>CP139509.1:129224571-129824571 GCA_021014915.2 Artemisia tridentata subsp. tridentata | reverse complement strand
TTCTGATGCGTTTCTAGTTGTCTTGATGCGTACACAAAACTTTCTGTGGTGTAAGGGAGCATAACTGGGTCTCTTTCTGAAATGTCTCAAAATCTGTTCAGTCTGAAGGTATGGAAACAAATTTCTATTTCAGCTTTCCAAAACTCTGTTCTCAATCAGACTAAGCTGTTTCTCTCTGGTCGCGAAATTTATCAAGGGTAACGCAAGTTGTAAACGTCTTCAGAATTCTGATGTAAGGTTCAAAAGGTTTCAGTTTACCATTTTGTTATCGGTCTTGACCATTCGGTGATAGTTTCAAAATTTGCGGGATTGAAAGAGATATTATCAAGCAAGAAAAACCGTTGTCTCAACAGATATCAATCTCCCAGAATGCACAAGTGATCGTCAATTTTCTTACAAGTGCAAGAATGATTCTCAGGTTCTTCTTCGTCTCCGAATGTACTATTAAGTCATACAATGACCATTTGCCCAAGTACTCACGAGAAAACATTCATTTATCAAATTTACAGAATAGTCAGAGCTTTAGCTAATACTACTAGCGTTACAAACCATCATATCAGTCATTACAAATACGGAAGGCGATCTCAAGAATAACCTTAATTCATATTTCCATCTGAAGGAAACTTCGCGCTCTGAAATTGAATAGATATAAAGTCATTTCGGGGTGAAGAAAAATAAGGGTTCCAAATGGCAACACGGTTCAGCATCCAGGAACAAATACATATCTCTTGTCATCATCCTTCTTTATCGCGAACGAGACTGAAATACGCCAAGAGGATACGCTTAAGCAACTTACTTCACACTCCGGTAGGAAACTTGGTGGTTCAATCAGAAATCGTGTTCAGAAAACTCAGGGTGCCGAATATTTCTCAAGATAAGGTTCATTCATTGGTGTACGAAATAGGTTTAAGGAAAACTTCATAACCGCGAAAGTAACACATGAGTCTCCAGAGTGATAGCGATAGCAGAAAGTTTAACAATCGGTAATCGTGGTAGGGAGTTCAAATTGTTTCAAACGCCAAAGGTGAGGCATAGGAGGATAGTTGTCAACCAACCAATCCTTTATCAGAATAAAATCGGAGTTAACAGTCCACAGAAAGACAGATCAACAAGGCAAATCTTATCGTCCAAAATGAGAGGGAAACATTCTTATACTCATGGTTAAACACCACAAGACTTCTCATAGGGACAGAGATGGGTAAGACGAAATCAGATGGTGTCAGAAAATTTATAGATGCTTATCAAAACAAGAGACAATTAACAGAAGGTATCAAATGCTTATCAAAAGCAAAAGAAAAATAACAGAAGGTGTCAAGTACGTCATTGCCAAGGAGATTTTCAGAATGCCCGAAGAGGCATCAAAATGATTAACAGAAGGATCAGAGGTCAGAGTCAGACTTTGTAGACAAGGATCAAATAGTGTCAGGCAATTACTATGCAGTTCTTAATGCCTTCGAGATTTATTTAGGTTCAAAACTTAGGTAGTGCAAAGCATAAGCTTGCAATTTTCCAAAAGTGATCTTAACAGACTTAAATCCAAAGCAAAGCACGAATCAGAGTGATGCGGAAGCAAAAATACTTAAACAAATGCCTTATAGTCTACCCATTCCTCACTGGTCAAAACTTAAGTTCATATCAAGGAATCCTAAAGCAGTTCTCAGGGTGTTCTCCTATGTTCTTACAGTGGAAGCCTAATGGTCCAGAACTCACAGGTCAAGGGTAAATGTATTACGAGTCGCAACCTGTCTCTGATACCATAAATTGTAACACCCCGACCCGACAAGGGTAGAGATGTCACAACAATGGTGACATATCAGAAACATACATAAGCATAAATCTTCAATAATACAAAGAAGTACAAAGGTTACAAGAAATTACAAGGAAATACATAATTACAGAGGAATAAATACTAAGTCTGAAAATAAAAATTCTTCTAGTCATCTCTATAACAAAATATCTATCACAGTGTAGTCTTCTAAGTCCAATGATACTCTCCACTCATACCCAGCTTCCTACTAAAACCTGCCGCAGGAAAAGAAATGCGGCTGAGCTACGAGAGCTCACTGAACAGATATAATGGTAACAAGCTGTAAGAAAGAATAATACAGAGTATCAGAAATATAGGTCATGCAGACATAATCAGAGTTAAAGGGTAAATAAAGGAGTAAGGATAAAGGGATAGGGAATAATAAATAGGTAAAGGTAAAGTGAAACAGTGCAAGGTATAATAAGGGACAAAGTAAGTAAATGTATATGGTAAAGGGAAAACAGTAATCCACCACGAGCCCAGAAACAGAAGTATCATAACCATGTAACCATATCAATAATCCAGAGGGGATGCCTCTCAAGTAACCAGATAATATGAGGGGTGTCCTCATGTATCAAATATATATGGAGTAGCTAGCTCCCAGAGGTTGTGAAAGACGTGTATCGCACACACCATCAGTCACCAGAGATATATATATATATATATATATATATAATCAGTAAATACTAACAGATAACAGAGACAAAACAAATCTAGGATGCATCCATACGCCCCTGTAGGCCAGAATCTTCTCCTACATAACAATAAAATCAGGGACGGGATAGGTCATCTCTCTCCTACCCTAGAGTCAAGTCATCGGTGCATCAATGACAAGGACATGAACACCTCATGCCTAGTGAGTTGGCTCGGGTATCAAACCGTGGTCAGGGTCAAGTATCAAGTATCAGGTCAAAATCAGAGTGTCATATCAGAGGGTTCAGATTATAAGGTCCATGTCAGAGGTTACAGAGTGTATATCAGAGGTTCAGAAATCAGATGGGTTTATATCAGAGTTTATAACAATGTTCAAGTCCAAGTTCAGAAATAGTGTATCAGATTAATGCTTATATCAAAGTTCAAATTAAGTTTCAAATAAGAGTTTATATCCAGGTTTATAATAAGGTTCAAATCAAGGTTCAATAGGTCATATCCAAGGTTCATAATAAAAAAGGTTTATAGGTTCATAGAAAAGATTTTATTTCAAAGGTTTCACATTAAACTTGTATTAAAATAATCTTCCAGTGACTTTCATAGAATGATGTTTAGTAAAATCCTTTTTATAAAGAAAGTCTTTAAAAGGAATTTTCATAAAACCTTAGTACAATTTCATTTAGACGAGATATAATATCGTGTTCAACAATGCCGTTTTAAAATAGTTTTTCTCAAACATTTTCAGATATAATTAAGAAAGGTTTTCCAATTTCAGTCATAATATCAAAAGGACTTCAAGTATCCAAGGGTTGAGTATTCATGTCACAGGGTGATGAACGAAATATATCAAGTATCAAGTGAGCAGAACAGGGTTCAATATATCAGAGAACTCAGGGTCAGATATCATATCAGAAAGGTTCATATCAAGTTGGTTTATATCAGGAATTTATAACAAAGGGGATCATAGCAATGGCATCAATACAGAAACTGACAGATCAGAAAATGAAAAAGATCATGAGAAACCTGTGAGAAGGTTCAGAATATCTGTACCTTATACCGCAAGTACACAACAGAACAATAAGGGTCGGAAGCAAACTCCATCTTCAGCGGATCTACACGAATTCATGATTGTCTTATTAATAGTTTGTTTAATTCGGATTACTTATTTTAGTCGGCTTTCCATTTTTAGCAACTTTTCCTTTTTAGGTAACTTTCCAGAAATAGCAACTTTCCTTATTTAGCAGGTTTCCAGAATTAACAGATTTCCATTTTTAACAAGATACTATTATTACATAGTAGGTTAAGTCCTTATTTACAGATTATTATGGGATTAAGGTATATTTTATCAAGTTGCAAAACTTTAGGGTTAATTATGACAGATTTTTATATTTTAGGGTTTTAATTGCAAATATTCTAAATTCAAAGGTCTAACATGAAAATACTTTAAGTTACTGATTTAAATACTCATTTTATTCAGAATGACATCCTAATCCCTTTAGTTTCACAGATTACAGTTTATACCCCTCTAGTTTCAATATTTACAAAACAAACCCTAGATTTACATAATTCATGATTTATATCCCTGTAATATCCATATTTACCAAACAAGCATATTATTTTACAAAATTACAGAATGTAACCTCAGAATTAAGTATAGTATGAATCAGACCCTCAGAATTCAGAAATTACACATTTGGTCCCTTAACTTTACAAAACTTATAATTCAAATCATAATTTAATAACAATTACATATTAAGCCCATAAATACTCAAAGTTACACATTACACCTTTAATATCAGTATTTACATGAGACACCTTCAATTTTCCAGAATTTACACTTTTAGTCCCTCAATTTTAATTTATTTCAATTCGACACCATAATTACCAATTAAATCCTTTTTTTTTTGCAAATTTTACACATAGGACCCTCATGTTATAATTTTTATACATTATCCCAGATCTATATAATATTTCAAAAATATCCCACAAGTTTCAATAATTACAAAACACCCCCTTTACATTTTATTTTCAAATCGGTAGACATTTATATTAACAAAACTTAATCCTAATTATCCCAATCATTATACAATCATTACAACATCATTAAAATGCATTAAAAGTCCAGATTTCACCATATAATCCCTAATTCAAATCAGTACTTTAGGGTTTTATCTTTTTCCTTTATTTTCTCACAAAACCCGATTTACACAATAATTCGAAAACCATGATTTTAAGCTTCAAAACTTCGAAAGGATATTTTTCTGATGTTATATGATACATATAGAACCCAAGAAAAATATATAAGAGATCCATAAAAATCGCATAATTTATATAGATTTTATTTACGTTTTTAGGGTTTATAACACATAAATTATCATACGTTCCTTATATCATGCATGATTCGATTCTACCATTTTATACACATTATATATGATTTGAAGAGTGCCAAAAAAATACCAGAAATATTTTAGAACGAAAGAACCAAGCGTTGTGATTTTTTGTTACTCGGCTCACTATTTTCGACACCAAAAATCACCACGATCAAAAGAGCGATCCCAGAACCTTGTTGCTATTTTTCCCACCTTCTTAGTACTTGGAAGATCACCAAAAAATTGCTAGAACTTGTCCAGAAAATCGGATGGAGTGTGTGTGAATTTTGGTGTGTCGACTTTAGGGTTTTGGGAGGAAAATAATGGGAATTTGTTAATTAAATGAAATTGACCGAGATTAGGGGAGGGATGGCTGGAGATTCGGTAAACAATATGACAAAATCAGAATTTTCAAATACTTTGATCATTTCTTTAATTAGTTTGTAATTATCTTAACTTATATTGTTTTTAAATATAATTAATTTAAATACAATTGATTTTCGGTTTTGTGTACAATATTTTGAGGTGCACTATTAATTTTTGTACATGTAAAAATGTTGAAATGTTGCCTCAAAATTGTTTTACTTCATATATAGCTTGTTGCCAAAGGTTTGGAATTAATTTGTGCTTTATATGTGCTTTAATTGAATTTTAAAGTTTCAGGGGCAATTTGGTCATTTTGTATGTTTTGAAATTTCGGGTATTACAAAGTGCCCCATCTTGTGACAATTAAAGTATTCCACCTTAGACTTATCATACCCAGCAACATCTCTTCCATTGAAGGTAATCTTATTCCCAGTCCTTTGGTAATACTTCTTAGCCCTGATGCTTATCAAAGCCAACTGCCACTTTAAATCCATAGCCTCCAAATCATCTTCAGCAATTTGAAGAAGATCTTCATTAAAGATCTTAGACCCACCAGACTGTTCTGACACAAATGCATATATGGTCTCTTCAGTCAAGCCAGCAGTACTAGTTTTTACACTAGCAGTGCTAACTTTTAGCAGTACCAACTGCTTCTTCATCTTCATGATTCGAACTGTTTGAAGAAGATACGAAAGCCATATTCCCTGAACTGGAACTGGTGCTACCACTCTTCTTGACCTTCTGCTCAACAATCTTAAGATTGTTGTAAAGCTCATTCATTGTCATTTTCTCCAGCTCTGGTTTATTGCTCCAAACCACAACATAAGTGTTCCATTCAGCAGGTAAACTATTTAGAAACTTCATGTTGAGGTCTTCCTGTGGAATCACAATCTTTAACACAGTAAGTTGACTGATGATCTTTTGAAGCCTATTAAAGATATGGTCCAAAGTTTCATTGCTTGATGCAGTGAAGTTTTCATAACTTTGCTTAAGTAGGGTTTTCTGTGCCTTCTTGGTAGCTTCATTGCCACCAAATCTTTCCACCACTGCTTCAAAAAGAGTTTTAGCCGACTCGTAATGGCTAAAATTCAGCACTTGATCATTAGGAATTGCCATTAGTAACAAATTCCTAGCCTTCTGATCATTCTTCTTTTTGATTCTCTCCTCATTGTAACTGGCTCAGTGTTAAGCTTTGTGATCTTGGAACCATCAGCACGTGTTTCTTCAACAGGAATTGGTTTGAAGGAATCACCATTGATAATGATATCCCATAATGCATAGTCTTGCACCATGAAATATTGCTCTATTCTGAGCCGCCATAAATCATATTCATTCTGTTTCAGCATGGGGAGTTTAGCAAGGATTGAGGTTTGAGGAGTCTCCATGTCCATCTTCTCGGTTGCTAGTGAGTAAATGCTTCTGGATCTTCTAAACTCAAAGTATCAGAAACCTGTCTCTGATACCACTTGACCGGATCTAAACACACACGTTGTGTTGGGGATACTTTGAGTATATACTTGATAGCACGCGGAATTTACTACCAAGTACTTAGAAGAATATGAGTTTGTGTTTGGTGATTGATTGAATAAAACAACAAGAACAAATAAGAACACAAACAATATCAACCAAACAATCACTTCAATATAAATCAAACGATTACAATATGAACGTGAAGCTCTTGATAATTCGTATGAAGGGATATTAGGTATTAGGTATATCTAAACCCTAACTGAGGATCTCTTTTTATAATGCAAAGAGTCCTATACAAGTAAAACATCTAACCGTATCACTCTATACAAATAAGATATATACCATATCTTTTCTATATTTATCTTCACTCGTTTTCACCTTGATCTCTTAAGCAGTCCTAATTTTTCTTCATCAGCAGTCCTAACTGTTCTTGTATTCTTCTCTTCCATCAGCAGTCCTAACTGTTCTTGTATTCTTCAACCGTACTAACTGCTTAAGTTTAATTCCCAACAAAGGTTTTGGTAAATAGTTGTATGATTAATTCTAAATAGTAAGCAAAGAGTAATTCTGCAGGTCATAAATGCTCTTTGCTAAATATCCACATTGTAATGCTTATCCTAGTGGCTTGAATGTCTATGTAAAATTAAAATGGCGAACTACAAGAGCACTAATTAACCAAATCAATCACCAAAAAGAGCTGCCGTTGAAAATGATTTTTTTAGCTTAACATTATGAAGGTATATTTACCGGGTTAAAAGGAGACTCTGAGTTTTGCACCTCACTCTTCACGCCCTTCACTTCCACATCTTCATTAACTTTAACAGGATTCTCAACCTGAAAAACAGTTCACTATGTGTGAATGTCATATTTGTTAAATTTTATTAGATTAACAAGATTCTCAACCTGTAAGTTTTTATCCTGACTCTGCACGCCCTGCATTTCCACAACTTCATCAGTCTCAACGTGTAAAAAAGTTTACTTTTTTTTTTAATTGTGCGTGTCTTAGAAATTTTATATGTGAGTATACATGTTACACATATTATTACCATCTTAGAAGGAGACTGTAAGTTGTTTTCCTCACTCATCACGCCCTTCAACTTCACATCTTGCTCAACTCCAAAACGAGTATCAACCTTTAACTTTTTTGTGAGTATACATGTTACACATAATATGTGAGTATACATGTTTAACGTATATTTACCATATTAGGAGACTGTAACTTTTTTTCTTCACTCATCAGGCCCTTCACTTCCACATCTTGCTCAATGTCACAAACATTATCATCCTAATAAAATACACGTGTAAACAGGCCAAATTTGGGTATGTATTAACTCATAAATAAACAAAATAACTTGCATATATTACCTGACCACCAAAAAGGTCAACCATTACTTCTTGCACTTCTTGTGTAGATAAATCGTTACCAGAAGAACTGAAGATATCTTCTTGCACATTCATATTTGCATTAACACCAACATCCACAGCATCAATTCCAGTCGGCTAAAAAAAAAACCATATATATATATATATATATATATATATATATATATATATATATATATATATATATATATATATATATATATATTAATCAAAGCTATCAACACATGTAAACCATTGTTTGGTACATATACTATTGTAAAGAACAAACCTTTGAATCATGATCTACATCCATATTATCGTCATTGTCAGTACCGGTCTAAAAAAAATATAAATACTTACGTTAAATAATTGTTTCACTAGAAGCAAAACTAAATATAAAAAACAGGTTAAAAGGATTGTTAGTAATATAACTTTTTCAACAAAAGCTCGTGCACGGATTGACCACCATTCTTCTCATTAACCCCGCCAGGCACCAAATTCTTGATATAATTATGAAGTTCATTAATTTGCCCTTGCATATGAGCCATTTGGGCTAAAACTGTTGCACTAGGTGGCAATTCTTCATCCACAGTCGGAATGGGGCTAACCTCATCAGGCTTCAAATGCTTTAGATAATTACGTAATTGATTAATTTGCATTTGCATATTAGCCATTTGAGATGTAATTGTTCCTGTAGGTGGCATGTCTTCCCCCATAAACGGCATGTCTTGATCCACCTTCCTATGAACATCTGCCCCAACAACCGAACCACTTCTTCTACGTGGTGTCATCTTTAGCCGCCGACCTGATCTATTCACTGCTCGTGTAGCAATGGCTGGACTAGGTGTAGTATCAATGTAAACCTCGTATTATACCTCGGGAAATAGTCTACACTTGATGTCCACCAAAGTTCATTCATCTCAGTCTCTGAAATAAAAAAATGTATTTATAAACTGACCATATGCTCTTAATAACATTAAAAATCATAAACAATGTGTCTAAAAGAGAATATTATAACCTGTCGGTACGAGGCGAAAACATTGAGTAGTATGAAAAAGAAGATCATAATCAGTCTTCTCAAACCTCTGTCCATCTGTAACACCCCAACCCGACAAGGGTAAAGATATCACAATAATGGTTTCATATCAGATCAAACCAAAGCATACATCTATAGTAATACAAGAATCTCAAAGGTTACAAATGAAATACTGAAACTACAAGGTTACAATGCGGATTACAATAAATACTAAGTCTAGAATAAACTCTTCTAGTCATCTCTAATCCAGAAAATCTATCAAGTATAGCCTTCTAAGTCCAAGGTACTCTCCACTCATCCCCAGCTTCCTACTAAAACCTGCCGCAGGAAAAGAAATGCGGCTAAGCTACGAGTGCTCAGTGAACAGATATAACGATAACAAAGCAGTAGTAGAGAAAGGTACAAAGCAACGGAAATAAAGGTCATGCAGATATAATATAGGTTAAGGGATAAGTAAATGAAAAGGAAAAAGAAAAAGGAACAGTAATCCACCACGAGCCCAGAAACAGATTATATCATATCAGAACAGTGTAACCATAAATCTTCATAATCATATAGAGGGGAGACCTCTCGGATAATCAGATAATCAGATAATGTGAGGGGTGTCCTCAGTAACCAAATGGAGTAACTAGCTCCCAGATATGTGAAAGACGTGTATCGCACACACCATCAGTCACCAGATATATAACAGATAAACAGATAAACAGAAACAGATACAGATCAAATCTAGGATGCATCCATACGCCCCAGTAGGCCAGATTCTTCTCCTACATAACAGATAAAATCAGGGACGGGATAGGTCATCACTCTCCTACCCTAGAGTCAAGTCATCGGTGCATCAATGACAAGGACATGAAACCCTCATGCCTAGTGAAACAAGTAGTGGCTCGTAGTATCAAACTGTGGGTCAAGTCAAGTTTCCATTTCAAGTATATCAGATCAAGGTTTATATCAATGTTCAAGTCAAGGTTCAGAACAAGAGGTCATAGCAAGGTTTATAGCAGAGGTTCAAATCAAGTGGTTCATATCAAAGGTTCATAATCAAATGGTTCGTAGGTTCATAGTAAAGATTTAATTCAAAGTTTTTATCAAATGTTCATTTAAAGAAAATCTTTTAAATAATGGTTTTCATAAAAATGATCATTAAAAATGGTTTCCATAAAGGTAGACTTAAAAATAGCTTTCATTAAATTTAAAAGTGGTATCACATCGTGCTCAACAACATCGTTTTAAAATAGCCTTTTCTCAAAACATTTTCATATATAATTCAGAAAAGTTTTCGCAATCAGTTATAATATCAAATGAGCCTTCAGGGTATACAAGGATTTAAATATTCATGTCACAGGGTGAGGAACGAATTATATCAATTATCAAGGGAATATAGCAAGGTTTAATTTATCAAGGGAAACTCAGAGTCAAATATCATGTCAAAATCAGAGTGTCATATAACAAGGTTCATATTTCAAAAGGTTCATAACAGATGGTTCATAATCAAGTTCCATAGCAAGGTTCATATCAGGGATTTATAACAAAAGGGATCATAGCAATGGCATCAATTCAGAAAACTGACAGATCGGAATATGAGAGAGATCAGAGCAAGGTTCACAAAACAGGGGAAGCATAGCAAGGTTCAAGGGAAACAAGATATAAAAGAGAAAGAGTTCATGAGAAACATGTGAGAAGGTCATAATATATGTACCTTATACCGCAAGTGAAAACACAACAGAAAATATAAAGGTCGGAAGCAAACTCCATCTTCAGCGAATCTACACGAATTCCTGACTGTCTTATTAAAAGCTTATTTAATTCAGATTACTTATTTTAGTCGGCTTTTCATTTCAAGTAACTTTCCTTTTTAGGTAACTTTCCAAAAATAGCAACTTTCCATATTTAGTAACTTTCTATTTTAACAGGTTTCCATAATTAGCAGGTTTAAATATTATAATTAGGTTAAGTCATTAATTATGGAAATAAGGTTTATTTTAGCAAGTATCAAAATTCTAAGGTTAAATATGACAAGTTTTCATATTCTAGGGTTTTAAATGTAAATATACCAAGGTTAAAGGTTTAAAATGAAAATATCACAAGTTACTCATTTTAAATCATAAGTTATCTAGAATTACACTTTTAACCCTTTAGGTTTAACAATTTACAATTTATACCCCTTTAGTTAATTAAATTACAAATTAAACCCTATAATTATATAAATCACAATTTAACCCTTACCATATTTATATTTACACATCAAGCCCTTAATTTTACCAAATTACACAGTTACCCATCAATTTAATAGATGGTACGAATTATATCCTTCAAGTTTCATGAATTACAAAACTAGTCCCTTAATTATCTAAAACTATATTTCGAATCACAAATTATTCATAATTACACATTTAGCCTTTAAGTATTCAGAATTACACATCACACCCTTTATATCATTATTCATACAAATCACCTTTAAGTATTTAGAATTTACAAAATTAGTCCCTCTATTTATTTAGTTTCCAATTCGAAGTGTAATTTAGAAATTAATCCCTTTACCTTCAAATTTTACACAAGATACCCTTATATTATATTTTATATATTTTACCCCTGATCTAAACCACCTTACAAAAATATCCCACAAGTTCAAATAATTACAAAACACACCCTCTAATTTACAAAAATCAATCGGTAACATTTTTATTCAACAAAACTCTAACCCTAATTATTCCAATCATTAGAAAATCATTATACAACCTTAAAAACACATTTATTGATCAGATCTAATCATAAAATATTAACCCTAGTTCCATTCGATTAGGGTTTCATTTTTTTTCCTTATTTTCTCATAAATCCGATACACACAATAATTAGCCACATGTATTCTAGACTTCAAAAATTACTAAGATCATTTTTCCAGAGTTTTATGATTCGTATAGAACACAGAAAAATTATATTCAAGACCCATAAAATTCGTATGAACATATTTGGATTTTATTTGTGTTTTTGATCTCTATAATTATTACGATCAAACAGACATGCATGGACCAGTATAATTAATTTATATGAGTCTTATATGATGCAAAGATCATAATAAAAATACCAAACAAATTTTAGAACGTGTGAATTAAGCGTGAGAATTTTGTGTACCTCGGATGAACAATTCGAAAAACAAAAACATCCCACAATCGACCCAGCTATTCCACGAACCCAAGCCTATTTTTCCTAGCTTCTTTGGATGTAGAAGAACACCATAAAAATACTAAAGAGCTTCCAACAATTCTGATGAAGAAGAGAGGAATTTTTATGTGTGTTTATTTTAGGGTTTTCGGTGGAATTAAGAGGGAATAAGTGGGAATTAATTGGAATGCCGAGTCAAGGGGGGAAAAGGAGCAATATACTCGGCCAAATAATGATAAGGTTGATTGTATATGATTTTTGTGATTTGTTTCCTTAATTGTTGATGTTTATCCCTTAATATAAAGGATTTTAAAATGTAAAATAACTAATTAAATGTATTTTCAGTCCATGCATTATTTTTGTGTGTGACAATAATTTTTTTATGACATGTAAGATGTTAATATGTAGTAAAAAAAATTACCTTACTTCATATGTTGCTCATTACCAAAGGTTTGGAATTTATTTGGTGTTTTATGTAAGTTTTAATTAAATTTTAAAGTTTCAGGGGCAATTTGGTCATTTTGCATGCTTTTAAATTTTGGGTTTTACAACTTCTTCCCCTCTAAAAGAAAATTTTCGTCCTCGAAAATTGAGGTGAAACGAAACGGAAACACAACTGACTGTGAACAGAAAAAAAAAGGACTTGTTTCTCATGACTTTATCTTGTTGATCAAAGCTTCGGTTTCCTCAGGAAAGACAAATCATACTGAATCCAGATCAAAAGGGTAATATACCAAACGTAATAGATGATAATTGGATTCTCTCGGAAGAGACGCAGGAAATACATAGGATTTTGACGGATATGCCGTCCACATAATTTGATTAGACAAATCAGATGAGAACGTACAGAAAATAGATTGTCGGTAACATCAATTGGCAGAAAGTTCTACAACAGAACCTAAGATTCTTATTGAAAGTGCAGAAGTCAGCGAAATGCGTGACGAGAATCCAGATGTATCAAATCGCATAACGGTGAAAGCAGATTACGCGTATAGGTAGTATGAACTTAAAGTCTCACTAACGCAGATAATCTCAAACAGTTATCAGAATTTCTAAAGCTCTAAGGCACTTCTCGAAATATCTGATGCACACAACAAGTGCACGTTATATGATGTGAGTATTATCACGTTGGCCAGACATCATAATACTGGCATCATATAAATATGCCCTTATGATGGTCATACTTTATCTCAAGTCGTGAACAAAATAATTTATCTTAATCCGCCTAGTCCTTCTACAGTCTCAGAGGTCATTAAAATCAAACACCATAACTAAGAGGAGAACTAACTACTCGAAAGAGTTAACGGAATAGATCTAGAATGTCTATCAGAATTGGATACGTTGCCAATAGCGTCAATCCTTCATCACTCACCAGAATCAACTCATGCAATATCAGTGGTTGCTTCAAAATTCTCATAACAAACCATCATCCAACATACGCAAAATCTACACAAAACGGAATTACTAGTAGGGAAACTAAATCGCTCAGAGGATCTTATTATCAGGTAACGGAAATTTAAGTAGGTCAAGAGGAAATGAATTACATCATCCATAGCTTCATCCTTCACAGAATCAACTCTTCCAAACACAACCGTTCGCTTCAGAATTTTCATCCATTCAAATACATGGTCCCAATTCCAAGTAATCTGTCTACGTCTGTCCATATGATCATAGAGTGGAAAGGAATTATAAACTCGAGTCTGGTCCCTCACGCCTTCAGCACTTCTTCTGGCCACTGTGGTGTAGTAACGTGAATATCTGACATGGTCACTGTGCATCTTCCATTCGCGAGTCTGCTTCTGCTCTCAATTCATCTTAGTACAACTAACATGAATAGAGACACAAGACTGCGTGTCTTAGACGGGTCTTCCAGCACAGTTCGAAATTTGCCAACTCAAACAGCTGTCATCACAGGATACGGGGTAGTGATACGGTTAGGTTTACGATAGTCGATACGCTGACGTAAAATTTTCTCTTTCTTCTTCATAAACTAATAGGGGTATTCAAAAGAAACACTGAGGTGACCAAAACCATATTCCATCAGCTCCTTCAACCTCTCAACTTCTATGGCGTCATGGTTCGACAACTGAGATCAGTTCAATGCCAACTCTATCTCCCGAGCAGGAGGGAATCCCAAAAAATTCATCAGAAAACACTAGAAAATTTGTACAACAAAACTTCCAATGCCAAAGCTTTCTAAGGGTGGATACTAATAGGTGTCAGGAGAAATTCGACAATCAAATGAGATCGAAGTAAATGTTTCCATAGCAGCGTTAAGCTTAACAGATTTGAGCGGTTACATGTTATCATAACAAATGTAGGATGAAAATAGATTTCCAAAAGTCACATATCAGATACGGTAGTCTCTGGCAGCTTTATGAAGAGCCAGCCAATCCAGAACCTAAAGACCTCAAAATCGAATATATCAAAAGTAAACGGATTCGTGGGATGAGTACGGTCGTCAAGATAGACGGACAGTTCATATATCAAGGTCGAGTACATGTTTCAATATAGTGAGAGATAGATAAGCGAACCATTTAAAGTGTTGAAATCTTGTTTAGCTATTTAGTATAAGTGGCAGGTAGGTTGTGAATCATCGGTAATACAAATATCGTATAACTGTCAAAAGTCAGGCGTATAGGATATCAGTGTTCAGCATCATCGTGCTCAGTTAACAATTTCATCTCGAGACAATATTTATGTCATATCCTTCCAAAGGAGACTAGTTGGCTGCAAGATTCATTATTCTAAGAGAGGGAACTAAACTTCTTATATCCATGGTTAATAATCACCAGAGTTCTCATAGGAGTAGTAATGGATTTTGCAAGACTGAGTAGTATCAGATGATACATTTATATCCAGCACGGGTAATGAATTCACAGAATGTGTCAAACACCTTAGGGTTAAATGACCTTTGGGATGGTCGGAGAGATATTAAACTGTTTATCGAACAGATCAGAAGTGAAGATCAAAATTAGGTAGTGGTAGCAAAAGTTTAACAATCGGTACTCATGGTAGGGAGTTCAAAAATTTGTTTCAAATACCAAAAGTGAGACATAGGAGGATAGTTGTCAATATTTGAATGTTCAATCAACCAATCCCTTATAAGAATAAAATCAAGGTTAACTATCAAAGAAAGACGGATCAACAAAGCAAATCTTATTATTCAAAATGAGAGGGAAACATTTTTATACTCGTGGTTAAAAACACCACAAGACTTCTCATGGGAACAGAGATGGTTAAGACGAAATCAATTTGTGTCAGAAAATTCATAGATGATTATCAAAAGCAAGAGAGAAATAACAGAATGTATCAAGTATATCATCGACATGGAGATTCTCAGAATGCCCAAAGAGGCATCAAAATGATTAACAAAAGGATCAGAGGTCAGAGTCGGAATATGAAGACAAGGATCAAATAGTGTCAGGCAATTACTATGCAAGTTTCAATGTTTTCAAGATTTAATTAGGTTTCAAATCTTAGGTGCAAGGCATAAGCTTTCAATTTCCAAAAGTGATCTCAACAGGCTTTAATCAAAAGCAAGGCACGAATCAGGGTGATGCGGAAGCAATGATACTTAAACAAATGACTTATAGTCTACCCATTCCTCACTGGTCAGAACTTAAGTTCCTATAGGGAAATCCTACAGCAAATTTTCAAAGGTTGTCCTACGAGCGCCTACAGTGGAAACTTAGTGGTCCAAACTTCACAGGTCAAGGGTAAATGTATTACGTGTCGCAGCCTGTCTCTCTGATACCATAAATTGTAACACCCCAACCCGACAAGGGTAAAGATATCACAATAATGGTTTCATATCAGATCAAACCAAAGCATACATCTATAGTAATACAAGAATCTCAAAGGTTACAAATGAAATACTGAAACTACAAGGTTACAATGCGGATTACAATAAATACTAAGTCTAGAATAAAATCTTCTAGTCATCTCTAATCCAGAAAATCTATCAAGTATAGCATAATAAGTCCAAGGTACTCTCCACTCATCCCCAGCTTCCTACTAAAACCTGCCGCAGGAAAAGAAATGCGGCTGAGCTATGAGAGCTCAGTGAACAGATATAACGATGACAAAGCAGTAGTAGAGAAAGGTACAAAGCAATGGAAATAAAGGTCATGCAGATATAATATGGGTTAAGGGATAAGTAAATGAAAAGGAAAAAGAAAAAGGAACAGTAATCCACCACGAGCCCAGAAACAGATTATATCATATCAAAACAGTGTAACCATAAATCTTCATAATCATATAGAGGGGAGACCTCTCAGATAATCAGATAATGTGAGGGGTGTCCTCAGTAACCAAATGGAGTAGCTAGCTCCCAGATATGTGAAAGACGTGTATCGCACACACCATCAGTCACCAGATATATAACAGATAAACAGAAACAGAAACAGATCAAATCTAGGATGCATCCATACGCCCCAGTAGGCCAGATTCTTCTCCTACATAACAGATAAAATCAGGGACGGGATAGGTCATCACTCTCCTACCCTAGAGTCAAGTCATCGGTGCATCAATGACAAGGACATGAAACCCTCATGCCTAGTGAAACAAGTAGTGGCTCGTAGTATCAAACTGTGGGTCAAGGGTCAAGTATCAAGTATCAGATGTTCAAGTTCAAGTTTCATATCCAGTGGTTCAAGTCAAGTTTCCATTTCAAGTATATCAGATCAAGGTTTATATCAATGTTCAAGTCAAGGTTCAGAACAAGAGGTCATAGCAAGGTTTATAGCAGAGGTTCAAATCAAGTGGTTCATATCAAAGGTTCATAATCAAATGGTTCGTAGGTTCATAGTAAAGATTTAATTCAAAGTTTTTATCAAATGTTCATTTAAAGAAAATCTTTTAAATAATGGTTTTCATAAAAATGATCATTAAAAACGGTTTCCATAAAGGTAGATTTAAAAATAGCTTTCATTAAATTTAAAAGTGGTATCACATCGTGCTCAACAACATCGTTTTAAAATAGCCTTTTCTCAAAACATTTTCATATATAATTCAGAAAAGTTTTCGCAATCAGTTATAATATCAAATGAGCCTTCAGGGTATACAAGGATTTAAATATTCATGTCACAGGGTGAAGAACGAATTATATCAAGTATCAAGGGAATATAGCAAGGTTCAATTTATCAAGGGAAACTCAGAGTCAGATATCATGTCAAAATCAGAGTGTCATATAACAAGGTTCATATTTCAAAAGGTTCATAACAGATGGTTCATAATCAAGTTCCATAGCAAGGTTCATATCAGGGATTTATAACAAAAGGTATCATAGCAATGGCATCAATTCAGAAAACTGACAGATCGAAATATGAGAGAGATCATAGCAAGGTTCACAAAACAGGGGAAGCATAGCAAGGTTCAAGGGAAACAAGATATAAAAGAGAAAGAGTTCATGAGAAACATGTGAGAAGGTCATAATATCTGTACCTTATACCGCAAGTGAAAACACAACAGAAAATATAAAGGTCGGAAGCAAACTCCATCTTCAGCAAATCTACACGAATTCATGACTGTCTTATTAAAAGCTTATTTAATTCAGATTACTTATTTTAGTCGGCTTTTCATTTCTAGTAACTTTCCTTTTTAGGTAACTTTCCAAAAATAGCAACTTTCCATATTTAGTAACTTTCTATTTTTAGCAGGTTTCCATAATTAGCAGGTTTAAATATTATAATTAGGTTAAGTCATTAATTATGGAAATAAGGTTTATTTTAGCAAGTATCAAAAGTCTAGGGTTAAATATGACAAGTTTTCATATTCTAGGGTTTTAAATGTAAATATACCAAGGTTAAAGGTTTAAAATGAAAATATCACAAGTTACTCATTTTAAATCATAAGTTATCTAGAATTACACTTTTAACCCTTTAGGTTTAACAATTTACAATTTATACCCCTTTAGTTAATTAAATTACAAATTAAACCCTATAATTATATAAATCATAATTTAACCCTTAACATATTTATATTTACACATCAAGCCCTTAATTTTACCAAATTACACATTTACCCATCAATTTAATAGATGGTACAAATTATATCCTTCAAGTTTCATGAATTACAAAACTAGTCCCTTAATTATCTAAAACTATATTTCGAATCACAAATTATTCATAATTACACATTTAGCCTTTGAGTATTCAGAATTACACATCACACCCTTTATATCATTATTCATACGAATCACCTTTAAGTATTCAAAATTTACAAAATTAGTCCCTTTATTTATTTAGTTTCCAATTCGAAGTGTAATTTATAAATTAATCCCTTTACCTTCAAATTTTACACAAGATACCCTTATATTATATTTTATATATTTTACCCCTGATCTAAACCACCTTACAAAAATATCCCACAAGTTCAAATAATAACAAAACACAACCTCTAATTTACAAAAATCAATCGGTAACATTTTTATTCAACAAAACTCTAACCCTAATTATTCCAATCATTAGAAAATCATTATACAACCTTAAAAACACATTTATTGATCAGATCTAATCATAAAATATTAACCCTAGTTCCATTCGATTAGGGTTTCATTTTTTTTCCTTATTTTCTCATAAATCCGATACACACAATAATTAGCCACATGTATTCTAGACTTCAAAAATTACTAAGATCATTTTTCCAGAGTTTTATGATTCGTATAGAACACAGAAAAATTATATTCAAGACCCAAAAAATTCGTATGAACATATTTCGATTTTATTTGTGTTTTTGATCTCTATAATTATTACGATCAAACAAACGTGCATGGACCAGTATAATTAATTTATATGAGTCTTATATGATGCAAAGATCATAAGAAAAATACCAAACGAATTTTAGAACGTGTGAATTAAGCGTGAGAATTTTGTGTGCCTCGGATGAACAATTCGACAAACAAAAACTTCCCACAATCGACCCAGCTATTCCACGACCCCAAGCCTATTTTTTCTAGCTTCCTTGGATGTAGAAGAACACCATAAAAATACCCAAGAGCCTCCAAAAATTTGGATGAAGAAGAGAGGAATTTTTATGTGTGTTTATTTTAGGGTTTTCGGTGGAATTAAGAGGGAATAAGTGGGAATTAATTGGAATGCCGAGTCAAGGGGGGAAAAGGAGCAATATACTCTGCCAAATAATGATAAGGTTGATTGTAAATGATTTTTGTGATTTGTTTCCTTAATTGTTGATGTTTATCCCTTAATATAAAGGATTTTAAAATGTAAAATAACTAATTAAATGTATTTTCAGTCCATGCATTATTTTTGTGTGTGACAATAATTTTTTTATGACACGTAAGATGTTAATATGTAGTAAAAAAAATTACCTTACTTCATATGTTGCTCATTACCAAAGGTTTGGAATTTATTTGGTGTTTTATGTAAGTTTTAATTAAATTTTAAAGTTTCAGGGGCAATTTGGTCATTTTGCATGCTTTTAAATTTTGGGTTTTACAACTTCTTCCCCTCTAAAAGAAAATTTTCGTTCTCGAAAATTGAGGTGAAACGAAACGAAAACACAACTGACTGTGAACAGAAAAAAAAAAGGACTTGTTTCTCATGACTTTATCTTGTTGATCAAAGCTTCGGTTTCCTCAGGAAAGACAAATCATACTGAATCCAGATCAAAAGGGTAATATACCAAACGTAATAGATGATAATCGGATTCTCTCGGAAGAGACGCAGGAAATACATAGGATTTTGACGGATATGTCGTCCACATAATTTGAATAGACAAATCAGATGAGAACGTACAGAAAATAGATTGTCGGTAACATCAATTGGCAGAAAGTTCTACAACAGAACCTAAGATTCTTATTGGAAGTGGAGAAGTCAGCAAAATGCGTGACGAGAATCCAGACGTATCAAATCGCATAATGGTGAAAGAAGATTACGCGTATAGGTAGTATAAACTTAAAGTCTCACTAACGCAGATAATCTCAAACAGTTATCAGAATTTCTAAAGCTCTAAGGCACTTCTTGAAATATCCAATGCCCACAACAAGTGCACGTTATATGATGTGAGTATTATCACGTTGGCCAGACGTCATAATACTAGCATCATATAAATATGCCCTTATGATGGTCATACTTTATCTCAAGTCATGAACAAAATAACTTATCTTAATCCGCCTAGTCCTTCTACAGTCTCAGAGGTCATTAAAATCAAACACCATAACTAAGAGGAGAACTAACTACTCGAAAGAGTTAACGGAACAGATCTAGAATGTCTATCAGAATTGGATACGTCGCCAATAGCGTCAATCCTTCATCACTCACCAGAATCAACTCATGCAATATCAGTGGTTGCTTCAAAATTCTCATAACAAACCATCATCCAACATACGCAAAATCTACACAAAACGGAATTACTAGTAGGGAGACTAAATCGCTCAGAGGATCTTATTATCAGGTAACGGAAATTTAAGTAGGTCAAGAGGAAATGAATTACGTCATCCATAGCTTCATCCTTCACAGAATCAACTCTTCCAAACACAACCGTTCGCTTCAGAATTTTCATCCATTCAAATACATGGTCCCAATTCCAAGTAATCTGTCTACGTCTGTCCATATGATCATAGAGTGGAAAGGAATTATAAACTCGAGTCTGGTCCCTCATTCCTTCAGCACTTCTTCTGGCCACTGTGGTGTAGTAACGTGAATCTCTGACATGGTCACTGTGCATCTTCCATTCGCGAGTCTGCTTCTGCTCTCAATTCATCTTAGTACAACTAACATGAATAGAGACACAAGACTGCGTGTCTTAGACGGGTCTTCCAGCACAGTTCGAAATTTGCCAACTCAAACAGCTGTCATCACAGGATACGGGGTAGTGATACGGTTAGGTTTACGATAGTCGATACGCTGACGTAAAATTTTCTCTTTCTTCTTCATAAACTAATAGGGGTATTCAAAAGAAACACTGAGGTGACCAAAATCATATTCCATCAGCTCCTTCAACCTCTCAACTTCTATGGCGTCATGGTTCGACAACTGAGATCAGTTCAATGCCAACTCTATCTCCCGAGCAGGAGGGAATCCCAAAAAATTCATCAGAAAACACTAGAAAATTTGTACAACAAAACTTCCAATGCCAAAGCTTTCTAAGGGTAGATACTAATAGGTGTCAGGAGAAATTCGACAATCAAATGAGATCGAAGTAAATGTTTCCATAACAGCGTTAAGCTTAACAGATTTGAGCGGTTACAGGTTATCATAACAAAAGTAGGATGAAAATAGATTTCCAAAAGTCACATATTAGATACGGTAGTCTCTGGCAGCTTTATGAAGAGGCAGCCAATCCAGAACCTAAAGACCTCAAAATCGAATATATCAAAAGTAAACGGATTCGTCGGATGAGTATGGTCGTCAAGATAGACGGACAGTTCATATATCAAGGTCGAGTACATGTTTCAATATAGTGAGAGATAGATAAGCGAACCATTTAAGGTGTTGAAATCTTGTTTAGCTATTTAGTATAAGTGGCAGGTAGGTTGTGAATCATCGGTAATACAAATATCGTATAACTGTCAAAAGTCAGGCTTATGGGATATCAGTGTTCAGCATCATCGTGCTCAGTTAACAATTTCATCTCGAGACAATATTTTCGTCATATCCTTCCAAAGGAGACTAGTTGGCTGCAAGATTCATTATTCTAAGAGAGGGAACTAAACTTCTTATATCCATGGTTAATAATCACCAGAGTTCTCATAGGAGTAGTAATGGATTTTGCAAGACTGAGTAGTATCAGATGATACATTTATATCCAGCACGTGTAATGAATTCACAGAATGTGTCAAACACCTTAGGGTTAAATGACCTTTGGGATGGTCGGAGAGATATCAAACTGTTTATCGAACAGATCGGAAGTGAAGATCAAAATCAGGTAGTGGTAGCAAAAGTTTAACAATCGGTACTCATGGTAGGGAGTTCAAAAATTTGTTTCAAATACCAAAAGTGAGACATAGGAGGATAGTTGTCAATATTTGAATGTTCAATCAACCAATCCCTTATAAGAATAAAATCAAGGTTAACTATCAAAGAAAGACGGATCAACAAAGCAAATCTTATTGTTCAAAATGAGAGGGAAACATTTTTATACTCGTGCTTAAAAACACCACAAGACTTCTCATGGGAACAGAGATGGTTAAGACGAAATCAATTTGTGTCAGAAAATTCATAGATGATTATCAAAAGCAAGAGAGAAATAACAGAATGTATCAAGTATATCATCGTCATGGAGATTCTCAGAATGCCCAAAGAGGCATCAAAATGATTAACAAAAGGATCAGAGGTCAGAGTCGGAATCTGAAGACAAAGATCAAATAGTGTCAGGCAATTACTATGCAAGTTTCAATGTTTTCAAGATTTAATTAGGTTTCAAATCTTAGGTGCAAGGCATAAGCTTTCAATTTCCAAAAGTGATCTCAATAGGCTTTAACCAAAAGCAAGGCACGAATTAGGGTGATGCGGAAGCAATGATACTTAAACAAATGACTTATAGTCTACCCATTCCTCACTGGTCAGAACTTAAGTTCCTATAGGGAAATCCTACAGCAAATTTTCAAAGGTTGTCCTACGAGCGCCTACAGTGGAAATTTAGTGGTCCAAACTTCACAGGTCAAGGGTAAATGTATTACGTGTCGCAGCCTGTCTCTCTGATACCATAAATTGTAACACCCCAACCCGACAAGGGTAAAGATATCACAATAATGGTTTCATATCAGATTATATCATGTCAGAACAGTGTAACCATAAATCTTCATAATCATGTAGAGGGGAGACCTCTCAGATAATCAGATAATGTGAGGGGTGTCCTCAGTAACCAAATGGAGTAACTAGCTCCCAGATATGTGAAAGACGTGTATCGCACACACCATCAGTCACCAGATATATAACAGATAAACAGATAAACAGAAACAGATACAAATCAAATCTAGGATGCATCCATACGCCCCAGTAGGCCAGATTCTTCTCCTACATAACAAATAAAATCAGGGACGGGATAGGTCATCACTCTCCTACCCTAGAGTCAAGTCATCGGTGCATCAATGACAAGGACATGAAACCCTCATGCCTAGTGAAACAAGTAGTGGCTCGTAGTATCAAACTGTGGGTCAAGGGTCAAGTATATCAGATCAAGGTTTATATCAATGTTCAAGTCAAGGTTCAGAACAAGAGGTCATAGCAAGGTTTATAGCAGAGGTTCAAATCAAGTGGTTCATATCAAAGGTTCATAATCAAATGGTTCGTAGGTTCATAGTAAAGATTTAATTCAAAGTTTTTATCAAATGTTCATTTAAAGAAAATCTTTTAAATAATGGTTTTCATAAAAATGATCATTAAAAACAGTTTCCATAAAGGTAGACTTAAAAATAGCTTTCATTAAAATTAAAAGTGGTATCACATCGTGCTCAACAACATCGTTTTAAAATAGCCTTTTCTCAAAACATTTTCATATATAATTCAGAAAAGTTTTCGCAATCAGTTATAATATGGGTAAATGCTATAGAATAGCAACGAACTTACTGATTTGTCCCGGATTGGATAATCTACAAATTTATTACCGATTTGACTAATTTTTTCTAAAGTTTTGTCCTAATAATAACAACCCCGTCAGTATTTGTGACAACGTTAGTCCTTTAACCAAACAAGCGTTTGCAAAATTAGTCCTTTTACTAACGTTCGTTTTGTTTTTCATTTTTGAGCGTTTGCAAAATTAGTCCTTTTACTAACGTTCGTTTTGTTTTTCATTTTTGGTCCTTTTGATTATTATTATTATTCTAAAAAATTCAAAAAAATTTATAAAAATTATAAAAACTTATAAAAATACGAAAAAAATTTAAAAATTCGAAAATTTTTGAAAAATTTGAAAAAACTTATAAAATTAGAAAAATTTATAAAAATTCGAAAAAATTTATAAAAATTCAAAAGTTCGAAAAAATTTATAAAAATTCGAAAAAACTTATAAAATTAGAAAAATTTTAAAATTAAAAAATTAAAACAAATTAAAATTCGAAAAAATTAAAATTACAAAATTTATAAAATTCGAAAAAATTTAAAAAATTCGAAAATATGAAAAAATTTATAAAATTCGAAAAATATAAAACTTAAAATTAAAAAAATTAGAAAAATTTATAAAAATTCGAAAAAACTTATACAAAAAAATTTTTGTAAAAAAACTTAATAGAAAAATTTATAAAAATTCGAAAAAATTTATAAAAATTCGAAAAAACTTATAAAATTAGAAAAATTTATAAAAATTTGAAAAAATTTACAAAACTTGTAAAATTCGAAAAAATTTAAAAAAATTCGAAAAAACTTATAAAATTAGAAAAATTTATAAAAATTCGAAAAAATTTAAAAAATTTAAAAAATTTGTAAAATTTAAAAAAATTCGAAAAAACGTATAAAATTAGAAAAATTTATAAAAATTCGAAAAAATTTAAAAAATCTGTGAAATTTGAAAAAATTTATAAAAATTCGAAAAAACTTATAAAATTAGAAAAATTTATAAAAATTCGAAAAAATTTACAAAATTTGTAAAATTCGAAAAAATTTATAAAAAATTCGAAAAAATTTATAAAAATTCAAAAACTTATAAAAATCGAAAAAGTTTTCAAAAAAATTTCGAATTATTCAAAAATTTTTGAATTTTTAAAATTTTCGTATTTTTAAAATTCGAAGTATTCAAATTTTTCAAAAATTTTCGAATTTTATAAGTTTTTCGAATCTTTTCGAATTTTTTGAATTTTTAAAAAAATTCGAATTTTTTAAATTTTTTCGAAGTTTTTAAAATTTTTTCGAAGTTTTCAAAAATTTTTGAATTTTTAATTTTTTTTTCGAATTTTTATAAGTTTTTGAATTTTTATAAATTTTTTCGAATTTTTATAAATTTTTTAGAATTTTACAAATTTTGTAAATTTTTTCGAATCTTTATAAATTTTTCTAATTTTATAAGTTTTTTCGAATTTTTATAAATTTTTTCGAATTTTTATAAATTTTTCTAATTTTATAAGTTTTTTCGAATTTTTATAAATTTTTTCGAATTTTTATAAATTTTTCTAATTTTATAAGTTTTTTTGAATTTTTATAAATTTTTTCGAATTTTTATAAATTTTACTAATTTTATAAGTTTTTTCGAATTTTTTTAAATTTTTTTGAATTTTTATAAATTTTTTCGAATTTTACAAATTTTTTAAATTTTTTCGAATTTTTATAAATTTTTCTAATTTTATAAGTTTTTTCGAATTTTTATAAATTTTTTCAAATTTTTCAAAAATTTTCGAATTTTTAAATTTTTTTCGCATTTTTATAAGTTTTTATAATTTTTATAAATTTTTTTGAATTTTTTAGAATAATAATAATAATCAAAAGGACCAAAAATGAAAAACAAAACGAACGTTAGTAAAAGGACTAATTTTGCAAACGCTCAAAAATGAAAAACAAAACGAACGTTAGTAAAAGGACTAATTTTGCAAACGCTTGTTTGGTTAAAGGACTAACGTTGTCACAAATACTGATGGGGTTGTTATTATTAGGACAAAACTTTAGAAAAAATTAGTCAAATCGGTAATAAATTTGTAGATTATCCAATCCGGGACAAATCAGTAAGTTCGTTGCTATTCTATAGCATTTACCCTTATAATATCAAATGAGCCTTCAGGGTATACAAGGATTTAAATATTCATGTCACAGGGTGAAGAACGAATTATATCAAGTATCAAGGGAATATAGCAAGGTTCAATTTATCAAGGGAAACTCAGAGTCAGATATCATGTCAAAATCAGAGTGTCATATAACAAGGTTCATATTTCAAAAGGTTCATAACAGATGGTTCATAATCAAGTTCCATAGCAAGGTTCATATCAGGGATTTATAACAAAAGGGATCATAGCAATGGCATCAATTCAGAAAACTGACAGATTGAAATATGAGAGGGATCATAGCAAGGTTCACAAAACAGGGGAAGCATAGCAAGGTTCAAGGGAAACAAGATATAAAAGAGAAAGAGTTCATGAGAAACATGTGAGAAGGTCATAATATCTGTACCTTATACCGCAAGTGAAAACCCAACAGAAAATATAAAGGTCGGAAGCAAACTCCATCTTCAGCGAATCTACACAAATTCATGACTGTCTTATTAAAAGCTATTATTTAATTACAATTATTATTAGTCGGCTTTTCATTTCTAGTAACTTTCCTTTTTAGGTAACTTTCCAAAAATAGCAACTTTCCATATTTCGTAACTTTCTATTTTTAGCAGGTTTCCATAATTAGCAAGTTTAAATATTATAATTAGGTTAAGTCATTAATTATGGAAATAAGGTTTATTTTAGCAAGTATCAAAAGTCTAGGGTTAAATATGACGAGTTTTCATATTCTAGGGTTTTAAATGTAAATATACCAAGGTTAAAGGTTTAAAATGAAAATATCACAAGTTACTCATTTTAAATCATAAGTTATCCAGAATTACACTTTTAACCCTTTAGGTTTAACAATTTACAATTTATACCCCTTTGTAGGGTATTCACAATGCAAGAAACACTTGTTTGAGGCCTAGATATGGATCGAATGAAAGAAACTAGAGAGAGAGAGAGATGGGAACTTCTGGTGAGAGAAACACTATATGTATTAGCTTGAAAATAATGTGAGTTCCAACCCTTCCCTTGCAAGGGAAGGGGTATTTATACTTACTACATAATATGCCCCTAGTGGGCTGTGGAGAGAGCTGACAGAGGGTAAAGACCCGACCCACTCCACAATACTAATAATAATAACTAAGCTACTACTAATATTACTAGTTATCCTATGAGCTATGATGTGCTAATAAGTACTCGGGGTGACCGAGTCTTCAGCTGAATATTCATATTCCTAACAATATCCCCCTAAGGGAGGTCACCCCAGAAGTAATGTTCTGAATTTCAGCACTTCTTCCTTGGATCTTGACATCATAGCTCGTAACCATTGATTCTTCAATTTTATAGATCGTTGTACAAAATCCGTGATCTTCAGATGACTTCTCTTTTGTCTTGGATGAACTTTGAGTAATCTTTGAAAGTATCATCCCACTAGAGTCTCCAAGTCATCTTTCAGTAGTAGGTCTCCATGTGATGAAATATACTTAGAGCCGACATGCTCACACTAATCAGGGTCATGATCTTCAGCATCAGAGTTAGCAGAAGCTGTGTTGAAGGTCTTTTGGTTGATCATGACTTTGTTGAATTATAGTGATGATGGAGTGTGAACATGTGGTACTGGATTGGCATCTTTTCTGCAACCAGCTACATCAGCAACCAGCTACAGCATTCCTCAGCTACAATCGTCAGAAGTTCCTGCATACGACAGTTAGCAACAAATCGACCGGTACTTACAGGTTTGGACTTCGAGATTGTTAACAACATAGTGTGGAAACTCTCTCTAATCCTTACCAAGACCGTTCCTAATCGAAAACCCACAGAGGGCTTTTTAAGACTATGCCGTAGCATTTCAACGATTAGGTGAGTCGCTGGAGATCACTCCACGACTGTAGACCGGTTGAAACCGCCGCGACCACTAAGCGTAATCCACGAGGAATTACCGAAGTGACCTGCTTTCAGGGCTGCTTGATGTTGACCCTGGCAGGAATTTCCATTCAATCATTGAGAATTACATTAGTAAAGTCTCTCATGAATGTTCTGGCAGATTGCTAAGATCTGCGTAGGACTCATAAGTTTACAACTGGTGTCCTTAATGATGAAGAACCAGTGTAGAAATAATCCGTGTTCCTATGAGATCTTATTGTGAATCTCGTGGCTCTAGACTCTATAGTGCGTTTTGATTTATATCTATCAGAGACTCGTATTCACTTAAGTTGTTTTTCATTCAAATCTATACTAAGGGACTTTGGGTTCTGAATTGGCACAACATCTCGTCTTGTGAAAATGAAAATGATTTGACAAAAGTTGCCCACCGTGGGTAAATCCTGCCAACTATGTAATACCCTTTTAATAAATGTAACTTGATTTACTTCAAACGGAACCACTAGGGCGATGTCATCAAGAAGGTTTTCGAATATGGAGAATTATCTAAAACGGAAAGATCTTATTTGCACCCACTATCCAAAAAAATACATGCCAATTCCACAAATCGTACGACACCACAGCTTCAAGCATTATAGTTGGACATTTTTTATCACCTCCACCAAATTGCCCATGCCATGCTTTCTGGAAGTTAACCCATTCCCAATGCATACAATCAATACTTTCAAGCATTTTCATATTATATTTATACTATTAAAGAGTTTTAATGATTTTTTTAATATAAGTATATAAAAAAAATATATATTTATGTGAATTCGAGTTTTTGGTTCGGTTCGGTTTTCTTTTTGCCAAAACTATAACCGAATCGAAAACTGAATATTTAATTCGGTTCGCTCGGTTTTAACAAATTCGATTCGGCTTTTTTCAGTTCGGTTCAATTTCAGTTTTTGGTTTTTTGGATGAAACCCGAATTCTGCACACCCGTAATTTAATAGCATTAGGTCATTCATTTCTGTATGGACCACAGACCAAAAGAACACATAGTGCATATCTGTTAAATGATTTTTTTATAATCATTGACAACACAACTAAATGAATCTAGAAAGGGTGCTACTATCAATACCTTCTACCTCATTTTCTACATTCTTCACCTCCTGGCTAACTCAGTTTTATAGTAGAACTCAGTTTTATAGCGCTATTTTATTTATAAATTCATTATCTTGCGCATCATTAGATACAATAGTACTATCGACGACGATTCAATTCTTTTTTCGATTCCACACTTTACTAGACATTATATTATATGATTTATTGAGATCTCATAGTTTAAATGTACATGAGGTTCTTTTAGAATCCCCTTTGTCTAGTGTCTCAGTACGAGACTATTATGGGGTCTTTATTACCTCGATATGACCATCTTAACTTCTTGCTCCATTTATATATCATTTGAGGATTTACATTTGGAATCGATTGTTCTATCACACAATAGGCGTGCCATAGAATCATTAACAATCATTAACACATACGAGCAAGTATACTCGTCCGTGATAGTAAAGGTGGGTAAGTCGAGATCGTCCCAAGGGATTTGGTATTTGTATTTAGTATAGCTTTTGTAAAACTGGGTGTCAATCCAATTTTGCATAAATTTGAAAAGTAAATCCAATCAATCAAAAATATATACTTGTGTGTAATTCTTTAACTAATTGCATAGATTATTCTATTAAGTTTAGTGTAACTTGTAATGATGCACAATTTTAAATGAATGATTAACAATCAATGGTTTATATCTTGAAAAATCATTACTAAGAATTCAATCTCCTAGTTAACTCCTGTTGGGAACACGTTTTAAATACATTTCAAATCTTAGTCATAGTTTATTAGTTGGTTGCTTAAATTGTAATGGGCTATATGTTTAGTAAAAGCCCAAGGCACATTAGTAGCCCATGTGCCTTAGGGAATCTAATTAGCATCTTATTAGCATAATTCTAGCATCTTCTTAGAATGGAATATGCTTAGGATATTCCTAAGCACATGCCTCTCTCCACGCCTATAAATAGAGGCGCTTGGTACTCATTTCATTTGTTGGTTTTCATGTATTGTGCGGAAGCTCTATGTGATTAACGTATGAATTGAAATCAACCTTCTTCTCTTCTCTAATCTCTTATTCTTCTTCTCTTCTCTTCTCGTTATTATTTGTTTATTGTTCTATCGTTGTTTAGTGTTATACGTAGTTAGTTGTAGTTGTTTAACGTGGTTAATTAGTAGATAGATGTAGTGTTTGTTTCGTTTGGTTGTAGTTGTTTAACGTGGTTAATTAGTAGATAGATCTAGTGTTTGTTTCGTTATTAGGGACCAATAAGTGGTATCATTCGCCTAAGGATTATTAGGATTTGTGTTATCGAGTAGATTTAATCGTTATTTGATAAGTTTTTTCGTTTGGTTTTGTGAAAAATACGATCAAAAATCTTATTTCAATCGCTTATCTTCTAGCTTGTAAAGTGAAAAGATATCATAGTGATTTGAGATTAGATTATACGTTCGATATTCAGTTTTTGTTCAAATTTGAATTGTAAAACGCTCGTTTTTGTTCGTTGCTAATTGTAGAAATTTCATCACCTTTTGGTTTTCACGTTTAAAGCTGCAAATCTCTTCATAATTTTCGTAAAATTAGACGTTAAAAACCAAAAACAATCGAATAGATCTTCATTTTCTAGGCGTAAACGTTAGATCTGAAAAAGTCGGTGAAAAGAGGGTTTTTCGCAATTGTGGACAAAGAGGGTTTTTCGTAATTCTCAAAGGTTTTTTGCAATCTTCAGCAGCCTTCGGATTTTTTCGCAATTGGAACTCAGTATTTTCCCTGCTTGTATAAGCTTGTGAAAATACTTCGACTTGGCTTTTAATCTCATTTCTTGTATAAGATTTGAGAAAGTGATAGAAATTGTAATTTTGAAAATCTTTCGAAATTGCTAGATCTTTCGCAATTCTGATTAACTTATCGCAATTGCCTTTAATATCGCAATTGAGATAATTTTTCGCAATTGTTTGATCTTTCGCAATTAGAAATCTTTTCGCAATTATATATTTCTTTTCGCAATTGTTGGAGTTTTCGCAATTCTTGGGATTTTTCGCAATTCTCTGAATGTTTCGCAATTGACAGCCTTTTCGCAATTGAGAGATCTTTCGCAATTGGCAGCGTGAACAGTATTTTTCGCAATTGGTGTGAACAGTAACTTTCGCAATAGGACAAAAACATCACTTAACCAAAACCAAACATTACAACTCATAACACACATCTTAATTATCTAAATGATCAACAAAAACACAAAGATGTCTCAACCACCATACAATTACAACTTCTACAATCAACAACAGTCACAGTACCGTCAACAACCATTTCAGCAACAATATCAACCATCATACCAACCACAGTATCAGCAACATCAAATGTTCATGCATCAACATCAATTCCCTCATGTTGGGTTTAAATGATACTGCTGCTACTTTGAAGATTCTACTGCTAACTGTTTTATTCTGCTGCTCATGGTTCTAAGGGAAATATACTAAGTATGATTCTGCTGCTAGGCATAATCATTCTGCTGCTAGGTATATTCATTCTGCTGCTGATGATATTTGAAGATTGATGAAATACGCTAAGTGTCAAACTGCTGCTAGCCTAAGATGATTTTGCTGCTAGAGTTTAATTCTGCTGCTTATTGGATATGTATAGTTTGTTTATGGTAAAGATACGAGTAGATATTATTCTTGTATAGAAAGTTTTGTAACCGACTAGGACTCCTTATGTGTATAAAAGGAGGATCTAGGGTTAGGGTTAGAAGTCGATTGTCTTAGCATACGTATTGTCTTGTATTCACTTCAAGGTTCGTTGTAACCCTGGTACTTTTGAGTAACCATATATTAATATATTGAGGTGAAGGTTGAGAGAATTATTGTGTGTTATTGTTATTCTTCTTAAGATTAATTACTAGTTTCCGCATAGTAATTAATAGATCGTTCATAAGCAGTTTCTATACCAATTGCTTTAGGTTTATATCTAAAGTAATTAACAAGATCGTTAAGCTCAACTGGGATCAACAAGTGGTATCAGAGCCACCATTGATGAATCCAAGATTTGGCATAGAAGATTAGGTCACTTAAATTTCAAAACTATAAACAAATTGGTAAAAGGCAACCTTGTACGAGGGTTACCTTCAAAGATTTTTGAAAACTCTGAAACCTGTGTTGCTTGTCAGATGGGAAAGCAACACAGAGCTTCTTGTAAGTCCAAAGTGGTGAACTCTATTTCTGATCCTTTGTATATGTTGCATATGGATCTGTTTGGACCAACTTTTGTGAAGAGCTTGAATAAGAAGATGCATTGCTTAGTTGTCACTGATGATTTCAGTAGGTTTACTTGGGTGTTTTTCTTAGCAACTAAGGATGAGACCTCTGGAATTCTTAAGGCCTTCATTACAAGAATAGAAAATCTAGTAAATCATAAGGTCAAAGTAATCAGATGTGACAATGGAACTGAATTTAAGAATCATGTTATGAATCAGTTCTGTGAGGAAAAAGGTATTTTAAGGTAGTTTAGTGTGGCTAGAACTCCTCAACAAAAGGGTGTTGCTAAAAGGAGGAATAAGACATTAATTGAGGCTGCTAGGACTATGTTGTTTGAGTTAAAGTAACCCACTACTTTTTTGGCTGAAGCAGTTAACACTGCTTGCTATGTGCAAAATAGGAGTAAGGTAGTGAAGCCTCATAACAAGACCCCTTATGAATTGTTGCATGGTAGGAAACCTATGATAGATTTCTTAAAACCATTTGGGTGTCCTGTTACTATCTTAAATACCATTGATTCACTAGGCAAGTTTGATGAGAAAGCAGACAAAGGTTTCTTTGTTGGATACTCAACTAATAGCAAAGCTTTTAGGGTATTTAACCCAAGAACAATGCATGTGGAAGAAAATCTACACGTTAGGTTTAGTGAAACCACACCTAGTGTTGCTGGAAAAGGACCTGAATGGCTGTTTGATATTGATTCCCTAACCAAGAGTATGAATTATCAACCAGTGATTGCAGGTACAACTAACATGTCTGCAAGTACACAAAATAACCCCAATGCAGGTACACAAGCAAAGAAGGATGGATCTGCAGAGGAGTTTGTTTTGATTGAGAAGTGGAAGTTTAATCAGTTCTTCACTCCAACAGATAAAGAGGGAAAGAGTTCTGATGATGATGTTGTTCATAAGGAAGTACCAAAGGATGATGCAGAAGGTGATGATGAACCTTCTAATGATGGAAAGACTGTTGAAAAGTCAGCAAAGCATGGAAGTTCAAGAAATGAAGCTAGCAGCAGTATCTCTAATTCTGCTGCTAAGCCAAATAATTCTGCTGCTACGCCTAGCAGCAGTATTCCCAATTCTGCTACTAAGCCTAGTAGTTCTACTGCTGTTCCAAAGAATTCTGCTGCTGACTTTAATGATGATGTTAATGATGATATTGACTTTCCTCATATGCCTGAAATGGAGGAAATCTACTATGACACAGATGATGATGTTGTGGATGTTTTTGGAGCAAATGCTGATTTGACAAATATGGAGCTTTCTATTCAAGTCAGTCCTACTCCAACTACAAGGATACATAAGAACCATCCCAAGGAGTAGATAATTGGTGATGTACAATCTACTGTACAAACTAGAAGTAAAACAAAAGGGCTGAGTAATCAAATCCATCAAGGTTTATTTGCTCAATCATTGCATCAAAGAAATAGCTACAAGGACCTACAAAATTGCAAATTTGCCTGTTTCTTATCACAAGAGGAACCCAAAAATATTCACAAAGCTATGAAAGATTTAAGTTGGGTTGAAGCCATGCAAGAGGAGCTGTTGCAGTTCAAGCTTCAAGAGGTCTGGACACTAGTTGATTTGCCTAATGGGAAGAGGGCAATTGGTACAAAATGGGTGTTCAGGTGCAAAAGAGATAAAAGAGGAATTGTGGTGAGAAACAAAGCAAGACTAGTGGCTCAAGGGTACACTCAGGAAGAAGGAATAGATTATGATGAGGTCTTTGCTCCTGTAGCAAGGATAGAGGCTATTAGATTATTTTTGGCTTTTGCCTCATTCAAGAACTTTCCAGTGTACCAAATGGATGTGAAAAGTGCTTTCTTGTATGGAAAGATTGATGAAGAGGTTTATGTGATGCAACCTCCTGGTTTTGAAGATCCTGACTTTCCAGATAGAGTATATAAAGTAGAAAAAGCACTGTATGGTTTTCATCAAGCTCCTAGAGCTTGGTATGACACCTTGTCCAAGTATTTGTTATCTAATGGATTCATAAGGGGAACCATTGATAAAACTTTATTCATCAAGAAAGACAAAAAGGATATCCTACTGGTTCAGGTTTATGTAGATGATATCATTTTTGGGTCTACAAACAAGGTGTTGTGTGAAGAATTTGAGAAGCTCATGCATAACAGATTTCAAATGAGTTATATGGGAGAACTCACATTCTTTCTAGGGCTTCAGGTTAAGCAGACAGCTGAGGGGATCTTCATCAGTCAAGACAAGTATGTGGCTGATATGTTAAATAAATTTGGTTTCAATGATGTGAAGGCAGCTAAGACACCAATGGATAACAACAAACCTTTGCTCAAGGATGAAGATGGGGAAGAGGTTGATGTACATCTTTATAGATCAATGATTGGTTTATTGATGTATCTGACTGCTTCAAGTCCAGATATCATGTTTTTTGTGTGTGCTTGTGCCAGATTTCAAGTGTCCCCAAAATTTTCACACTTGGAAGTGGTCAAAAGAATTTTTAGGTACCTAAAGGGTCAACCTAAATTGGGCCTTTGGTATCCTAATAATTCACCCTTTGACTTGATAGCATACTCAGACAGTGACTATGCTGGAGCTAGTTTGGATAGAAAGTCAACAACTGGAGGCTTTCAATACCTTGGTCATAGGCTAATCTCATGGCAATGCAAGAAACAGACGGTGGTGGCTAACTCAACAACTGAGGCAGAGTATGTGGCTACTTCTAGTTGCTGTGGACAAGTACTCTGGATTCAGAATCAACTCTTGGATTATGGGTACAATTTCATGAACACCAAAATTTATATTGATAATAACAGCACAATGTGTATAATCAAGAATCCTGTTTTTCACTCTAAAACAAAGCATATAGAGATAAGACATCATTTTATTAGAGATTGTTATGAGAAAAAGTTAATTCAAGTGGTTAAAATACATACTGACAATAATGTTGCTGATCTACTTACAAAAAGTTTTGATATAAGTAGATTTCAATTTTTAGTTGCTAGTATAGGTATGATCAATCTTTAAAATCTTATCTCTGTATGTTTTGTAAAAAGTTTTTGAGGATTTGTGCTGTTATTGATCAAATAAGTTATTTCTAGTGCTTGCTATGTCTGTATATTGTGTGCTGCTAAGATGGTTATTTTGTTGACTGTCTTGTGATTATTGTGAGATTCTCTTATTTGTGTTTTGTGGTTATTGGACTAATCTTTTGCAGGATAAGTCACAAAAGTTTGATTGCTGAGAAAAAGATGATTCTGAAATTCAGGGGAGGCTATCTATTCAGGATCAAAAGCATAAGAGTGAATGTTCATCAACACAAAGATAATAGAAGTTTATTCATTACTGGGTGCATTCACTACATTAGCAGGAGTTACATCATCATTCAGGATTCAAAAGCAACAAAACAAACAACCAACCAACAACCTTACTACACATAAACCTACACAAACCTACCACACAACAACTACTCAAGCTTCCTTTTGCCTTTTCCCTGGACAGCTGGCATGGTCCTATGGACTCTTTTACCTTCAATGTCCATGGCATCAGCCACCTTCTTGCAAGGGAGGGCTAGAACTTGTGGTCTTGGCTTTGGACGAGCTTGATGTCTTTCAGGCACTTGGATCTTGCTCATTCCAGCCACGGCCTTCTCAAACTCTCTTGTCAACACGACTGAAAGTGACTGTGATTGTTCCTCATCATCAGAAGAAGAGGGGAATGAATCGTTTAAATACGACGGGGGAGTTGTTAGTTCATCGGATGATATTGGAGGAGTTGTCCTTTGCTTTTTGCTGGTTTGACCGGTGTAGTCGGGTGGAAAATAGTTATTCCAACCAGAGCTTCCGAAATCAGATGATGAGTCAGATGAGATTTCTATAATATTTGAAGGGTTCATGGTGATTGGAATGTTGAAGATTAGTGTTGAGGACTTTGTCGGATGAGATGAATGTGTGTAGATGAGTTAAGGCCTTTTATAGAGTTAATCACAGTTTAATGACATTAAAGGCGGGGTTGGTATTTAGAATTAACTCTCAAGTTGGTATTAGGAATTAATTTTGGGAGAGTTGACCAAAAGGATGGATATTTATTTTGGGTAATTGGATAAGTGTTAGCAAGAAATCCATTCTACTGCTGGAGGTGTTCTGCTGCTTAGTTTTGCAAGTTTAGCATTCTACTGCTAAATTTGAAAGTTGGAGGACTGTTTTGCAAATTGGCGCCTAAAACGTTCTAATTGGATCTAACTGGTATAAAACCTAATTTGATCCCCAAATTAAAATTGTGCGCCCAAACTTCAAATATCTCCAAAACCTAACACCTCCATTAGCATCTGATTCAAAATTCTCCAAAATCAAAACCCTAATTTACAATGGCGAGACGTACCTATTCTGACGATCACAATCAAGTAGCTTTTCTTAAGAAGGTGCCGGAGGCTGATGGATTCACTGAAGTCATAGACTTTCTTAATGCTACTTCCATTAGGTATGCATTATCAGTAAATCCAACTATATATCGTTCCCACATGAAACAGTTTTGGTCGACTGTTATGGCTGAAACTCTTAATGGGGAAGAAATGTTAATTGCCTCGGTAGATGAGGAAAGGATTGTTGTTACTGAAACATCTGTAAGATGAATTCTTCGTCTTGCAGATGATGAAGCAACAACTTGCCTTCCCACTTCTATAATTTTTGAGGAACTTGAAAGAATTGGGTATGAGCGAACCAACACTAAAGTTAAAATTTTCAAACGTTTGCTCTGCCCACAATGGAAATTTCTTGTTCACACCCTTCTACATTGTCTTAGTCCTAAAACAAGTGGGTGGAATGAGTTTAGTGCAAGTCAAGCTTCTGCCTTGATTTGTCTAGCCACAGGCCAGCCATATAATTTTTCGGCTATGATTTTTGAGGGGTTGAAAAAGAATCTTTCTGGAAATTCTTATCTTTATCCAAGGTTTTTGCAATTACTCATTGATAATCAGTTACAAGAACCTTTTGCTCATGAAAAACCTTACAAAACTCCAGTTCTTGTAACTAAAATGTTTAAGCACTTAAGGAAAAATGGGACTGGTTTTTCTGGGAGAATAACTCCATTGTCCCAACATATGTTGAACATTGTTGCTGATCAGGGTGAAGAAGCTGAAAACCCCACAGCTTCCCATCACACACCCACTCCTGAATATTCACACGAATCATCCCATAATGAACCACAAAACACCCAATCACCTAGGATTTCACAAGAAAAGAGCACTCAGTTACCTCAGACTAGTGCTAGTATGGAAGCAGATGAGGCTGCCATAGGTGATGGAGATGGCATGAAGGAAGGGGCTGACACTACTGTTTCCAACTTAGAAGTTGAACAGGCCAGTGTCAACATAACTAAGACCCCAACCTTGGCAACATCTACTGCTGAGGGTTCACATGAACCTGATGCACATGATGGAAACCCTAGCCACATGTGATGCGTGGTTTTGCGACCTTACAACAGGTTTTACCTCTCGAGGGATCTCAAGAGGCTTGCAATCCCCACCAGGCAGTGTACCTGACCGATGTAGTATAGTGTAGTGGCAAGTACCGGGGGATTGATCGTTCTCTAGGGGAATAGTGTCGTTAGGATTGAAAAACTACTCTAATAGGTCTAAGGGTAAGGGAAGATTCTTTTTGTATTTTTTTATATTTTTTTAAAAGCAAGTAAAATCTCGGGTTTGAAGGAGTGGGCGGAATTAGTTGCTAGTCAACTAACCCAAATAACTACAATTGCAAATAAAATAAAATAACTGAAAATAAAAAGGTTGTGGAACTTATATGGAGAGAAATGTGTTTACTTAGATTTCCTTACTCCCTAACTATCTTTTACCAGTTGATTAGTGTGTATTAATAGCGTGGATGACGGGTGTATTCCTTAATACCAATCGTGGGGTGGCGTACGTACTTCCCCAACTCTATAAGCTCCTACTTCACTCCTATGTCGAGCCGGCTAAGAAGCTCCTAACATGGGATCATTAGAATTCGCTCATGCATTAAATACAACCATAAAAACATTAGTACGCATTGGTTCATGTTTCTTAAGACGTTCAAGCAAGTTACCGTATAGGAGGTTAGCCAGTTTTCTTAAGCCTAACATCGATAAACAATCATCCAATACACTTAATAACACACCAACAACCAATAATCAATAGTTAGGTTTCATTAGATCTAAGCAAACACAAGATAAATCTAGCCTAGCATGTTAAATAAAAGACAAGAACAAGATATAATCAAACAACACATAGACATATTGAATGATTAATTGATTACTTATCTTCAATTGAACATGGGAGATCCAAGGGTATAAAACCCTTAAAAGTAGCAGAAAAATCGTCTTAGGGTTTCTCCTCACAAAGTTGCACACTAATGACTAAAAATTATGAGAATATATATAGAAAATCAGATCTGACGGCGTCACGTTATAGAGCTGACGCCGTCACCTCGCCGCGGTTAGGGTTTCTTGATGGCCTTCTTGACGCCGTCCCCTTTTAATCCTCCAAAATGCTCTCTGGCGCGTCCTTTTCCAGATTTCTTCTCCAAAGTACCTAAAATGACAAAAGGAACGATTTAGGGCAATATTTGATCAAATAAATACGATTTAGGGCTTAAATGACCCCCTAAAAGCGGTACACTTTTCGCTTCATCAAATACCCTTACACTTGAGATTTGCTTGTCCTCAAGCAAATGCGCTTTTATTCTAATCAAAATACAAGTTAGGGGTCATTTAACGCTAATATAAAAGTAATTACAACAAATAGTCGTTCCACTTTAATCATAATAAGCACGGAGATTACAGACTAGCACCTCACAAGTAGTGTTTAGATACTCACATCTCTCAGGTGTCATAAAAGTATATCTCATAAATGAAAATGAATAATATCTCTCACTACCTGTCATAGCAAATAGATTACCATAGGCTTGGGAAAGGATCAAAAACCTCCTCCACTAGGCGCAAGCACCTAAGATAAACTATCAAAGAGGGCTTTTAAACGGGTTATAACGTTAGGTGTAGGGATATGATAAACACGGTTTTGTTGGATAAAGGATATTTTACTGGTAGCGAGTTAAAGATCTTGATTAATTACATGTACAATATGGCGTTGCTAAGCCAAGACTAGTCTCGACTTAAGCTAATGAAAAAAAAAAATAACAAAAAGATAAAATAAACATAAAATGAAACGGGATGGTAGTCTGTATGTTTTCTTCTACTTTTTTTTTTTTTTTTTTTTTTTTTTTTTTTTTTTTTTTTTTTTTTTTGCATACACTCTTGCCCTACCATCCAAAATAATACATCGTAGGGGGGTTGTATCCCCCTTACACTTGAACTTTTACATAACTTTACAATTAACTATTATAATGACTCGAATTAAGATAATCAAAACACTTGGAGTACTTTTAAAATATTTAGCACATATGGGGGTAATAATGTTGTTCTTCCCTATTACTCCATTACACTAGTACTTTACCCATGAGTCCCAATCGTCCCAAAACAATATGTACAAGGATATGACTCGACTTAGCAACCATGTAATCAATTAGATAATTAACTTGGGGTTTAAAAAAATGTTGTCACAATAATGCACTAAAAATGAGTGCATACAAGGTAGGCTAAGGCGATTTGGGTGTACATTTAAGTGGGTTGTAAACAAATTCTTACTTTAAGTAAAATGCTTAAAGTTAGAAACAAAAAGATAGGCTCTGAAGGGTGTACTAGGGGTATCGTGTACTAAAAATGAGTACAACGCAAAGGGTGTGGGAGAATTACTTGACCAATGTAGCCAATGTAGTTATAACAAAAACACAGGTGTAAAACAATGGGTTAATCCTAATGCCTCTTATCATGTAGTAAATCTAACTACACGAATGTAGTCTCACTTGTGGCCTCGGAATGGTCCTAACGCAAGTTCTAGAATCTAAGTGCTACCGGTACACACATCATAGCATAAATGCTTTTCCTACCAATTCTAGGGGCGAACCTCACATATTTGGGGGTGGAAAATTTTTTAGTGGTACGGTTTTGTGCTAGTCATATAACTCCTATCCGTGAGACGCTCATTAAGACCAAAGTTTCACTCCTATATGTTGTAAAAAAATTTAAATTTGGCACTAAAATTGCCTTAACAGGTATTTCTCTCAGTTTTATTACACATCTACCATTAAACAAACGAAAAATCAAGCGTAATAGCATTCTCTAAGGTATCGTACTTTACCCCCCTTACACTTAAGATGAACATTGTCCCCAATGTTCAAATAACAAGATGTAAAAGTAAATAAGGTAAAAGAATGAAATCAAATTCTCCCCTGATTCGCTCGGTGGATAAAGAGGTAACATGGTTAGATCTTCTTCCAAGGTAATGTTGAAGCTTCAAGACTAAAGCAGCGCCAAAAGCTGGATTCCACATACATCTCCTTGTCCAAAATAACCTGTTAAACCTGAGAAAACAAACACGAAAACCTGCATAACATCGGCGGGATAAATCTGTATAAGGATATAATGCTTGTGGAATGATTATTTTGCAGATTCCTGGAGTTTATAAGTTAGATATTTAATAAAGCATTTTATGATTCCGGAAGAAAAACAAAACTTTCAAAAAAAATTCCAAAAAACTGTTCCTGACGCCGTCAGACTGGGGTCTGACGCCGTCAGAAGTGATCTGACAGATTTTTCATGTTAAGTTTCCGGAAAATTTCTGGAAAAACTCAATCCTTATTTCCTGGAAATCCTGCAAAATATCATTATGACTCGATACAAGCATTTGACTCAAACAATTACTAATATGTATGTTAATTTAATATTGTTATGATTCATGTTCATCTGTTCTAATAAACCGATTTGGATTTCCCTTACACTTATCTTTTGCAAAATACCTTTATATGAAGTTAAGACGAAGTTAAAAACAAGATAAAGCATTTTCACAATTTAGTTTCGAACATGAATCAATAATAATAAAAATTAAACATACATACGGAAGCAAATAAAATCAAACAAACAAATAAATAAACACACAAAGCAAATAAAGCTTGGGTTGCCTCCCAAGAAGCGCTTTTCTTTATTAACGAGTCTTGTAGCTAGACTCAAAGTCACGGGTTCTACGTTTTTCCGTTTTACTTCTCAATTGCCTCTCTAATCATCCTAACAACCTCCATATCAACTTTGTATTTAGGTCCTAGGTTCAAGCAATCTTTATAATAAAGGCTTCTCTTATTCCAAACATAGTCCATGCCTTTCTCTTTATCCTCATCATTGATGTCCTCAATCGCACCAATGTTGTCCTTGTCAAATCGAGGCACAAAACGAAATTCATTTACCCGATAAGGCATCCTATATGTGATCCTATCTATGTGATTAGAAAACTGAACCGTGCCTCTTAAACGATCATACTTTAAATTGGATGCTTCAATAAACGGCTTACCTAACACCACGTGAGATAGGCGGCAGTCAACAACACTTGCCAAATCTTCTAAGATCATGAAGTCGGTGGCAAAGGTAAAATTCCCAACAAGGATATGCATGTCCTTAATCCTTCCAACGAAGTTGCAAACTCCGCCGGGGCACTTGGGGTCTTTCCTAGGCTCAAGTGGTGTGTTTATGATGTGGCTATAAAGGCCTGAGGACATCACGTTGGTTGGGGATTCACAGTCAATGTAAGCATGCTCAACGTATTGGTACCCAATCATACATGGTATCTTCACATTCCCGGGATCACCCCTCTTAATCTTTGGGTCAATTCTAACAAAAGGTGGTCGAGGGTTATCAACTAGGTTGTTATAGTAAGCAATCTCCTCCTTAGTGGGGTATTCATTGAAATAATCATCCAACCTAGGATCTACCTTCACTTTATCAAGTTTCTCAATCAACTCCGCAACCGTAAGATTATTACGTTCTAAGTAATTATCTGAGTATATGGCGGTTTCTAGGTTGTTAAAGGCATAATCAAGCTCTATATCAATCATTCTATTGAGCTCTCTGAGCTCACTAATCTCATCCTCAATTTGGCTACGCAACAAAGCCACTTCGTCAGGTGTAAGGGGTGGATTCACGTTTTCCATAATGGCAAACTGAATAGTCAATGAAAATCTTATACGAACAAAAGCACGAAGAAAATAGATAGACTAAAGAAAAACCTAGAAAAATAAAATAAAAATCTCACTAGAAAGGAATCTAGTGAGTAGACCTAATAAAATAAAAATTCAACCTAAACAATAACTATTCCCCGGCAGCGGCGCCAAAAACTTGATGCGTGGTTTTGCGACCTTACAATAGGTTTTACCTCTCGAGGGATCTCAAGAGGCTTGCAATCCCCACCAGGCAGTGTACCTGACCGATGTAGTATAGTGTCGTGGCAAATACCGGGGGATTGATCGTTCTCTATGGGAATAGTGTCGTTAGGATTGAAAAACTACTCTAATAGCTATAAGGGTGAGGGAAGATTCTTTTTGTATTTTTTTATATTTTTTTAAAAGCAAGTAAAATCTCGGGTTTGAAGGAGTGGGCGGAATTAGTTGCTAGTCAACTAACCCAAATAACTACAATTGCAAATAAAATAAAATAACTGAAAATAAAAAGGTTGTGGAACTTATATGGAGAGAAATGTGTTTACTTAGATTTCCTTACTCCCTAACTATCTTTTACCGGTTGATTAGTGTGTATTAATAGCGTGGATGACGGGTGTATTCCTTAATACCAATCGTGGGGTGGCGTACGTACTTCCCCAACTCTATAAGCTCCTACTTCACTCCTATGTCGAGCCGGCTAAGAAGCTCCTAACATGGGATCATTAGAATTCGCTCATGCATTAAATACAACCATAAAAACCTTAGTACGCATTGGTTCATGTTTCTTAAGACGTTCAAGCAAGTTACCGTATAGGAGGTTAGCTAGTTTTCTTAAGCCTAACATCGATAAACAATCATCCAATACACTTAATAACACACCAACAACCAATAATCAATAGTTAGGTTTCATTAGATCTAAGCAAACACAAGATAAATCTAGCCTAGCATGTTAAATAAAAGACAAGAACAAGATATAATCAAACAACACATAGACATATTGAATGATTAATTGATTACTTATCTTCAATTGAACATGGGAGATCCAAGGGTATAAAACCCTTAAAAGTAGCAGAAAAATCGTCTTAGGGTTTCTCCTCACAAAGTTGCACACTAATGACTAAAAATTATGAGAATATATATAGAAAATCAGATCTGACGGCGTCACGTTATAGAGCTGACGCCGTCACCTCGCCGCGGTTAGGGTTTCTTGATGGCCTTCTTGACGCCGTCCCCTTTTAATCATCCAAAATCCTCTCTGGCGCGTCAGGGGTTGACGGCGTCACAATGGTGCTTGACGCCGTCACAGGTACTTTTCCAGCCGATTTTGAGACTTTGTCGTTTTCTTCACTTTTATGCTCCAAAAATGTCCAAAATGCTTCCTTTTCCAGATTTCTTCTCCAAAGTACCTAAAATGACAAAAGGAACGATTTAGGGCAATATTTGATCAAATAAATACGATTTAGGGCTTAAATGACCCCCTAAAAGCGGTACACTTTTCGCTTCATCAACATGGCTAATATAGGGGGCTCAGATGTTCAGCCTAGGGTTGAGACTGAGTTTGTGTCCAAAGATTCACCTCTCGGAGAAGGTAACACATCTCGAAGTGATGACGACAGAGATGAAACACATGAATTGATGAAAACTGATGTACAAAATGACAATGCCCATGATACACCTCTCGGACCAGGTCACACAGGTCAAAGTGTTGAGGCTAGCATTGAACTTGAAACAGAAGAATTGACGGTTAAAACACCTGTACACAATGCCAAGTCCAGTGATCAACCTCTCGGGTCAGGTTACACAGACCGAAGTTGTGAGGATATCATGAAACAATTAAAAGAATTGACGGATACCTATACAAAATTGTCAAAGGAGGTCATTGGTCTTAGAAAGGAGCTAAAGACAGTGAAAGCTTCTCAGGGTGCTGAAATCAGAAGGCTTAAGCTTAGGGTTACATATCTTGAGGGGTTGCTGAGATCAAGGTCTTCACAGCTGAAGGTTTCCAAACCAAGTTTGGGAGAGGATGCTCCCAAACAGGGGAGGAATGAAGCAAAGGAAAACATGGCTAAAGGGGAGGCTCAAGGGGAGACTGAGATAGAATTGGATAAGAATGTTACTGGTGTTGCAGAAAATGAGGGTCATATGGATATAGATGTTGGTTCTGGTAAGGATAATATTGAAAAAGATGTTGGAAGTAAACCTGCTGCTGATGTTGGTGAAAAGAAGGCACAGAAGGATTCTGTTGTTGGACTTAAGGATTCTGCTGTTGCTTCAGAAAAGGATGATTTTGCTGAAACAGATGAAGACACCATACCCATAGCTCAAATCATGTTAAACCTTTATGCTAAGTCACAACAATCACCAAAAGTTATCCCAACACCTGAAACTACTGCTGTACAACCACAATCACAACCTGCTGCTCAACCTATACCAACACCAAAACAAGTAACAACTTTGAGACCTAAAGCCAAAGGAGTTGTCATACAAGAGCCTGTGCCATTAAGAAAACCTGTTCAAACACCTACCTACAAGGGTAAGGGTAAGGAGAAAATGGTGGAAGAACTTGAACCTTATCCTGATCCTAATGAAATTCCAATTGAGGTATGGCCTAAGCATTTGAAAGAAAGATGGGATGCAGAAGAAGCTCAGAGGGTTGCTGCTGAAGAAAAAGCTGAGTATGATAAAGCAATGGAGAAACAAAAGCAATAATCTGGGAAGCAAGCTGAAGTTGAAGCAAAAGTGGCTGCATGGGAAGATGAGCAGGCAAGATGCAAAGCTGCTATGGAATGGGAGAAAGTAAAAGTAGAGTTGGGAGATACTTTTACAGATGAAGGTATTAATGACTGGATTCGACAAGTCATTGTGGAAAATAAGAAAAAGTTGCTGGTTGCAAGGAATAATAAGAAGGTGAATAGACCACTGACTGCAAGGCAACAGAGAACTTTACATGAGCAATATCTGAGGAATATGAAGGGTTGGAAATTAAAGGAACTGAAACCATACTCAAATGAAGAAGTTAAGCAGAAGTTTGAGGCTGCTAAGAAAGAGATGGAGAGGAAATTTAAACCTTTAACTGATGCTAAGATTAAAGAGTTTACACGAATCAAAATGGCACCAAATGATTATATGAATCCTGAGTCAAGTGTCAAAATGCCCAATGTGTCAGATGTTGAGAAAGAGAAAGAGAACGTAGTTGAAGAGGAAAAGCCTGAACCTACTGTTGGTATAAAGAGATATGGGAGAAGAGTAAAACAGGTGGCTAGGAAGAAGAGAAGAACTAAGTCAGTGATAATGAGTGACTCAGAGCAAGAAGAAAGTGATGAGAATAATTTTGAAGAGGTGATGGTAGATGATATGAAAAGGGTTATGGATTTTACAATTCATAAACCTCAAGAAGAACCAGAGCTAATCAATGCAGTTCCATTGGACTCTAAACATCCAATCATCTCCTATACACATGATATTCTATATGGTAGTGAAGAATGGTGGGAGATCAAAAGGGCAAATGGTGTATGTCAGAAATTTGTTAGATTCTCACAAATGTTGCATTACATGGATAGGGATGATATTTTTCAGCTCTGGAGGTTATATAAGGAGAAATATGGGGATCGAAGACCAGATGTGATTTCTGAAAGATTACACTACTACTAACTAAAGAAAATGTTTGAGCCTGACCCAACGAAAATATGGAATGGATAGATCTGTTACACTTAACTAAGGTTCATAAGTGGTACCTATTTCAATCATGTGGAGTACATGAATTGATTGGGAAAGGTGTAGGTATGTATATGCTGGTGGAGAAAGATTATCCCTTGAATAACAATACTGCTGTTCTCACTGAGATGCTACAATATGGAAAATTGAGGTTACAAAGACCATTTTTGTCAGATCATCAAGCGTATGAGTTGGTAGAAAAGTATCAAAAGATTCTGAAATCAAAGACTTCATAGTAGTAAGTGTTTGGAAGCATCCTCTTGGTGATTATCTGTGCTTTATGGATGAAACTTGTATATTTTGGAAGAAAATATCAAGTTTAGGGGAGGATTGTTGGGTTTAAATGATACTGCTGCTACTTTGAAGATTCTACTGCTAAGTGTTTTATTCTGCTACTCATGGTTCTAAAGGAAATATACTAAGTATGATTCTGCTGCTAGGCATAATCATTCTGCTGCTAGGTATATTCATTCTGCTGCTGATGATATTTGAAGATTGATGAAATACGCTAAGTGTCAAACTGCTGCTAGCCTAAGATGATTCTGCTGCTAGAGTTTGATTCTGCTGCTTATTGGATATGTATAGTTTGTTTATGGTAAAGATACGAGTAGATATTATTCTTGTATAGAAAGTTTTGTAACCGACTTGGGCTCCTTATGTGTATAAAAGGAGGATCTAGGGTTTGGGTTAGAAGTTGATTGTCTTAGCATACGTATTGTCTTGTATTCACTTCAAGGTTCGTTGTAACCCTGTTACTTTTGAGTAACCGTATATTAATATATTGAGGTGAAGGTTGAGAGAATTATTATTTGTTATTGTTATTCTTCTTAAGATTAATTACTAGTTTCCGAATAGTAATTAATAGATCGTTCATAAGCAGTTTCTATACCAATTGCTTTAGGTTTATATCTAAAGTAATTAACAAGATCGTTAAGCTCAACTGGGATCAACACCTCAGTAGCAACAACTTCTTCCACAACCTATGCAGATCTACCAACCATCTTCCAGAGAACTACACTGGTTTACCAAAATGTGTGAAGCCATAAGTAGTCAGCAATCAAGGCATGAAGCAGGTTCTCAAGACACACTACCCATGCTCACACCTGGTAACTATGTGCAGTGGTCCAGCCGTTTTCTACGTTTCATTGAGCTCAGGAAACCTCACGGGAAATATATGAAGAAAGTCATCATTGATGGACCATATCCAGCACCTACAACAACCATTCCCGGTGATCCAACTCAAGTTCCTCCAAGAGTAGCAACTACAATACCCACTCCTCTAGCTCAACTAACTGCAGAACAAGTTTTACAACAAGAGGCAAATGAGCTAGCTATGTCTTATATACTCCAAGGGATTCCCAACCCTATCTTCAGGAGTATTGATGCCAAGAAGATAGCCAAGGACATGTGGGAGCACGTACATCTGCTTATGGAAGGTACTGAACTGAATCAAGAGGATCTGGAATCAAAGTTATACATGGAATATACACACTTCATGATTGAACCCGATGAATCCTTGGAATCATACTATCATCGTTTCACCAACATCATTAATGATCTGGATCGCCACAATATCATCTTACCAAAGATTGCTATCGACTCCAAGTTTTTTGGGATGCCTCGGCCCAGACTGGCAAAAATACGTCACATTCGTTCGTCAAGCTAAGAAAATTAATGACGTATCTTATGGGTTGTTATATGACTACCTTAAACAACATCAGTCTGAAGTTGATAAGGATGGAGTTGCACGGGGAGGATTCTCACCAGCACCTACCCCAAACTCACTTGCTCTCATGGTTCAATCACATTTTGCACCAAACCAGGAATTTGTTCCATCACCACCACCTCACTCGGGTTTTGCACCTCAACCGTCAAACCAAATTGTTCCTTATGAAGCACCTCCTTCATATTCTGAGAATCAACTCTTCCAATATGACAATAATGACTACAACATGTACTCAAGTGTTGACACTGATGAAGATGATGCCTTTCAATCATTGAATGAAGGATTTGCATTGATTGCCCGTGCATTCAGCAAATTCTCTAACAAGACAAACAATCATTTAAGATCTTCATCAAATACCAGAAATCAAGTAGTCGTCAATGATGGAAGAGTAGAGATTCAGAATAGGTCTTCAGGAAGGTTTGGGTCAGGAAACATTGGGAATTCAGGTGGTCAACGATTCAACTCAGGAAGTGGTAGAAACAGTATGGGAAATTCTCAGAGAAGGAATCAGTTTGCTGACAAAGGGAAAGGGATTGCTAATACTTCCATCACTTGCTACAATTGTGGGGGTAATGGTCACATGGCAAACGCATGCCCCAAACCAATAACTATGGGCAGTGCATACCATAAGGAAGCTCTTCTCCTCGCACTCAAAGATGAAAAGGCCAGTGGTGATTTGGCAGAGAAAGAACACAACAACTTCATGGCAAACGCATTATCTGATGATGAAATAGAAGATCTCAGAGCAAATGCTGCTGTGATGTTAATGGCCAACATGCAAGAGTTAAACATGAGTGAGACATGCCCGGTATATGACACCGATGGCTTATCTCAGGTATCTGACACAGATTGTTTAATTCATGAAATTGCTTCACCATCTGCATCCACATCCGCATAAGAAAATTTTGCTCAACATGATTTATCATTTTCCTCTAAAGACAATGATCAAATAAGCACAGTGGTTACTTTTGATGATGATCAAATTTACCCAGTAGTTTCATTTGATGATTCTTTTAATGATGAAAATCATGAACATCTTGATCAAAATGATCCTATACAAGATTCGGATTCAGAACTCATGACCTTATTGTTTGCCACCCAATCACAATTGAATGCACACAAATCCTAGATGGACAAATGCAATGATATTAACAAAAACTTGAAAGATAAAGTAGCACTGTTAACAAAGGACCTTGAGTGCTACAAGCAACAACTTTCACAATTTGAAAACCAAGAAAAACGTGAGAAAAGTTTTGAGTCTGCATTCCAAGAGTCATATGTAAAAGTGCAAAATTTGGAATATCAAATTCGTGAACTAACCATTTCCAAGAATGAAATAATTTCACAAAAGGAAGAAGAAATATTTGGTTTTAAATAACAAGTTGACACTCTCCAAACAGAAATTTCTAAAACCAAAACAGAGTTGTCAACTTGTCAAGCAAATTTTTCAGAACACAAAGAAGCTTCAAGGAAATGTGTCGATTCATATCTTGAAGAAATTATGGACTTGGAAGGCAAACTCAAGGATTTTTAAAACGTTGTTTATAAAGAGAATAATTCTGTAATAGCTCTTCGAAATCTAACTGTTAAACCAAATCCTCGCGGATATGGATTTGCAATCGGATGTGATCAACCTCGTTGTTAGGAACACGTTTTATATATATTTCAAGTCTTGTTCATTTGCGATATATGTTGCTCAATATGGATCATATGTTTGTATTTAAGCTCACAGTCCATTAGTGATCCATGGGCCGTGTAGCCTTGTAAGAAGTTCTAGAAACACCCCATGTGCATGTTGCCCTAGATCATTGCCTATAAATAGAAGGCATGGGGTGACATTTTATTTGTTGGTTATTCATTTCATGTACCGAACCTTTGCTCTTATATCGTATGAATGATAATCTTCCACTTTTCTCTTCATCTCTCATTTTCTATCTTACCTTATTAGCTTATTTCATTCGTAGCTTATTTATATAAGTAGTAGTTCATGTAGATCTAGTGTGTTACGTGTGTGGGTTTGAGTTAAAGAGGACCTACAAGTGGTATCAATCGCCAAAAAGGTAGTTAGGATCGTGTTTTGAGTAGTTTTAATCGTTATCTAGGATTGGTTTTAGCTTAAGTACAGTTTTTATTGTTCAAAAGTTTGATCGATATACTCTTTTGTTGGTAGTTTTATCTCGTGAAAAGCTCAAAAATCTCATCAAATCTTCATTTCGTATGTTATCACTCTTAAATTTCTTCATATTTTGTGGTTACTAATCGTTAGAAATCAAACACAATCGGTTTCCATTGATTTTCTATTCGGTTTAGTGAAATCCGCATAATTAGCGTATTGGGATAGTTGATGAAAAGTGAGTATTTTGCTTCTGGGTGAATTCCGACAAGTTAGGGTTTATCGCAAATCAATTCCGACAAGTTAGGGTTTATCGCAATTGGCAGATCTTGGAATTATCGAAATTGGGACTCAGTATTTTACTTCCTTGTATAAGAAAGTGAAAATACTTCGACTTGGTTGCTTATTCTCATCTCTTGTACAAGAGTTGAGAAATTATTGAAATTGAAATTTAGATAAAATTATCGAAATTGCCATATCTATCGCAATTCTGATAAATTATCGAAAATTGCCTTTTCTATTGCAATTTAAGATAACTTATTAAAATTGTCATATTTTATCGCAATTTTAAGTTTTATCGCAATTTCCATTTTTTATCGCAATTGGGTGAACAGTGACTATCGCAATTGGGTGAACAGTACTTATCGCAATTGGGTGAACAGTAGTTATCGAAATTGGACAAAATCTTAAGTTAACCAAAACCAACTTCACATAACTCATAACACAAATCTTAATTATCTTCAAGATCCAAACATGTCTCAACCACCACACTTCAATTACTACTACCAGCTACAACAATATCCACATCAACAGCAATTTCATCCTCAGTATCAACAACAACATGCTTTTGTGCAACAACATCAGTTTTCCCCTCAACAAACAGCACCTCAGCAACAATTCATGCCACAACCTCAGATGCAAAACTATCAACCTTCATCAAGAGAACCTCACTGGTTTACAAAGATGTGTGAAGCTATCAGTAGTCAGCAATCTAGACATGAAGCAGGATCATTTGAAACTCCACCAATGCTGACACCAGGAAACTATGTGCAATGGTCTAGTCGGTTTATTAGATTTGTTGAACTAAGAAAACCTCATGGTCCATATCTCAAAAAGGTCATCATGGAAGGACCTTATCCAGTTCCTTCAACAGTGGTTCCAGGTGATCCAACTGCTATACCTCCACGAGAAGCATCCACAACTCCCGTTCCAGTAGCTCAATATACCAATGAACAAACTTTACAGCAAGAAGCTAATGAGATGGCCATGGCTTACATACTCCAGGGAATTCCTAACCCAATCTTCAGGAGTATTGATGCTCAAAAAACAGCCAAGGACATGTGGGAGCATGTGCATCTTTTGATGGAAGGCACATAATTGAACCAAGAGGATCTGGAATCCAAACTTTACATGGAATACAATAACTTCATGATGGAACCAGGGGAATCCTTAGAATCATACTATCACCGCTTCACCAATATTGTCAATGATCTGGAACTTCATAACATACCTCTACCAAAGATTGCTATCAACTCCAAATTTCTAGGATGTCTTGGACCAGACTGGCAGAAGTATGTGACATTCGTGAGGCAAGCCAAAAAGATTAATCAAGTTTCATATGGGCTTTTGTATGATTATCTCAAGCAACATCAAACTGAGGTAGACAAGGACATTGCAGCAAGAGGAGGTTATTCACAGGCACCAAATCCAAACTATCTTGCTTTGATAGCTCAATCATATTTTCCACCATCAAACCTGTTAGGATTCGACACACGGTTAAGGTGGTTAAACCTTTTGTACTTTGTGTGTATGATATATTGAGTTAATATGATTAAGTATGCGGAAACTACTTAATCACACTTAGAAGGTTATTATGGTTATGGAAATGGAACAGTTGTGTTTGTTATATATCAATGAACAATGAAAGATTAACACCAAATGATTCAATATTATTAAGATAATAATACGAGTGATCTTGAGTTATCACTAGGGTTACAACCTTGAATCTTAAGTTTTTATTACTTGTGATATTTTTGTGTTTGTTCTTGTTCTAACAGTTATGAAAGTTCTAAGTATTTAACAATCACTTTTTGGACATACACATATCACTAGACTAAGATCTTCTTTTATAGTCCAAGAAGATCTTTACAATATTGCTTAAAGTCTTGATAAACTACTTGCTATGATAATACGTGTGTCAGTCATTAAGATACATCTTGTATCTATGTTTACAACTTGTTCTGTGAATATAACATAATGACTGATCACATGGGGTAAGATATTATCTACCGTATATTGTTGACTTAAATACACATAATATCTTTTCATACTTATCCATCCAGCAGTAGAATGCTTATGGCAGCAGCAATGAGTTATCGCTAGCAGCAGGAACCTTTAGCAGCAGAATGTTAAGCCTAGCAGCAGAATCATTTATCGCTAGCAGCAGGAACCAAACACTAACAGCAGGAACCAAATACTCTAGCAGCAGAATCATACTTAGAGTATTTCTTCTAATAGAGCCTGATATTAAACTTCTTGAATATTTAATTCCCAACAATCCTCCCCTAAACATGTGAATCCATTTCAACATGTTTCTGAATTAAATTATGGATTGTGAAGATCTTTCAAACACTTCTGTTCTTCAAGATTAAATATCTTTCTCAGTAACTCATCTGCTTTGTTCTTTTGACTTTAACAATATCAACACACATCTTAAACACTGACCTAAAGATGGTGCAACTTCCTTGGATGGAGGAATTATAAGAGGCAATGGTGCTGTGTATCTTGAATGCTTGTTTCAACAAGTGAAATCATCTATCAGCATGCCTTTGCAAGTGATGAACAAACGTGGTAAACTGAAATTGAAACTTTTCTTCGTTTGACCTAGATAGAACTTTCTCCTTTGGAATGCTTCATCCCTTCTGAATATATATAATACTCCAGAATAAGTTCTATTCTTGTCATTTTCAACCTCCATGTCATCATCTTGTATGCTCTTGTCTTTTCCTCCCTTACATTGGGTTTTTCTTCCTTTCTTGGGCTTTTATTTCCTCCCCTGAAGCAAATAAAAATTTTATCCTCCCCTGTTTGGAAGATCTCTCACTATGTACCAAAATATTTCTCTCTATTATCTGATCTACCAATGAGAACTTGTTTTCAAACAATGTTGTACATGTAGCCATCAATTCCTTAAGAGTTTAATTTACTGCCCTCATCACTTCTAGGTATGTTAACTCCTATGAGAGGTGATTCATGGGGCATTTGACTCATGGTCCATCAATGGATGGTTTTTGTGAGTCTCTTTGAAAATCCTTTTAAGAAACTTTTGCCTTAGCAGTATGTGCTTGATTTTATTATGAAAAACCATACTGCTTTCAACCATTTTGAAAGGATTAAGTGTATAACAAACACTTAATCAAAATTTCGGTTTAAAGCAACCTCTGGTTGTGTGAGAACCAATGTTTTCAGTTATAAATAACTGCCTGTGTGCAGATAAACCTATTCAAAAGGCTTTCTTGACAGGGTTTCCAGCTCATAGTAATTGTTACCTCTAACACAAGTGTTAGATTCACTTTTACTAGCTGTTCTTTCTATCAGATATCCTAAGATTAACACATTATACTTGAAAGTATAAAATGATAGAAATTGAGTTGCATCAGTTACTATCTGATCAACTAAGTCATCAATTCAATGTGAAATTTCATACTTAGGTTTCAAGAAAGAAGTTTTAAGGAGTTTTAAATTCCCAAACTCAGTCCATCATAAACCTAATATGTAGCAACTAGATATTCTGATTCTGCTGCTTCCATTTCACTTGAAACATCCTTTTGTGTTCACATGATCATACCTGAAATTGTTAGTCTAAAACCAAAAGAACAATGTACAAAGTACTTGTCTTGTATTAGAATAATCATAGGACTAACTGTATGAATAACACAAATTAAAATTTGTACTAGCAGCACAAACTTTTGTAATAGCAGTAGTATCTTTTAAAGCCAGCAGCACAAACAAAAATTTATTTACAAAAACACAAAGTTTAAAAATCATTGAGGATTAAGCATTCCAATACTTGCTACCAAGTACTGAAACCTTCCAACATCAAAAGCTTTGGTTAGCAGATCTGCAAAATTGAATTCTGAAGCAATTTTAAGTACTTGAATTAATCTTTTCTCATTGCAGTCTCTTATAAAGTGATGTCTAATTTCAATGTGTTTTGTTTTAGAATGTTGCACTGGATTTTTAATAATACAAATTGTACTACTATTATCAATATGAATAATAGTGTTTAAGAAATTGTACCCATAGTCAAGGATTTGGTTTTGAAGCCATAGAACTTGACCACAGCAACTTGCAGCAGCTACATATTCAGCTTCAGTTGTTGAATTAGCCACAATTGTTTGCTTCTTACACTGCCATGAGACAAGTCTACATCCAAGGAATTGACATCCTCCAGTTGTTGACTTCCTGTCCAAGCTAGCACCAGCATAATCACTATCCAAAAATGCTACCAAGTCAAAAGGTGACTCTCTAGAATACCATAGACCCAACCTTGGTTGACCCTTAAGATATCTAAAAATTCTCTTGACTGCAGTTAAATGAGAAACCTTTGGAGTGACTTGAAATCATGCACAAGCACAAACAGAGAACATGATATCAGGTCTTGATGATGTAAGATACATCAAAGAACCTATTATAGATCTGTAAGTGTGTACATCTACATTTTCTCCATCTAAGTCTTTTAGAAGAGGCTTCTCAGAGTCCATTGGTGTGCTTGCCACTTTTGAATCAGCAAATTGAAATTTTCTAAGTATCTCTGCAACATACTTGTCCTGAGAGATAAAGATTCCTTCATTTGATTGCTTAACTTGCAGACCCAAAAAGAATGTGAGTTCTCCCATAGAACTCATCTGAAACTTATCATGCATAAGTTTCTCAAACTCTAAACACATCTCCTTCCTAGTAGATCCAAAGATAATGTCATCCACATACACCGGCACTAACAGAAGATCCTTCTTGTGCTGTTTGATGAAAAGTGTCTGATCAATCTTTCCTCTTTGAAATCCATTTTCTAATAAGTAGGAAGCTAGTGTTGCATACCAAGCTCTTGGTGCCTGATGAAGGCCATAGAGAGCTTTAACTACTTTGTACACTTTGTTTGGATGTTGTGGGTCAATGAAGCCTAGAGGTTGTGAAACATATACCTCTTCTTCAATTGTTCCATATAAAAATGCACTCTTGACATCCATTTGATAAACTATGAAGCCTAAAAATGAAGCATAAGCTAAGAAAAGCCTAATTGCCTCAATCCTTGCTACTGGAGCATAAACTTCATCATAGTCTAACCCTGCTTGTTGTGTGTACCCTTGGGCTACTAATCTAGCCTTATTCCTAATCACTATGCCCCTTTCATCCCTTTTATTCTTGAAAAACCCATCTAGTGCCAATTACCTTTGCATCCTTAGGTAAATCAACTAGCACCCAAACTTTCTAAATCTTGAACTAAAGAAGCTCCTCTTGCATAGCTTCTACCCAGCTTGAATCATCTAAGGCTTTCAGAATGTTCTTTGGTTCATCTTGTGAGAGAAAACACACAAACAAGCAAGAGTTTGAAAGCTCATGCTGCTTTGAAGCATAAAGGGCATCAAGAAGCCCTTGTTGGTCTGAAGACATCAGTTGTTGTCTTGTCTTCACACCTGATTGTACATCTCCAATCACATTATCTAGGGAGTGGACTTTGTGAATTCTTGTTTGTGGAGTAGAAGGAGCTTGATAATTTGATGGAAGATTGTTGAAATCCACCTCATTGTCTGAGAATTCTGCTTCTTTCGTTTTGAAAGGCCAGCAGCAGAATCATTTGGCCTAGCAGCAAGAACATTAAGCCTAACAGCAGAATCACCAGCAGAAACAATTTATTGTTCCAGAGTTCCATCTTCTTTCCTTTCATCTTCAACACCTTCTTTAGCTTGCCAGAAGAAAATTCATCAGTTGTTGAAGTTGATTCCACACTTGTACTTGACCATATTGGCATCCAAACATGATCTTGGTTTGTCTCCTTTTCTAACCTTGCCTCATATGTTGCTTGAGAACCTGAAAAATCATTAGTTTTTGCAACAACAGGCACATAATTCATTGATTTGGTTAGAGTTTCAAGATCAAATAGCCATTTTGGTCCTTGACCTTCTACATTGGATTTATCTTCTAAAAACTCCACATGTAGATTTTCCTCTACAATCATAGTTCTTGTGTTGTATACTCTAAATGCTTTGCTATTAAGAGAATATCCAACAAAGAATCCTTCATCTGCTTTACCATCGAATTTTCCTAAATGGTCTAAGGTATTGAGAATTGTCACATGACATCCAAAAGGTCTAAGAAATCCTATTGCAGGAGTTCTACCTCTAAAAAGTTCATATGATGTCTTATTGTGAGGCTGTACAACTAAAAATCTATTTTGAACATAGCAAGCAGTGCTAACTGCTTCAGCCCAAAAAGTTATAGGTAGCTTAGAATCAGCTAACATAGTTCTAGCAGCTTCAATTAGTGTTCTATTCTTTCTCTCAACAACACCATTCTGTTGTGGTGTTCTAGCAACACTAAATTCTCTCCTAATACCTTTTTGTTTGCAGAAATCATCCATAACTCTATTTTTAAACTCTGTCCCATTATCACATCTAATGACTTTCATTTTCTTGTCTACTTGGTTTTCTATCTGTGTAATGAATGTCTTAAGGATGCTTGTAGTCTCATCCTTAGTAGATAGAAAGAAAACCCATGTAAATCTAGTATAGTCATCAATTATAACAAGACAATATCTCTTATGCATTATACTACTTACTGAAACAGGTCCAAATAAGTCCATATGAAGCATAAACAATGATTGATTGATAGAGTTAAAAATCTTGGGCTTACAAGTGGCTTTGTGTTGTTTGCCTTTAAGACAAGCAATGCATGTTTGATCATTTTCAAATCATTTTTTGAGGTAAACCTCTTACCAAACCATTCTTAACAATTTTATTTATGGTTTTGAAGTTAATATGACCAAGCCTTCTATGCCATTTCATTGATTCATCCAATGCGGCCTTTGCAACAAGACAAGTTAAATCCTTTTTAGGAACAATGTTCTTCATGTCAACACTGTACATATTGCCCTTTCTAGGAATTTTAAGAAGTACTTGACTTTCATCAGGCATCTTAAAATCAGGAGAAAGTACAAGACATTCAGTCTCATAGAAAAGAACATTGTTCTTTTTGTCACACATTTGTGAGACACTAAAAAGATTATAATTTAGCTCTTTTACATAGAACACATCTTCAAAATCTAAATTTCCAGTTTTGATTGTACCTTTACTGGAAATTTTGCCACTAACACCTCCTCCAAAGGTAACATAGCCTCCATCTATTGATTGAAAATCTGAGAGATAAGACTTGTTGCCTGTCATGTGCCTTGAACATCCACTATCTGAATATCCTTGATCCTCTTGTTTATCATTTGAATGTTCCTGCACAGTAATGAGAAGTATCAGTTTCTTTTAGGGACCCAAGCCATTACTGACTTGGATCTGCCTCTTGCATCAATGTAATTTAATCTTTTAAGGACAGTTGATGCAACATTGGATTTAAGAATCCAACATGCTGAGGCCTTAACATCATTTGCCCTGTTTCCCTTAGCAGTAGAATGAACTGATTGCTTAGCAGCAGGAACTGCTAGCTTTTCACTTCTACCCTTTGGTTTCCAAACTTGTTTTTGAACCACTGCTTTTGTTTGAATGGGCCTTAGAACAGTCTTTGGTGCATGCTTGAAAAATGTTTTTGCACCCTTAGCTGTTGATTTTGGGTTAACAGTTATAAATGTTCGAGCAGCAGGAACAATTAGTCTAGCAGCAGGATCTGTGTTTGAGACTGTTCTGGGTTTTGTTCTATTAACACTAGAACTAGAGTGAAAATGAGATTTAGGTGTTTGCCTTTTGTGGTTCACTCTATTGTTTTCATACCCAGTTACCCAATGGTTGCAGAAAGCTGCAAGATGGTCAAAACTACCACATGTGTAACAAGCTTTGTTATAAAAAAGCAAAGTCATCACCGAGTTGATGAGACTTGAGGTTATTCCAATTCCTTTGGTTACCTCTGGGCTTGTTGGTGGTTTTATATTGTTCACAATATCTAACTGGTTGTCTAACATGCTTAATGTTTGATTTAGGCTTATCAGTATTGTGTTTGACTATCTTAGGAACACTTGTTCCTTCTTTCTTAACCACTTCAGGTTTAGACATAACCTGTTCTTCTTCATCACTATCAGTTGTGCAATCCTCAACAACTATAGCATCTCCTTTCTTAACAAAGGACACCTTGTCCTGATAAAGTAAAGTTTTATCTAAACTTTCACTTACTATCTTAGGACCCTCAGTAGACTTAGAACCATATTCCATTATTGGTTCTTGAAACTCAGCAAAACCTGTGTGTGCTAGGTCAACACCTGGAGGTGAAGGAACACCTCTATATGGTGGAGGAACAGATTTGTATCCTAAACCAGACTTAGCTTTATCAATTACTTGAGCTTCCCAAATCTTATTCATTCCTTCTGAGGCATGAGCTAAAGCATCTACTGTTATCTTAACATTTTCAGTTTTATTATTGGCTTCAGCTAATTGTTTACTTTGACTAGTAAGTAATTCATCTCTAAATGCTATGCCTCTCTTTAGAGCATTTAAGTCATCAGTAAACCTAGATTCATTACCTTGAAAGTGTGCAATTTGTTTTTCAAGCACACCTATAGCTCTTTTATGATTACTTAAATTGGCTAAGGCAATAATTAGTTCTTCTCGCCTATTATCAGCTTTTCTTTTAAGTTCTTCATTTTCTTTAAGAGCAGAACATGATTCAGGACATTTGGTTATGGAATTTACCTCTGAATCAGAGAAGGCCATTAGAGTAGTCTCAGTGGCCACAAGAGCAGCATTTGTTGGTGCTTCCTCTTCATCAGCCATGAAGCTCCAGTCATAGTTAACCCCATCTATAGCTAGCATAGCCCTTGGTTCTTCAACTGTGACTTCTTTCTTCTTCTCTTGCCTATACCATGTGCTTCTATTATCCTGCTTCCTTGGGTTTCTACATTCTTTAGCAAAGTGTCCTAACCTATGACAGTTGAAACACTCCAATTTCTTCTTATCAAACCCAGCAGTTTCATTACCATCAATGGTAATCTGCTTACCAGTTATCTGCCAGAACTTCTTAGCCCTCATGCTAAGGAAAGCAACCTGCCATTTGATGTCCATCTCTTCCAAATCATTATCATCCAACTGATCAAGATATTCATGAATTAGAGAAGAACCACTAGTTTGACTAGACATGAATACATAGAATGCCGGATCTCCAAGTCCTGCAACATTCTTTTGTGAACTAGTAGAAAGACCACCATAAATAGCAGTAGAAACACCTTCAACTTCATCTACCTCTTCTGACTTACTAATACTAGGAGATGACAAGAGTGCCACATTCCTAGAACTAGTACTATACATTCCAGACTTCTTTAGAATTTGTTCAACAATTTTGAAGTTATTGAACAAATCATTGAGTTTCATGGTTTCAATATCTGGCTTGTTCATCCAGACAACCACATGAGTATGGAACTTATCAGGTAGACTTCTCAAAAACTTCATGTTGAGATGTTCCTTTGCTATCTCAACACTCAATACACTTAGCTGACTGACAAGCTTGTGTAATCTAGAAAACAACTTATCAAGAGATTCATTGCTATTTGAACTGAAATTTTCAAATTGTTGTTTCAGCAATGTCTTTTGTGTTTTCTTGGTGGTTTCATTACCCCCAAACCATGCACAAATCTCTTCAAAAAGAGTTTTTGCATCTGGATACTTGCTAAAGGATAACATCTGCTCACCAGGAATGGTCATAAGCAACAAGTTTCTTGCTTTTTGATCATTTCTCTTCTGTATCCTTTCTTCATTTGAAACTGATCCAGCATTTCTTTGTCTTACTGTTTTGCCTTCAATGATAGCATCTGAATAGCCTAGTGAAAAAGAATCACCATACATAATGATATCCCAAAGAGCATAATCTTGAACCATAAAATATTGCTCAATTCTCAACCTGCATAACTCAAACTCATTTTGTTTGATCATGGGCAACTTTGCAGCAACATTTGTAGCAGTATCCTGAACATCCATTTCTTAAGCTTCTTCTTCTAAATCAATAATATCAGTCTTGCTCTGATACCACTTGTTAGGATTCGACACACGGTTAAGGTGGTTAAACCTTTTGTACTTTGTGTGTATGATATATTGAGTTAATATGATTAAGTGTGCGGAAACTACTTAATCACACTTAGAAGGTTATTATGGTTATGGAAATGGAACAGTTGTGTTTGTTATATATCAATGAACAATGAAAGATTAACACCAAACGATTCAATATTATTAAGATAATAATACGAGTGATCTTGAGTTATCACTAGGGTTACAACCTTGAATCTTAAGTTTTTCTTACTTGTGATATTCTTGTGTTTGTTCTTGTTCTAATAGTTATGAAAGTTCTAAGTATTTAACAATCACTTTTTGGAAGCACACATATCACTAGACTAAGATCTTCTTTTATAGTCCAAGAAGATCTTTACAATATTGCTTAAAGTCTTGATAAACTACTTGCTATGCTAATACGTGTGTCAGTCATTAAGATACATCTTGTATCTATGTTTACAACTTGTTCTGTGAATATAACATAATGACTGATCACATGGGGTAAGATATTATCTACCGTATATTGTTGACTTAAATACACATAATATCTTTTCATACTTATCCATCCAGCAGTAGAATGCTTATGGCAGCAGCAATGAGTTATCGCTAGCAGCAGGAACCTTTAGTAGCAGAATGTTAAGCCTAGCAGCAGAATCATTTATCGCTAGCAGCAGGAACCAAACACTAACAGCAGGAACCAAATAGCAGTAGGAACCAAATACTCTAGCAGCAGAATCATAATTAGAGTATTTCTTCGAATAGAGCCCGATATTAAACTTCTTGAATATTTAATTCCCAACAAAACCAAGAATTTGTTCCACCACCCTCTCAACCAAGTTACCAACCACAATCAAACAATTAGATTGTTCCTTATGAAGCACCATCTCAAAATTCTGATCATCAACTGGTCCCATACAACAATACCGACTCCATGTTCTATTCCAATGATGATTATGATGAAGAAGATGATGTGTGCAACTCTCTCAATGAAGGATTTTCATTAATTGCAAGAGCATTCAACAAGTTCTCTAACAAGTCAAACAACCGTCTTCGTTCTTCATCAAACACAAGGAACCAAGCAGTCGTAAATGATGGTCGAGTTGAGATTCAGAATCGGTCGTCTGGTAGATTTGGGTCTGGAAACATGGGAAATTATGGTACTAGGTTTAACTCAGGGGGTCAGAGGTTCAGCACAGCTGGGGGCAGTGGAAATAATCTGGGGAATGCACAAAGGGGAATTCAGAATGTTGGCACTAACAGAAGAGGAATTGCAAACACGTCAATCACTTGTTACAATTGTGGAGGAAGTGGTCATATGGCAAATGCTTGCCCTAAACCAAGAACTATGGGCAGTGCATACCATCAGGAAGCTCTTCTCTTCGCACTCAAAGATGAAAAGGCCGGTGGATCTATGACTGGGAAAGAACAAAGTTTCATGGCCAATGCTGAATCTGATGATGAGATGGAAGATTTGGAAGCAAATGCTGCAGTGATTCTCATGGCCAACATGCAGGAAATTAATGTCAACGAGACAGGCCCGGTATATGATACCGATGGCTTATCTCAGGTACTTGAATCAGAATGCCTTATTCATGAGATTGCTTCACCATCTGCATCTTCATCTTCACAAGAAAATCTTGTTCAGAATGATTCATCATTCCCGTCTCAAGAAGATGATCAAATAAACACTGTTGTTTCATTCGATGATGATAACACCAATGTTTCATTTGATGATCCTATTGATGATGATAATCATGATCATCTTGAACAACATGATCTTATGCCTGATCAAGATCCAGAGATTATGACCTTATTGCTGACCACCCAATCACAATTGAATGCACAAAAGTCACAGATTGACAAATGTAATGAGATTAACCAGAACTTAAAAGCTAAAATTGCAATGTTAACAAAGGACAATAAGTGCTATAAAATACAACTTTCAAGTTATGAAAAACAAGCACAACGTGAGAAAGGCTTTGAGGTTGCATTCCAAAAGACATACGTTCAGGTCAAGGATTTAGAGCATCAAGTTCATGAGCTAACTGTTTCCAAGGCTGATTTGCTTTCTCAAAAAGAACAAGAGCAATTTGAATTCAAAAAACAAATTGACATCTTGAATTCTGAGCTGTTAAAAACTCAATCAGAGCTTTCAACATCTCAAAATGATCTTCTTGATGAAAAGCAAGCCACTAGGAAACGAGTTGACTCATATCTTGAGGAGATTGTGGACTTGGAATCCAAGCTCAAAGAATTTCAGAATGTTGTATATAAAACGGGTAATTCAGTGACACAAATTCAAAGACTAACTGTGAAACCGAGTCCTAAAGGATTTGGTTTTGCACTTGGAAGTGACCAACCACGTTTTTTACACAAAGCACTCAAAGATAATCCTAAGTTATACAATGCAGAATTTCTGTTTGATGATACTTTTCAACGTACTGTTGTGTTTAGTAATGATGAAGAAACTGAATATCTTGAAAATAAGATTGAGAGTCTATCAAAGTCAGACAAAAAATTTTCAAGAGTTCCATATGATTATTCAGCAAGACCTCACATCAGTAAATCTTTTGTTCCTCCTAAGGACAAACCAGAACAAACACTGTCAATAACTGAAACAAATCCCTCTTCTGAAGTTGCTCCTGTTACCACTCCTGTTACACAAATCAATGGTCCAAACGATACTGTAGATCCACAAATGCCTCAACAATGTCGGATTCTTCGATATTTTAAGACATTTATGGATGACATTAAACTTTTGGAACAAGTGATAGAATTTAATTCTGAAATCAAAATCTCTTCTTTATTTGCTCCTGCTGAGAAAGAAAAGAGAGAAATTTTTCAGAATCAATTCTTACCACATGTTAAACACCTGAGACTTTGTGCATCAATGTGGGAACAGGAACTACAGACTGAAGTTGGATCAATGATGAGTATTTTTAAAGCTAAAGATGACAAAATTGCAAAACAAAAGTGTCAAAAGAAAGCTTTAGAAAAAAAGGTTGATCGACTCTTGGAACGTGTTTTGTGTGGTGATGTGATTTCTGTGATTATGAATTCTATTTTTGAATTGTGTCATGCAATGCTTGTTGATGATCATGCTGTGAATGTTGGAATGTTGCAAATTGAGATTGATAATTTGGTAAAAGAGAATGAGAGTCTTAGACAGATCAACTTTGATGTGGAAAATAAGTGTGAAAATGAAGTTTTCAAACTTAACAAAAGACTGGAATGGTGTCAAACTCAAAGTGTTGAATTTGAGTTCAAGTACAAAAATCTAAAAGAGTCTTTGTCTTTCCAAAACAGTCATGCTTCAGAAAGTCAGAATAAAAATGAAATTGATGTTTTGCGAAATAAATTGGTTGAATATGAGAAAGACATAGATGAAGTCTCTCAAAACAGAAATGACACTGTCCAGTTAAACAGAATTTTGGATTCAAAAAATTAAGAACTTCAACATATCATTGTTGATTTGAAAAAGAAACTCAGAGTTTTAGAAAAAGGAAAAGCTGTAATTGCCCCAGGAATGTATTCAGTAGACAAGCCAACTAAGCAAGCATCAAATCAAACCACTAATGTGACTACTTCCACTTCCACAGGACTAGGAAACACCTCTAAGGCTAGCAGATCAAGAAACACCAAGAGACCAAGGAAGTTTAGTATCTGGCGCCCTAAGAGTGGACTATCTAAGACTGAAGAAGTAGTAGTTAATGTTAGCAGTTTGAATAAAAAGCATGATATGTCAGAAGTAGAATCACACTTGTCTAAGTCTAGTTCTATAGATGATGTAATGAATGCTAAATCGTTGAATGTTATGAATGATATTATGGTTGATGCTAGTTGTGTATTTTGTCATGCTAGTATATTATCTGGAAATCATGAGAAATGTGTTGCTAAGACTCTGTTAACTCGCAAAAAGAAACGATCTAGTGGCATTTCCTCTAGGCTCACTACTGCTGTCAAGTCCATATTAGGAAAACCACCACTAGTAGTTTCTGAAGAATCAGTTGACAAACCCATAGCTGCATCTAGGACAAACAAATCACCAAGTGCATTTATTAGGAGAATGGCTGAGACTAGTTGGACGTGGCAGCGTTGGTTACAAAATACACATAGCTTTAAATGGGTACCAAAAATGATTAACTTATGTGTTACTAACCAAACGGATTCCACCGTTACCAAACTTGCCTCTGTGTCAACTTCTGGTGATGCAGGTGATCCAAATTGTTCTATGGATTGTTGATAGCGGCTGTTCCCGACATATGACCGGCAATCTCAAGCTTCTTGTAAACTTTGTTGCAAAGTTCATTGGAACGGTCAGATTCGGGAATGATCACTTCGCTGCTATTATGGGTTATGGAGACTATGTAAATGGGAACATCGAAATTAGCAGGGTTTATTACGTTGAAGGCCTAGGTCACAATCCCTTCTCAGTAGGACAATTTTGTGATGGTGATTTGGAGGTGGCATTCAGAGAGAAAACTTGTTTTATTCAGGATCTTCAAGGAAATGATCTGATGAAAGGGAAATGCGGCACCAGTTTATATACAATTTCCTTCGAAGGCATGATAGCTTCCTCTCCCATATGCTTACCTTCAAAGGTACATCCCACAAAGGCCTGGCTATGGCACAAACGGATGTCTCATTTGAATTTCAAGACGATGACCGATCTTGCTAAGAAAAAGTTGGTCGACGGTCTTCCCAAATTCAGATATGCTAAAGATCACTTGTGTCCTGCTTGCGAACAAGGAAAGAGTTATCGTGCCCACTTTCCTCCAAAAGCAGATCACAGCATAGATCATATCTTACAACTGCTTCATATGGATTTGTGTGGTCCTATGTGTGTTCAAACCATCAATGGGAAAAGGTACATGTTGGTAATAGTAGATGATTTCTCAAGGTGGACTTGGGTCTACTTTCTTCGTACCAAAGACCAAGCCCCTTCGATGATCATTACTTTTCTCACGAAGATTCAAGTTCAGGTTTAAAACACCGTCAGAATCATCAGAACAGACAATGGTACTGAATTCAAGAATCAAACTCTTCGGGAGTTCACTGAGAAAAATGGTATTGTTCATCAAACGTCAATTGCTCGCACCCCTGAACAAAATGGAGTAGTCGAAAGATGCAACCGTATGTTAGTGGAGGCAGCAAGAACTATGTTGATTAATGCCCAATTACCAGACTACCTATGGGCTGAAGCTGTCTCAACTGCTTGTTATACCCAAAACCGATGCATGATCACTAAACGCCATGACATAACACCATATGAGCTTATTCATGGTCAAAAACCAAATATCAATTACTTTCATGTCTTTGGAGCTCTCTGTTATCCAAAGAATGATTGTAATGATCTTGGTAAACTGAAAGCCAAAGCAGACATAGGAGTATTTGTTGGCTATTGTGAGAATTCGAAAGGATTCAGAATTTGGAATCGCCGTACTCGGGAAATTCAAGAGACAATCCATGCTAATTTTGATGAGCTCACAGAAATGGCTTCTGAGCAAAATAGCTTAGAACCCGCACATAACCGTCTCAACTTTCCTGAATCTTCAGTTGAACCATTACCGTTCAACAGAAAGGATATAGAAGACTTGTTTGCTCCTCTGTTCGATGACTCTCTAGTTAATCGTGCCTCTGCTGTATCCACCAATTCCGCTGCTCAAACCGTAAACAATCAAGCACCTGATACACCAGCAACTACTTCCACAGCAGTTGCTGATGACGCACCTCAACCAGAACCATCATTGTCAGTAGATCAAACACCTTCCACTTCAACACCCACAGCTGAAGATTCCCCCCACAATTCTGTTGAAGTACCCACACCATCAGGTTATGACGGAGATGCATTCTTTAATCCATTTGCACCTGCACCAACCTTTCCTGATATTGCAGAATCCTCAACACGCAATTTGGAACCGTCAAACCAGCACCACAATTATTAACACTATCCATTCACTCATAAATGGACAAAGGACCATCCCTTAGTAAACATCATTGGTAATCCAGAAAACCCAGTCATAACAAGACAAAGACTCCATACAGACGGTGAAACCTGAATTTATGCACTTACCATTTGTCAAGCCAAACCCAAAAATATCAAGGAAGCCCTCACTTATGACAACTGGATTGAATCCATGCAAGAGGAATTGGAACAATTCAAGCGGTTAGAAGTTTGGGAACTGGTAGAGAGACCAGATGGGGTTTATGTCGTTGGATTGAAGTGGATCTGGAAAAACAAGTTAGATGCAGATGGTACTGTGATTCGTAACAAGTCCCGCCTGGTCGCCAAAGGATTCAGCCAAGAAGAGGGAATCGACTTCGAAGAATCGTTTGCTCCAGTCGCAAGGCTTGAGGCTGTTCGCATGTTCCTGGCTTACGCGGCTCACAAGAACATTACTGTCTACCAAATGGATGTGAAGACTGCATTTCTCAACGGCTAACTCCGGGAAGAGGTGTACGTTTCTCAACCAGAAGGCTTCGTGGACCAAGAACATCCGAATCACGTATATCGGCTAAAGAAAGCCCTTTACGGCCTTAAACAAGCCCCAAGGGTCAGTCAAAGAAACAAGATTGCACATCACTGTCGTCAACAGAATCTGAATATGTAGCCATGTCTGCCTACTGTGCTCAAGTCATTTGGATGCGATCAAAACTGATGGACTACAGATACGTATTCAACAAGATTCCCATGTATTGCGACTCCAAGAGTGCCATTGCCATTTCATGCAACACCGTGCAGCATTCCAAGTCCAAGCATATTGATCTCCGATACCATTTCATCAAGGAGCACGTGGAGAAGGGTACTGTTGAACTGTATTTTGTGGGTACCGAACACCAATTGGCGGATCTGTTCACAAAAGCTTTGCCTCATGCACGATTTGTGGATCTGGTTCACCGGATTGGTATGAGATGTTTGACTCCGAGTGATTTGGAAAATTTTCTCAAAAACAATTAAATGAGTCAAACATCTAAACTATCTATGCAAATATTTAAAAAAAAAATGTAAGTACAAACCCCTTTTACAACACTTTGTTCATTTTCAAAATGTCACATATTATTTTAGAACAAGTGTTGAGGGGGAGACATAAATTTTTCCAAATTTTTCAAAAATTTGTACTTGCATGCTTTCAAAAAAAATTGTTGCTTCACAAAGTTTTTGGTGATAAGATCATAAAGATGGATATGATGTGTGCATATTTTGCTAAGTATGAGACTAAGAGTTAGTGAAATGGTGGGTTAAGTCTAGGAATAAAATATTTCAAGGTTAGGGGACTAGATGTGTCAAAGAGTGCAAAGTTAAATAAGTTACATAAATATCAAAAAAAAAAAAAAAAAAAACAAACGCGGTTAATTCTTCTGCGCTTACTAACATAGTTCACCCACCAAATTTAATACCCTCACCCACCTTAATCAACGGTTCTCATTCAATCTACAAATCCGCTTACGTTCATCCAAATTTGTGAGTACTTTTATGTTTAACAAGTCATTATAACAAATGGTTTTGAATTATATCTCGATCCAATGGCTAGATTTATCGCAACTGTAGATTTAAGATCTAGGGTTTGTGTTAAATTAGGATAATTCGATTTTGAGTGTTTATGACGTGTTTGTTTGCACAATTGTGCTTAGATATTGATTATAAACAACGTTTTCATGCTTAGTTGTACCCAGAAACATCAAATAGTCATAATCTTGTTTTAGGGTTTAAGCGTACAAAATTAGGGAAAATCGTATGTGAGTGTTATAGTGTAATTCATGTGTTGAGATGTTGATGTTATGCTTTGAATTGAAAAAATTGCATGCTTTGATTGAACCCAGAAACACCATAAGAGCGTTAATTAAGTTTTAGGGTTTAAGAAGAACGTATGAACACTAGCAGATTGAATCTTGAGATTTTGTGGACAAATATTGTTATAACTTGGTCAGATTACCTAAAACCATCATAGAAAATGTTTGAGATAATCTGTGGTTGCAAAATTTCAAGTTATGATAAATTTTGATAAATCTGAGAAACTGTTCATCTTCAGTCGTTATCGGAAACTCTTGTACAAGAGTTTATCGAAAATTGCCAATAATTATCGCAAATGCCATAATTATCGCAAATGCTATGATTATCGCAAATGCTATGATTATCGCAAATGCCATATTATCGCAAATGTGATTTCTATAGAAATTGATCAATGTCCTTAGATATTTCAATGTCTATCGAAATGGAACAAATTCTATAGAAATTGGTAATTTTTGATTAAGGATGATAACCTCTGTGGTCAAACATGTAAAACACCAATCATAACTACAAAAGGATCTCATGTGTTGCATCAAGTCTTAACATCTGCTAACAATTATGTATCCTGCATATTTGTACTTGATTGATGTTTCAGAAATCTCCAATGGCTGCACCTCAACAACATCCACTCCCATTACTCACTAAAGCCGATGTTCTTCCTCAAGGGTATTCATTAGAGATTGGCAGCAACAATGCACGGGTAGTACTTGAGAAGATCAAGTGCTCTGAACCAAGTTCCCAAATTGATGTGGAAATTCTCAAAGTACACGAGTGCAGAAATCTTCTAGACAGCTCAGATAGCATTCCGGAATTATACATTCACCAATTGTGGAATACTTTCGAGCTGAACAATTATGAAAAATATTTCACATGCACTTTGGATCATAAGAAGGTCAGAGTCACACCAAGTCATCTTCGCAGAGCCTTGGGTCTTCCAAATGCACCAGAACCTGCCAACCGATTCTACCCGACCCCATCTGAATCTGAAGTCATGCAGTTCCTTATAGATATTGGTTATGATGTTCAACCTGATACACCATTAACCAAAATCTCAAAAGTCAATGCCAAATTCATCCCACAACCATGGAGAACCCTCTTCTACATCGTGACTCGTTCAATATCAGGAAGAGATAGTGGCTTTGAACACCCACGGCTACCTCATCTTCAAGTCTTCTGGGGGTTCGTGAAAGAAGAAAAGATTGATTTTGCTGCTCTTATTTGGGAAGATATGATATTTCAAATGCGCAAAGCCTTCACAAAGATCCCTTTCGTTCGTTACACCAAACTACTCATTAGTCTTCTGATTGACGAACACAGTGACATTAATCCACGTCCTAATGATAGAGAAATGCATCTATACAAGATGGACAAGACTTTCAGTAATGTCTACTTTCCCAAAAAAACATACATAAACAAGGAGCTAGGCTGCCAGAATTTCTGATGACTGAAGAAGTGAAGGAAACACAAGCCTATCATGACTATGACAAGGCATTCAGTGAAGGTCGAGTGGGGCTCTCTAAACTTGTAGAAGGGTCAGGATCTACAAGGACCCGTTCTAGAAGCAGCAAAAGTAAAGCAGGAAGTTCATCAAGTGCCTCAAAACAACCAAAGAAACATCCCGGAACACTCAAAAGAAGAGTGCCAACTGAACCCAAGCCCAAAGTTGAAGCCGTTGGAATATATGATGAAGAAACCGACTCAGAAGAAACAGAATCAGAAGAAGAAGTAATAGTTAAAATGACTGATGCAGAAATTGAACTTCAAAATGAGCTCGATTTGCTGAATGCAAAGAAGGCTAGCATGAAGTCAACAAAGGAGGATGAAGCGAGAAGGGCAAAATTGGTGGTAGAAAAGATGAGGGAGATGGAAGAAAAGAAAGGAGCAGGAGGATCTGGAACTGCACAAGAAGCCTCTCCGACCCACACTGATCCGGTTAATCAACCACGAGGGTCTGGAGCAGCTACATCCACAGTTCAGCATGATACGGTTATTCAACCCGAGAAGGCTGAATCTTTTAATCTTCTTCCACCAAGCTCGGTTAATCAACCCGACTTAGAAACTCAAACATCAGAGGGAGAGAAAATAGTTCTTACAGAAGAAGACATTCCTGATGAAATGTATAACAGTGACAAGGAGAAAGAACAACAATATGATGATGGTATAGACTGGAACCCTGAAGAAGAACGGGAAATAGTTGGACAGAAATCTCTGGAAGCTGCTGCAGAACTTGAGGCTGAGCTTAAGGCAGAATTAGAAGGAAAGGATGAAGAAATGCATGAAAAGGAAGATGAAGAAGCAAACAAAGAAGCTGATAACTACATTCAGACTCCTCAACAAAATGCTCTCATCGTCTTTAATCCTCAACAATCTCCTCAACCAGCTCAATCTCCAAAGAATCCAACACCTCCTGATTCACCTCCAATACCATCACCAAAACCTACCACACCTCCTGTGTCACCTCCCAAGGATCCAACACCACCATCCTCATCTCCAAAGGACTCTCCACCTAACCCTAAATCATCATCAATCCCCTCACTTACTCCATCACCTACAAGATCACCATCACCAAAAGCAAAGCCAACAGTGACAGAAAGCATCAAAACAGCTGTAAAGGGTAAGAATGTGAGAAGAATTGCCTGAGTAACCAGAGTGGAAGTTGTCTCACCTGCTGCGAAGAAACTCAAACAAGCAATGAAACTCGCACAAGCCAAGAAGGATAATCAAACAAGTAAACAATTGACTGAGATGCAAACCTTAGTCAAGAATTTATCTGAACAAATGGGAGAACTACAACAAAAAAAGCAGAAAATGGATGAGTTTCTAGCCTATAATATCGATGATAAAATGAAAGCAAACACGAGGCATTTCGTCAAGAAGTATCTTCCTAATTTTCCGAAAAATATTGAGGAACACGTTGACAATCAAATAAAAGAGAAGATCCAAGAGTATGCAATCAATCAGAAACATCTTCTTGAGTACTCCATTGAAGAGCTCCAAGACGCCCTCCTCACAAAACTGATTGCACAATCCGAAATGTCATACACTGAAATACCAATTGTTAATGCAATCCGTGCAAACATGGACTCGTGTAAGGCTGCAGCAGACAAGGGCAAGCATAAACGTGATAATGATGACCAAGATCCAGACACCACAACAAAGAAACAAAGGACTGGTAGCGGATCTGGGATTCACATTACAGAGCCCACAGGAACAACAACTTCACCTCCACCTCAAAAGAATCCAGAATCTAGTCCGACTGCAACAGAACATCATTATGAGCACTTTCACGAAGAAAATGTTGAATTTCAACCACAAGATGATCAACCACACTCACCAACACCGTCACCACCAAAATCAAAATCTTCAAAATCAAAGCCCTCAAGCAGCAAGAAATCTTCTAAAGAACCAGCTGTCGTGACATGGCTTGATGAAGATGAAGATGAGCAAGGAAATGAATGGTTTGATCAACTTGTGAATGCTCAGATCCAAACAGAAGATTATAAAGTTGAAGATAGCACGTTTGCAGTCACACAACAAATAAAAAGTTCTCTGAATATCAAAAGAATGACCAAACGGGAGCTTCGAAGGATCAAGAATGATGCTTTCAATCTTCTGAAAGACAAATCTCACAGTGCTGCTGAACTTGAGTATCATCTTGAAAACATTGCTCGTGCAATGTCAAGTGAATTTGACTGGACTAATCCAGACATCTTCAGGGTTGGTGGTCGTGATAGCAAAAACCGTCCATACATCACAGATTGGACCAAACCACTCCCCGTGATACGCAAGCATCATGTTTCAGAAATCCCGTTCCAATTCTTCTTCAATAATGATCTTGAACTTCTCAAACTCGGAGCAAAAGGAAAGACAAAGTATGCTACTTCAATCACCTTTACACCAGCAGCAGATTACACACAACCTGCAATAGAGGAAACTGTCAGTCATCATCACTTATACATCAAACAATTGGTCGACTATGATTGTGATGCTGAGTTGGGGATATTTCACTGGTTCGAGAAAAGAAAAACATGGTACAAAAGCAAACTCACTGAGAAGTCTCGCGAACCAATATACAGTAACCTTAGGATTCTGGCTGTAACAAGTGTGACAGGGGCAAAACGATATGACTACAACTACTTGTCTGAGATAACAGTCCGACGACTCGACCAAAAACTCTACACATTCTCTGAGGCAGATTTATCTGATCTAAGTCTGAATGATGTTGAAGACATGTACCTCATCAAGGTACAAGGAAAACTTACTCATCTCACACCCGAACTTCAATATGCATTCAGTACCGCAATCTGCCACTTCATCCGAAGAATTGTCATCAAAGAACGAGTGGAAGATATTCAACTGGGGGTAGAGAGTTATCAGAAGGAGTTAAATCTGGAACAGCCCATGCTCTATCCTGACGGCATATCCTCCGAAACTAAATACAACATGAAGCACCGACCAACGCTCGGATTTGTCTACAAAAGTGAACTGACACAACTATGCTTCATGTCATTTCATGAAATCCACAAGTTTTGTGATGACACATTGAATAATGTTCGAGACGGGTTGGTTAGTCGGATTCGGGATCAAGAATTGGGGATAACAAGGAGATGGAACAGTGATCAACTGAGACAAGTGAATCAGTTTATCTTAAAGATTGAAAGAAGATTGTTCCGCAGGGATCAGATGCGAAGACTGGAAACTTATGTTGGAGGTCATCCACCCTTCTCAATCAGAACATTTCAAAGGACAGATCCAACATTTACCACATTTGCAAAAGGGGGCTGATGTAAGAATTTGGTTTCAAAATTTTCATAATTCTTTTTCATTATTCTTATCATATGTCTGTGACATTACGGCTTGTGCACACATAACAGTGTACAACCCGGACCCTGTAGAAAGGACCCTGAGGTACGCTTCAGTGCCTCAATCCTGATCAAAGGAGCGATAGCTTCTTTCTTATGAGTAGAATTAAACCGAAATGTTTTCTATGTTTTTCAAACATTCTGCTCATAAGGACAAGTATTCCCTCGTCAAGAGGGAGTGTTTGAAAATATAATATTTGTTCAGAAACACAAACGTTCTTGAAATTCTTCCCTAAAACTCAAAAATAGCATATTTTAATCATAAAGTTTTTTCAAAAACATCATGAGTATGCTATTCTTGAGGGGGAGAAGTAAAATATGATTAAAATATAGTGTCTCAATGCTGGAATCTCATTAGTGCTCGACTCAAAATTGACCCTCGAATTGACGGTAGGAAAAAGTCAGTAGTCGAAAGGACATGTCCCGGACGGGTAATAATTTCAAGCCAGTTCATCTGGTGATGTAAACGTGTCTCGCAACGGACGTGTCTGAGTAGAATGTACCGATTTCGAGTGATTTTCCTTGAATGTGATCTGGACGGGTAATAATTTCAAGCTAGTTTACTAGTGATGTAAGCGTGTCTCGCGATGATCATATTCATTGAAAATCAATCAATTAAAAAGTGCCAACTCTTCCCGACATGTGCAAATTTCAAATTAATTACTTATGAGCACATGTTAAGGGGGAGTCCTTCTGAAAAACACAAAACTCTCAAGGTGTCAATAAAATGTTTTTACAATCATCGACACTTTGAGAGATTTTCAAAGGTTTTGGTAAATGGCATCAACATAGGATAGTCATGGAGTAATAAGGTGACTAAGGTTTAGGAAAACCGTCCTATGATCCGCCAGAGCCGGAGGGATCAACCCAAGGACAAATCCCATAGTTTAGAACTAGAAAGTCCTAGGTATGATATAAAAAAGGAGAAATGAAATGAAAGGAGAAAGAAGGGGTTGAAGAATTAAAAAGAAAAGCAAAGAAAAGGGTGAAAAGAAATAGCCCTCCATTTGTTCAACCTTAGGGCAGACACCGGGTTCAATTCATAATCTACTGGTTGACTGAGCATCACCGGTATTGAAGACAAAAGACGTCATGGACCCAGTGATGCACTGCACTAAACCTTCTAAGCCACTCACGTATCTATCAAAAGGTACTTGTTTCATTTCACACGGAGAACCCTTCATAACCTATCGACCTCTCACTACGAGGGTGTTGATATTGAAAAGGAGGCACTCTGCTCCACGCCTCCGACGACCAAACAAATGTGCACAAATTGAGTCTAGCGCCTTGAGATTCATCAAAGATCTCTTAGGAATACTTAGTATTACTCTGATGTTCTACATCATGGGCAGCAGTTGTAAAATTAAGAAAGTGTCCTTCGCAGATCTTAGCAATATGCCTAGAACATTCATGAGAAAAGTCACAATTGTGATTATCAATGATTGAATGGAAATCCTGCCAGGGTCAACATCAAACAGCCCTGACAGCAGGTCACTTCGGTAACTCCTTGTGGGTTACGCTTAGTGTTTGCTCCAAATGGTCTACAGTCGTGGGGTGATCTCTAGTGTAACACCCCTAAATTTTCTTTATAGCAGCGGAAGTCTAATTGGGGTATTACCAAGAGGATCGAGGTCAAAATTGTAGAAAGTAGCCCAAGAAAGGCATTTATAAATAACATAGGTCCATAATAGAAATTCAGTTACAAAGTTTTATATCAGAGTGCAAACAGTTTCTCCAAGGAAACATTATTTTAACTGAATTACAAACTTTATTTTACACCCTTATTTAAGATAGGTTTGTGCCCGCTCCATGCCTTGATCCGCTCCGCTAATTTCCTGAGATACATGCTTAAAAGTCAACATAATATTGAGTGAAATCATAGAGTTTATAGTTTAACAATCAGTTCGATGCACAAGTAGGATTGTATTGGAGATACAATCAGTTTAAAAGTTGATATCGCAGTTCATATATTGCCCTAAGACTCATGACACGCAAATGTTAACAAAGTACCGTAAAACGGAGGAGTCACATCAGGGGTACTGATGGTTATGTGCCCTCGAGTAATAGGTGATTTGCCAATTCCTATTTTACTCAAGTATAATGCATCACGACTAACACGACTAGCAAAAAGCATTCCGTCAAAGTATTAGTGGGACAGGTCGTCAACCTCCAATAGATCTATTCATTATATTCGCGTTCACCGCAGTGATTAATGGCTCATGATAGAGAGTCTTATGGCAATAAGGTAACTTAGGCATATATCAAGTCAGGTAAGCATACAAAAAAAATACTTGTGATCTATTTATAGCATGTATCCCCCTCACGGAGTTTAAAATAGTTAAATCAGTAAAAAGTTAGGCCATGACTCACCTTAAGTGTTTCTGGTGATGGTGAAAGTAAACTTTGATGTGATTAAGATAACAACTTCGATACGGAACCTGGTAATTATAAATGTCTGAGAATCTAACTAAATACTAGTGGTGTTCGTGAAATGAATGGTGAATGATGAATAACAGTGATGGATAACGATTTGATCGTCAAGTGTGGATGGGTTATGCTTAGAATGCTTGCAATTTAAAAGTAAAGATATTGATGCATGATGATCATGAGCCTTTCATGTCAATTACCCCGAAATTTTATTCTCAAACTGCATGAATGAATGTAGATGTTAACTCATAACGTCTATCGTTATAGTAACTAACGAAGGTTAAATAATATGTAAATAAAATGTACGAGTATGCATGTGATGTGATGATGAGATGAAAATGAAAAATAAAATCAGAATGTCAAGTAAAAATAGTAGGCCCTTGTCCTTTTCCCGGTTTTACACTTTTTACCCTAAGTGCGTTTGCGTTACGTCGTTAGTCCTTCGTTAAGTCCAAAGTCCAAAAATAGTCCAAAACTTGTCCATACGTACATATAAGGCTTGGAATCAAATCATTGGTCAATTTATGTCCTATATAAACTGTTTTCACAGCTTCAGTCCACTTGTTTCTCGGTTTGGCAGTTTTGGTCCTCCTAGTTGGATTGCGTTACATTTTTAGTCCAAAAATGACAAAAAGGTAGGGAAAAATATGGCGATTTTTCCTAAGGCTTATTGAAGTGATATTTAACTTATTTTAACTTCTTATTCGGCTGTTTGCTTATTTTAACTCTTAATGGGCTTTTATCGAGTTATAAGTGTGGCCCGTTAACACATTTCGATCCATGGGCTTTGAGGCAGGTTTGGATTATCAAAATAGCTTATTTTCACTCTTAAAACTTGTTACAAAAGTGCCATGATGCTGGCTTATTCGTAACTTATTAAAATAGCTTTTTGGGCTTAAACCCATTTCGCTATGTTTTAAGAGTTTTTCAAAAATTTGTTTTTGTGAACGCTTTGATACATTTAAAGGGTCGATTTTTGGTTTTTAAAATAAGTTGTATTCATGAAAAATGTAGTTAGTTGGGTTATCAATTAGGTCGTGTGAAGAGAACACATGATTGTGTGGCGAATTTGTGAGATATACGTAGGCTTTCTAGGCGACATGGCACGTTTTATTACTGAAAGACTTAGTTATGTTTTGATATACTACACATGTATGATGAACGTGTAGCTTTAGGTTATAGACGAGTTGTGTTAGAGTGTTTTGTGGTCTGTGATGTCGAGAGGAGAGTGTGTAGTGGTCATTAAGTTTCTGTCAGGTATGTCTTCACAAATTTTATACATGTTTCATGTCATTCTTAATATGTATGTATAACTGATGCGTGGTTTTGCGACCTTACAACAGGTTTTACCTCTCGAGGGATCTCAAGAGGCTTGCAATCCCCACCAGGCAGTGTACCTGACCGATGTAGTATAGTGTAGTGGCAAGTACCGGGGGATTGTATCGTTCTCTAGGGGAATAGTGTCGTTAGGATTGAAAAACTACTCTAATAGGTCTAAGGGTGAGGGAAGATTCTTTTTTGTATTTTTATATTTTATGGAAAGCAAGTAAAATCTCGGGTTTGAAGGAGTGGGCGGAATTAGTTGCTAGTCAACTAACCCAAATAACTACAATTGCAAATAAAATAAAATAACTGAAAATAAAAAGGTTGTGAAACTTATATGGAGAGAAATGTGTTTACTTAGATTTCCTTACTCCCTAACTATCTTTTACCGGTTGATTAGTGTGTATTAATTGCGTGGATGACGGGTGTATTGATGCGTGGGTTTTGCAACCTTACAACAGGTTTTACCTCTCGAGGGATCTCAAGAGGCTTACAACCCCACCAGGCAGTGTACCTGACCGATGTAGTATAGTGTAGTGGTAAGTACGGGGGATTGATCGTTCTCCACAGGGAATAGTGTTCGTTAGGTGTGAAAGGCTACTCTAATTAGGTCTAAGGGTTGAGGAAGATTCTTTTTATGTTTTTTATATTTTATAAAAGCAAGTAAAATCTCGGGTTTTGAAGGAGTGGGCGGAATTAGTTGCTAGTCAACTAACCCAAATTACTACAAATGCAAATAAAATAAAATAACAAAAATGAAAAGTGGTGAGAAACTTATGTGTAGAGAAATGTGTTTACTTAGATTTCCTTACTCCCTAACTATCTTTTACCGGTTAATTAGTGTGTATTAGTCGCGTGGATGACGGGTGTATTCCTTAATACCATTCGTGGGGTGGCGTACTTACTTCCCCAAACTCTACAAGCTCCTACTTCACTCCTATGTCGAGCCGGCTAGGAAGCTCCTAACATGGGATCACTAGAATTCACTTGTGCATTAAATACAACCATAAAAACCTTTAGTACGCGTTTGGTTCATGTTTCTTAAGACGTTCAAGCAAGTTACCGAATAGGAAGTTAGCCAGTTTTCTTAAGCCTAACATAGATAAACAATCATCCAATACAACTAATAACACACTAACAACCAATAATCAATAGCTAGGTTTCATTAGATCTAAGCAAACACAAGATAAAATTAGCCTAACATGTTAAACAAAAGACAAGCATAAGATAGAATCAAACAACACATAGACATATTGAATGATTAATTGATAACTTATCTTTCAATGAAACATGGAAGATCTCAAGGCTAAAAGCCCTGAAAAAGTAGCTAAAATCGTCTTAGGGTTTTATCCCAAAATTCCACACACTAAGCTCTCCCCTAATGACAAAAAATTAGAAAACTATATATAGACTTTGACATCTGACGGCGTCACCTTATGCATTGTGACGCCGTCACCTCGCCGCTTTTAGGGTTCCCGGATGACCATCTTGACGCCGTCCCTCTTTAGCTCTTCAAAAATCCATTCTGGCTTATCAAGGCTTGACGCCGTCGGATCCTGAACGTGACGCCGTCCCCTTATGATTTAAGCCGTGACGCCCTTGATTTAGTTAAAGCGTGACGCCGTCAGAATTCTCATGCAAACTCACTGGCCCGTCATGAGTAAATTTCACATCCAACTTTTCTTGCCAAAGCATGACGCCGTCCCATGTTAATTGTGACGCCGTCAAGAGTAACTTTTAGCCGATTCTTGAGACTTTGCCGTTTTCTTCACTTTAATGCTCCAAAAACGTCCAAAATGCCTCCTTTTCCAGATTTCTCCTCAAAAGTACCTAAAATGACAAAAGGAACGATTTAGGGCAATATTTGATCAAATAAATACGATTTCGGGCTTAAATGACCCCTTAAAAGCGGTACACTTTTCGCCTCATCAAATACCCTTACACTTGAGATTTGCTTGTCCTCAAGCAAATGCGCTTTTATTCTAATCAAAATACAAGTTAGGGGTCATTTAATGCAAACATAAAAGTAATTACAACAAATATTCGTTCCACTTCAATCATAATAAGCACGGAGATTACATACTAGCACCTCACAAGTAGTGTTTAGATACTCACATCTCTCAAGTGTCATCAAAATAAATCTCATAAATGAAAACGGAAAATATCTCTCACTACCTGTCATAGCAAATAGATTACCATAGGCTTGGGAAAGGATCGAAAACCTCCTCCACTAGGCGTAAGCACCTAAGATAAACTATCAAAGAGGGCTTTTAAATGGGTTATAACGTTAGGTGTAGGGAAAAGGAAAACACGGTTTTGTTGGATAAAGGATATTTTACTGGTGGCGAGTTAAAGATCTTGATCAATTACATGTACTATACAACGTTGCTAAGCCAAGACTAGACTCGATCTTAGGCTAATGAAAGAAAATAACAAAACATAAACATAAAATAAACATAAAATGAAACGGGATGGTAGTCCGTATGTTTTTTCTATTTTTCTTTTCTCATTTTTTTGTATTTTTCTTGATTTTTTTTTTTTTTTTTTTTTTTTTTTTTTTTTTTTTGCATACACTTTTACCCTACCATCCAAAATAATACATCATAGGGGCGTTGCATCCCCTTACACTTGAACTTTTACATAACTTTACAAATAACTATTTTAATGACTCGAATTAAGATAATTGAAAAACTTGGAGTACTTTTAAAATATTTAGCACATATGGGGGTAATAAATGATGTTCTTCCCCATTACTCCATTATACTAGTACTTTACCCATGAGTCCCAATCGTCCCAAAACAATATGTACAAGGATATGACTCGACTTAGCAACCATGTAATCAACTAGATAATTAACTTGGGTTTAAACAAATGTTGTAACAATAATGCACTAAAGATGAGTGCATACAAGGTAGGCTAAGGCGATTTGGGTGTACATTTAAGTGGGGTGTAACAAATTCTTCCTTTAAGTAAAATGCTTAAAGGTCGAAACGAAAAGATAGGCTCTGAGGGGTGTACTAGGGGTATCGCGTACTAAAAATGAGTACAACGCAAAGGGTGTGGGAGAATTACTTGACCAATGTAGCCAATGTAATTATAACAAAAACACAGGTGTAAAACAATGGGTTAATCCTAATGCCTCTTATCATGTAGTAAATCTAACTACACGAATGTAGTCTCACTTGTGGCCTCGGAATGGTCCTAACGCAAGTTCTAGAATCTAAGTGCTACCGGTACACACATCATAGCATAAATGCTTTTCCTACCAATTCTAGGGGCGAACCTCACATATTTGGGGGTGGAAAATTTTTTAGTGGTACGGTTTTTGTGCTAGTCATATAACTCCTATCCATGAGACGCTCATTAAGATCAAAGTTTCACTCCTAAGTGTTGTAAAAAATTTTAAATTTGGCACTAAAATTACCTTAACAAGTATTTCTCTCAGTTTTATTACACATCTACCATCAAACAAACAAAAATCAAGCGCAATTGTATTCTCAAAAATCGTACTTTTACCCTCCCCTTACACTTAAGATGAACATTGTCCCCAATGTTCAAATGACAAATGTAAAAGCATAAAGTAAAAGAATGAAATCAAATACTCCCCTGATTCGCTCGTTGGATAATGAAATTACACGGTTAAATCTTCTTCCAAAGAGAATGTTGAAGCTCCATGACTAATGCATCGCCATAAGCTTGATTCAAAACATTTCCTTGTCCAAAATAACCTGTTGAACCTGAGAAAACAAACACGAAAACCTGCATAACATCGGCGGGATAAAATCTATATATAAGGATATAATGCTTGTGGAATGATAACTTTGCAGATTCCTGGAGATTATAAGTTGGAGATTTTAATAAAAACTTTTTATGAAAACAAAATTTTCAAAAATTTCTGGAAATTAAATCTGACGCCGTCAGGTTATAACCCCTGACGCCGTCAGAAATGACCTGACAAAAATTTTCGTTTTAAGTTTCCGGAAAATTTCTGGAAAAACCTTTAACTTACTTCCTGGAAATCCTGCAAAACATCATTATGACTCGATACAAGCATTTGACTCAAACAAATACGAATATGTATGCTAACTTATTATTATTACGATTCATGTTAATTTGTGTTCTAATAAACCGATTTAGATTTCCCTTACACTTATCTTTTGCAAAATACCTTTATATGTAGTTAAGACGAAGTTAAAAACAAGATAAAGCATTTTCACAACTTAGTTTTTAACATGAATCAATAAGAATAAAAATTAAACACACATACGGAAATAAATAAAAACAAACAAACAAATAAATAAACACACAAAGCAAATAAAGCATGGGCTGCCTCCCAAGAGCGCTTGTTTTTGTTCGAGTCACGAGCCTGACTCTACCCTTATTTAATGGATAAAGGAGAGGTTTTCCCTACACTTAGGATTAAGTGCGGGTGATAGTAGCGATACACACCAGCTCGGTAGGAGTATGCCACGTGAGGAAAGAGTGGTGGATGAATTATATGCTCAAAGGGGTGTGCTCCTTTCATCATAACCTTGCCTAGTTCACTTTGGTCAATGGGTGATTTTGAGTTTCCTCCTAAAAAGGGATCATCTTCTATCAACTTCGAGAGACTCCTAGTTGGGAATCCATCTTGACCTAATAAACCCGGTTTAAACCCATAATGTTTCTTGCGGTCAATCATGAATGGGTGATGTAAGTATGTAAGGTCATGGTTCACTCCTATGTTAGCTTCCTCTCTACAAGGCCTAGAGTCTACTTCCTTAATCTTAACATTACCCGGACTACATGGTTTGATGGGTGGATCGGGACCTAATTCAATTCCTAAGTTCACATCTAAGGATGGAAGATTAGGTAACGGTTTTGGTTTAGGCTCCGGTTCATCAAAACTAGGAACTTCCCTAGAACTAAGAGTAAGGTTATCATTATGAGTATTCAAACCTATATGCTCTAGTGGTGCTTGGTCCAAGGGTTCTACCTCAATTGGGGTTCCTAAAGTCTCTTCTACTTCTTCTGAATAAGTCACGGGCGGTGTGTATGCCTCAAATGATGGTAGGACTTGTGGGGTATTTGGCGGGCTTGGATTTTCTACTTTATCATCCATCTTATCAAGATCACCTATATCCTCAACATGTGTTTCATTATAATCCAACCCTAACATTTTCCCAAGTATCTCAAGTGCTTCTCTAGGCATCTTAACTTCTATATCCGAATCATAAGGATCATCCTCAATATTATGACTGCTATATTCAAATTGCCCAAAAGATTCATCATGTGTTTCTTGAGATTCATCATCATCGATCATAAAACCTAGGTCTTTTTGATCAATGTGATCATGTTTGGCTAAATCCTCCATCACATCAAGGTCACCTATGTGTTTGTTTTGTACTATGGCATTACATGACAACCACTTAGGTATCTCAACACTAACATATTCATCCCCAAACAAACTTGTTTCATGATCCTCGAATTTTGTGGTCAATTGACTTGTACTAACGTTTGTTGGGTTGTCTACTATATAATAATATTGGGCACACTCTTCAATAGCTTCCCATGCTTTCTCAGCACTTAATTCCCTAATATCCCTGCCAGCAATATGGTAAATGTACCTTTGGGCTTGTCGGTCGACATGATTGTAAAAGAATTGAGTTAGGGACCAAAAATCGAAGTTATGATGAGGGACTTTTTGGAGTAAATATTTAAAACGAGTCCATGCATCATAGAGAGGTTCATCTTTATGTTGTTTAAACATCAAGATGTCATATGGAGTGGGTGAATTACGTGGTTGGTAGTATGGTGGATTCGCGTTCTCCATAATGGTGAACGGAAGAGTCAATGGAAATTACGAACAAACACACAAAGAAATAAGATAGACTAAAGAAAACCTAGAAAAATAAAATAAATCTCACTAGAAAGGAATCTAGTGAGTAGACCTAATAGAAATAAAAATTCAACCTAAACAATAACTATTCCCCGGCAGCGGCGCCAAAAACTTGATTGCGTGGGTTTTGCAACCTTACAACCGGTTTTACCTCTCGAGGGATCTCAAGAGGCTTACAACCCCACCAGGCAGTGTACCTGACCGATGTAGTATAGTGTAGTGGTAAGTACGGGGGATTGATCATTCTCCACAGGGAATAGTGTTCGTTAGGTGTGAAAGGCTACTCTAATTAGGTCTAAGGGTTGAGGAAGATTCTTTTTATGTTTTTTATATTTTATAAAAGCAAGTAAAATCTCGGGTTTTGAAGGAGTGGGCGGAATTAGTTGCTAGTCAACTAACCCAAATTACTACAAATGCAAATAAAATAAAATAACAAAAATGAAAAGTGGTGAGAAACTTATGTGTAGAGAAATGTGTTTACTTAGATTTCCTTACTCCCTAACTATCTTTTACCGGTTAATTAGTGTGTATTAGTCGCGTGGATGACGGGTGTATTCCTTAATACCATTCGTGGGGTGGCGTACTTACTTCCCCAAACTCTACAAGCTCCTACTTCACTCCTATGTCGAGCCGGCTAGGAAGCTCCTAACATGGGATCACTAGAATTCGCTTGTGCATTAAATACAACCATAAAAACCTTTAGTACGCGTTTGGTTCATGTTTCTTAAGACGTTCAAGCAAGTTACCGAATAGGAAGTTAGCCAGTTTTCTTAAGCCTAACATAGATAAACAATCATCCAATACAACTAATAACACACTAACAACCAATAATCAATAGCTAGGTTTCATTAGATCTAAGCAAACACAAGATAAAATTAGCCTAACATGTTAAACAAAAGACAAGCATAAGATAGAATCAAACAACACATAGACATATTGAATGATTAATTGATAACTTATCTTTCAATGAAACATGGAAGATCTCAAGGCTAAAAGCCCTGAAAAAGTAGCTAAAATCGTCTTAGGGTTTTATCCCAAAATTCCACACACTAAGCTCTCCCCTAATGACAAAAAATTAGAAAACTATATATAGACTTTGACATCTGACGGCGTCACCTTATGCATTGTGACGCCGTCACCTCGCCGCTTTTAGGGTTCCCGGATGACCATCTTGACGCCGTCCCTCTTTAGCTCTTCAAAAATCCATTCTGGCTTATCAAGGCTTGACGCCGTCGGATCCTGAACGTGACGCCGTCCCCTTATGATTTAAGCCGTGACGCCCTTGATTTAGTTAAAGCGTGACGCCGTCAGAATTCTCATGCAAACTCACTGGCCCGTCATGAGTAAATTTCACATCCAACTTTTCTTGCCAAAGCATGACGCCGTCCCATGTTAATTGTGACGCCGTCAAGAGTAACTTTTAGCCGATTCTTGAGACTTTGCCGTTTTCTTCACTTTAATGCTCCAAAAACGTCCAAAATGCCTCCTTTTCCAGATTTCTCCTCAAAAGTACCTAAAATGACAAAAGGAACGATTTAGGGCAATATTTGATCAAATAAATACGATTTCGGGCTTAAATGACCCCTTAAAAGCGGTACACTTTTCGCCTCATCATGTATTCCTTAATACCAATCGTGGGGTGGCGTACGTACTTCCCCAACTCTACAAGCTCCTACTTCACTCCTATGTCGAGCCGGCTAAGAAGCTCCTAACATGGGATCACTAGAATTCGCTCATGCATTAAATACAACCATAAAAACCTTAGTACGCATTGGTTCATGTTTCTTAAGACGTTCAAGCAAGTTACCGTATAGGAGGTTAGCCAGTTTTCTTAAGCCTAACATCGATAAACAATCATCCAATACAATTAATAACACACTAATAACCAACAATCAATAGTTAGGTTTCATTAGATCTAAGCAAACACAAGATAAATCTAGCCTAGCATGTTAATTAAAAGACAAGAACAAGATATAATCAAACAACACATAGACATATTGAATGATTAATAGATTACTTATCTTCAATTAAACATGGGAGATCCAAGGGTATAAAACCCTTAAAAATGGCAGAAAATTCGTCTTAGGGTTTCTCCTCACAAAGTTGCACACCAATGACTAAAAATTGCAAAACTATATATAGAGTTTAGGGGCTGACGGCGTCACGTTGTAGGAGGTGACGCCGTCACCTCGCCGCGGCTAGGGTTCCCGGATGGTCTTCCTGACGTCGTCCCTCTTTAATCCTCCAAAATCCTCTCTGGCCTATCAAGGGTTGACGCCGTCAGAATAGTGCTTGACGCCGTCTCTCTTTAACTTAGACCGTGACGACCTTGATCACCTTAAAGGGTGACGCCGTCAGATTTCCATTGCAAAACTCTCTGGCGCGTCACGTGTATTTTGTCATATCCACCTCTTATGCCAAGCCGTGACGCCGTCAGGAGCAATCCTTGACGCCGTCACGTGTACTTTTCCAACAGCTTTGGAGACTTTGTCGTTTTATTCACTTTTATGCTCCAAAAACGTCCAAAATGCTTCCTTTTCCAGATTTCTTCTCCAAAGTACCTAAAATGACAAAAGGAACGATTTAGGGCAATATTTGATCAAATAAATACGATTTAGGGCTTAAATGACCCCCTAAAAGCGGTACACTTTTCGCTTCATCAATAACATGGATGCGTACGTGTCCAAATGAAATTGATTAAGAAGAGTGCTATGCATACAAATGTTAACGTGTAAGTAAATGTTTAAATGTTGTTCTAAGCGTGAGTTACCCATTCTACGTAACTATATTAACATGAAAATAAATGAAGTAAAATATGATATGTTCGAATAATGATAAGCTATGCATGAGTATGGTTTTTAACGTGCTGAGAGTTGAAATAGAAATGGTTCTAGAATACTTACTACACCTTAGAAAAGGTGGTGAAGAAACTGAGTGACTCGAACGAAGTACAAGAATAGGGCAGTAGGCGATGTGAGCTCGAATACGTTTTATATGTATTTACTTCCAACTCGTATTGCTCCTAGACGAGAGACAAGCTTTCCTGGACCCTAAGGCTACTTTTGAGTGTGAAAAGAGAAGTATGAGGGAGTAGGGTAGTTGCTCAAAAGGGTATGTTATATAGAGATAGAATCGCCTTGACTCTTTGACCATACCAATTATAGAGAATCCCTGTGGAGTTACAGTGGGTTATAGTACTTTGTAATCATCATTTATGATCTTGTGGGGCTTTTGAAGATATTATATGAAGGGTCAAGTCGAATGTTTTGGCTCACGTGATACATATATACATTCTTCTTTTATCATTCTTATCGGGTTCAATATGTAACCAATGTGCCATGTCAGTTTTTCTGTGATTCTGTCATTATTTCATACGTGTAGGAATGTTAGGGAAGAGTTAGGAAGTCGTAGAAAAGTCGAAAGTCAAAATAGTTTAGTTTTGGTCTTCGTATCTATACGTATGGTTCGAAAATGGGACAAACAAAATGACCATGGCTACTGTACTATCGTTCGATATCTATAGCTGGGTTTTTGCACCAGAGTAGTTCGTTGGGTGGTAAATTCGATGTTGTAAGAAGATAAATATGTTATGTTCGACATTACGAAGATTCGAGGGCTCTTGTAAGGGTGTGTTGCGTTCGGGTTTATAAGGAAAGAAATAAATAAAATAGGAGAAGTTGGGCTTGTCTCGTTGGGCCGAGTTTTGGGCTGAGCTTTGGTAATCCGTTTGGTTAGGATTAGGATTAATAATTTGGTTTTAATTAAGTGATATTAAGTGTGATTAGTTAAGTATATTTTGTAAAAATGAGTTTAGAGTAACGCGAGTATTGTCATTTGTCGTTGATCGTGAAGATGTGATGTCGTGGTCGAAGTGTGTATCGAGTTTGTGGTATATTTGATATATAGATATGAAACGTATAGTGATAATAATAACACTAAGAGAAAAGTTTAAATTTCCCCGTAAAAATGGGTTTTATTAAACGGTAACACAAGGTTATCATTAATCATTGAGATTAATTACAACGGTTTTTCGTAGGACCCTACAGTACCCCCCCCCCCCCGTCATTCTGAATTCCATCCCGGAATTCAAGTCTAAGATAGCTAACGAGAGTGGTTTACGAGAATAGGTGTGGATATTTTTCACGGATTTGGTCTTCACGTTCCCATGTGTATGTTGGTCCCCTCTTGGAGTTTCATCTAACTTTTACAATGGGAATACGGTCCTGCTTAAGTCGCTTCACCTCTCTATCCATTATTTCTACGGGTTCCTCCGTGAACACAAGTTTGTCGTCCAGTTTAATCTCTTTCAGCGGAATGACGAGAGTTTCATCCGACAAACATTTCTTTAGTTGTGATATGTGGAATGTAGGGTGTACCCTACTGAGTTCTTCTGGAAGTTCCAATTTATAAGCAACTGGACCAACTCTTTCAAGGATCTTGAAAGGTCCAATGTACCTCGGGTTTAGTTTTCCACGCTTCCCGAAGCGTATCATTCCCTTCCAGGGAGAAACTTTTAGCATAACTCTATCTCCAACTTCAAATTCCATGGGTTTCCTTCTCACATCCGCATAACTCTTCTGTCTGTCACGAGCGGCTTGGAGACGTTGTTTGATTTTGAGTATCTTCTCTGTCGTGTCGTGAATCAGTTCTGGTCCGGTAAGTTGCATGTCTCCAACTTCCGTCCAACAGACAGGCGATCTACACTTTCTCCCGTAAAGTGCCTCGAAAGGTGCGGCTTTTAAACTAGCGTGATAACTATTATTGTAAGAGAACTCAACCAATGGTAAGTGTTTATCCCAACCTTTTCCGAAGTCAATGACACATGCTCGAAGCATATCCTCCAAGGTTTGGATTGTTCTTTCACTTTGTCCATCAGTTTGTGGATGATAGGCGGTGCTCATGTCCAGACGAGTCCCGAGAGCTTTCTGTAGAGATTGCCAAAATCTGAGGTGAATCGGCTGTCTCTATCCGAGATGATGGAGATTGGGACTCCGTGTCGGATTATGATCTCTTTGAAGTATAATTGAGCGAGTGTATCCATCTCGTCAGTTTCTTTGATAGGTAGGAAATGAGCGGATTTGGTCAAACGGTCGACGATAACCCAGATTGTGTCTAATCCGGTCGAAGTTCTTGGTAATTTGGTAATAAAATCCATGGTGATTCTTTCCCATTTCCAGACTGGTAACTCAGGTTGTATAAGTAATCCTGATGGTTTCTGGCTTTCTGCCTTGACTCTCGAACAAGTCAAACATTTCCCAACATACGTTGCTATGTCAGCTTTCATATTTGGCCACCAGTAGAGTTGTTTAAGATCTTGATACATCTTATTGGATCCTGGATGGATGGAATACTTGGACTTGTGAGACTCATGCATAATGATATCTCGAATACCTCCGTAAAGAGGAATCCAGCATCTCTCCTTGAAACATAATATTCCATCGGCTCTTCTTACGAATCCGGTCTCACTTTCTAGCAAGCCATCGATCTTTTCGTGAGGTCGGTTATCTTCCTGAAGAGCTTCCGACTGGGCTATAAGAATTTGAGATGAGAGTGGTGAACAGATTGTCATTCCTAACGATCGAACTCTAAGAGGTTTGATTCTTTCTTTTCGGCTCAACGCGTCGGCCACGACATTCGCTTTACTGGGGTGGTAGCGAATTTCACAATCGTAGTCGTTGAGTAGTTCCAACCAACGACGCTGCCTCATGTTTAGTTCCTTCTGATCTAGTATGTGTTGGAGACTTTTGTGATCGGTGAAAACCGTGCACTTTGTACCGTATAGGTAATGTTTCCATATCTTAAGAGCGAATACTACTGCTCCTAGTTCTAAATCATGAGTGGTATAATTTTCCTCATTTTTCTTGAGCTGTCGAGACGCGTAAGCTATGACTTTGTTTCTTTGCATTAACACTGCACCTAAGCCGTGATGAGATGCATCGTAATACACTACAAAGTCGTCACTTCCATCCGGTAGCGCTAAAATTGGTGCTTCACAGAGTTTTTGTTTAAGGAGTTGAGATACTGACTCTTGTTTCTCTCCCCAGATGTACTTCTTGTTCTTCTGAGTGAGTTCTGTTAAAGGTTTTGCGATTTTGGAAAAGCCTTCTATAAATCTTCGATAGTAACCAGCGAGTCCTAGAAATTGACGGATTTCAGTGGGAGTTGTAGGCGAAGCCCAACCTTTTACTGCTTCAATCTTGGCCGGGTCAACGTAAATACCTTGACTGTCGATGATGTGGCCTAGGAATTGGACAGTGGAAATCCAAAAATCAAATTTGGAAAATTTCGCATACAGTTTTTCTCGCTTGAGTAATTCCAAAATGGTTCTCAAGTGTTCAGCATGCTCTTTTTTGTTACGTTAGTAGATTAGGATATCGTCGATGAATACGATCACGAATTTGTCCAAGTATGGCTTGCACACTCGGTTCATTAGATCCATGAACACTGCTGGTGCATTGGTAAGACCAAATGGCATTACTCGAAACTCATAATGCCTGTACCGTGTTCGAAAAGCTATTTTGGGTATGTCTTCTTCCCTAACTCTCAATTGATGGTATCCCGATCTCAGATCGATCTTTGAGTAAGCACTCGATCCTTGTAGTTGGTCGAATAAATCGTCAATCCATGGTAATGGGTATTGATTTTTCAATGTGAGTTTGTTCAACTCTCTATAATCTATAGACATTCAGAATGTTCCGTCTTTCTTTTTGACAAACAAGACTGGTGCTCCCCAAGGGGATGAGCTTGGTTGGATGAATCCTTTATCCGACAGTTCCTTCAACTGCTCAGATAGTTCCTTCATTTCAGAAGGGGCTAATCGATAAGGTGCTTTTGTAACGGGTGCTGCTCCAGGCACTAGTTCGATTCGAAACTCCACTTGCCGAATTAGCGGGACACCTGGCAAGTCTTCAGGGAATACTTCTGCAAATTCCTTTACAACGGGCACTTCTTCTAGTTGTTTCTTCTTTTCTTTTGGTTCACCTTCCGTTACTTGAACCAAGAATGCGTGACATCCCTTGTTTATGTGTTTTATCGTCTTGATGTACGAGATGATGTTGAGTGGGGTTTTGTAATGATCGCAATGAACAATGAGGGTTTCATTGTCGAGGGAGATGTGGATGACTTTTTCATTACAAATGATTCTGGCACAGTGTTTGGATAACCAATCCATGCCCACAATTGCGTCAAAGCTTCCAAGTTGGATGGGTATGAGGTCAATTGGGAAAGTTTTGTCTTGGAGGGTTAAGGTACAGTTTTCAAGTAAGGTATTAGTGCTTAGCAACTTTCCATCATCTATTTCAATTTCGTACGAGGTATCTAATTCTACGGGAGCAATATTAAGCAATAAAGCAAACAAAGTAGACACAAAGCTCCTATCAGCTCCAGAATCAAATAATATCTTAGCACTATGTTGATTCAGTAAGAAAGTAACCGTAGTGACATTGGGATTCTGCGGCGCGTTTCCATCCCCAAGTATGTAGGCTCTTCCGCGGGCAACATTGTTGGTGTTCTTTGGGCAATGACTCTTGTAAGGTCCCATTTCACCACAACCATAGCACTTCACAGTTACTGGTTGTGCATTTGCCCCTGTGGCCCTGCAGTCCTTGGTCACATGACCTACCCTTCGGCAGTTGCCGCATATTACGGTACAGGGTCCGTTATGATGTACCCCACATCTGCTACACTGGGGTTTTGTCCCAGCATAAATCTTTCCTTCAGTAGGTGCAGCCACATAAGCCCTGGCGGCTTCTTGGCGGCGGTTTTGTTGGTGATGGCGGTCATTGCGGCTCTGTTGGTGATCGATGTTGCGGTTATTCCGGTCATTGTTGTGGTAGCTCCTGTTGTTGTTGTAGTGGCTGTTGTTGTTCCTGTTACTGTTGCTATGGTTGTTGTTTCCACGGTTATCATAACCTCTCTTGTGTTCGTTGGTTGTGGAGGTAGAGTTTCGTTTAACCACTCGGTCCAACAATCGTTGAGCAAGCGTGATTGCGGCTTCAAGTGTCCTTGGTTCGGATGCGATGACGTCCCCCTCAATACTTTGGGGTAGGCCTTCCACATAACGTTCTAGCGTCTTTTCCAAATCCGGTACCATTGATGGGCACAAAAGGGATAACTCTCGGAATTTCCGGTTGTATGTCCTCAGGTCATTATTTTTCACCACTAATTGGTGAAATTCCCCCTCTAGCTTCCTGACTTCCATCCGAGGACATTACTGCTTCAACATCTTATTCTTTAGTTCAGTCCAGGTGATCTGAAATGCAGCTTCAGCACCCATGGTTTTAACAATAGCATTCCACCAAGATAGAGCTTCTCCTCTTAAGACTCCGGTAGCAAAGGTGACTTTGTTGTATTCCGCGCAGTTGCTTCTCATGAATACAGTTTCAATGCATTCAAACCACTGTTCCAGTTCAGTCACTCCTTCTATACCCTTAAAGATGGTTGGCTGGCAACTCATGAACTCCTTGTAAGTGCATTTACGCTGTGTAGATGCCTCACCTTCAGTCGTTGCTCCTATGTTATTGCTCGAGCGGGTTGCAGCATCGGCATCGCTTGCTGCGGCGGTGTTAGAGTTGTGGTATGGTTGGTAGTTCCGCGTCTGGTATACATCATTTTCTATTAATGCCACAAGAACATAGATTTTAGAGTTTGCGTAGAGTAACTGAGGAATAAATCCATGAATTTTTACAATATTACACCATCCTTGGACGTTATTGTAAGCAAACAATCAATTCATGGATACAAGATTGTTATGGAACGATAAATTAATTATTAAAGCTGAAGTTCAACAACTTGCTCTACATTCGTCAATTTTTATTTTAAGTTTCTATTCTTTTTGTGTTTGAGTTTTCACAGTATTTACGCGATTAGAGAATCATAATAGTAACAAGCAACATCACGACATGTCTGGATACAATTACAATACATACGAACAACCATAATACATGAATCAATAGATACATAGTACATCACTACCAGCATTAATAACTTGATCAGTTGAGTTATACAACAAAACGATACAAGAATCTTTATTAATTGCCACATGCGGCAGGCTAAGATGCCTCTCACTATACAACTGTTAACTACATCTAATGGCTAGGTTCATCTGTACGCCTCGTGAGCTCGGAGATCTGATCCCGGAGTCTGCGTATCTCTGTCTGATGCTCAGCCTGCATCTCCCCTATCATGTTCTCCAAAGTATCGGCTCTACGCTGTGCAAGATGAGCCGTCCAAGCTAGGTCCTGTCCCTCTCTCCTCAGGGATATCGCATAGGAGCGGGTATCTGCGATATCTGATCGCATCTGTGTCAAACACTGCTGTACAGCTGCTCTGCTAGAAGCTAACCTATGCAAGGTGTCACTGATAGTCCCCGGGTGGTCTAATGGTACATGGCTGATCATGCGAAGAAGTGAGTCAATCTGCTCCGCGTGACTCTCTAAACGTGTCACCACTGTGGATGGCATGAGAGTATGAGTGACTACTGGTCTGAATCCTTCCCTAGAATCAGGGATCTGAGCTGGGGGTGTGAAACTAGCAGGATAAGGCAGTGAGGGTGAGGATGGGTGTATCTGGTCTGAGATGCGGGGTCGACTCGAGGAAGGGATATCCTCCGCAGGAATAGGGTCCTGCTGACGAGGTGGTAGTGGGTATGTCTGAGTACGTGTATCAAGTAGATGGTCAGGGGGTAAAGATGGTGCAGTCTGATGGAACTCTAATGGCGTATCATCTGCAGGGAGCCATTGCTGACTCTCAAAGTACAAGTCGTCAGGGGGTGGTATATAGAAAGGGGAATAGGAATCGTAGACAAAGTGTGGTGGTAACATAGGTGCTGGCGTAGCTAGCACATGAGGGTTCTCGAATAGAGGTGCGGCGGCAGCTCCACCCTCCTCAAAGGGCTCTGTCCCGTCGGGTAAGGCCGCGGGTGCTAAGGCTCCAGGGAGTATGGGTGACGTAACCGATGCTAATGATCCTTCGGAGTCAGAATCCGACGACACGCTAAAATGTGTAACGAATGACATGATACTGTAATAATCAATAATTATTGTAACCAGGTAAGTGTGAAAAGTCAAATATGCATAGTAATTGTTAAGTGTGTAAAAACTTAGCATAACATAATCCTACTAAATAATATACTGAGCGCGGTAGCAAGCAGGCACAGAGGGCGTAAAATGATATGGTGTAAAATTTGTTCATTTGAAGTGTAGTTATAGTTTTAATGTTTGAAAACATTTGGTTCTCTATAACTATAGGCTCTGATACCAATCTGTAACACCCCCAAATTTTCTTTATCGCAGCGGAAGTCTAATTGGGGTATTACTGAGAGGATCGAGGTCAAAATTATAGAAAGTAGCCCAAGAAAGGCGTTTATAAATAACATAGGTCCATAATGGAAATTCAGTTACAAAGTTTTATATCAGAGTGCAAACAGTTTCTCCAAGGAAACATTATTTTAACTGAATTATAAACTTTATTTTACACCCTTATTTAAGATAGGTTTGTGCCCGCTCCATGCCTTGATCCGCTCCGCTAATTTCCTGAGATATATGCTTAAAAGTTAACATAATGTTGAGTGAAATCATAGAGTTTATAGTTTAATAATCAGTTCGATGCACAAGTAGGATTGTATTGGAGATACAATCAGTTTAAAAGTTGATATCACAGTTCATATATTGCCCTAAGTCTCATGACACGCAAACGTTAACAAAGTACCGTAAAACGGAGGAGTCACATTAGGGGTACTGATGGTTATGTGCCCTCGAGTAATAGGTGATTTTCCAATTCCTATTTTTCTCAAATATAATGCATCGGGATTAACACGACTAGCAAAAAGCATTCTGTCAAAGTATTAGTGGGACAGGTCGTCAACCTCTAATAGATCTATTCATTATATTCGCGTTCACCGCAGTGATTAATGGCTCATGATAGAGGTTCTTATGGAAATAAGGTAACTTAGGCATATATCAAGTCAGGTAAGCATACAAAAAAAATACTTGTGATCTGTTTATAGCTTGTATCCCCCTCACGGAGTTTAAAATAGTTAAATCAGTAAAACGTGAGGCCATGACTCACCTTAAGTGTGTCTGGTGATGGTGAAAGTAAACTTTGAGGTGATTATGATAACAACTTCGATACGGAACCTGGTAATTATATATGTCTGAGAATCTGACTAAATACTAGTGGTGTTCGTGAAATGAATGGTGAATGATGAATAACAGTGATGGATAACGATTTGATCGTCAAGTGTGGATGGGTTATGCTTAGAATGCTTGCAATTTAAAAGTAAAGATATTGATGCATGACGATCATGAGCCTTTCATGTCAATTACCCCGAAATGTTATTCTCTAACTGCACGTATGAATGTGGATGTTAACTCATAACGTCTATCGTTATAGTAACTAACGAAGGTGAAATAATATGTAAATAAAATGTACGAGTATGCATGTGATGTGATGATGAGATGAAAATGAAAAATAAAATCAGAATGTCAAGTAAAAATAGTAGGCCCTTGTCCTTTTCCCGGTTTTACACTTTTTACCCTAAGTGCGTTTGCGTTACGTCGTTAGTCCTTCGTTAAGTCCAAAGTCCAAAAATAGTCCAAAACTTGTCCATATGTACATATAAGGCTTGGAATCAAATCATTGTTCAATTTATGTCCTATATAAACTATTTTCACAGCTTCAGTCCACTTGTTTCTCAGTTTCGCAGTTTTGGTCCTCCTAGATGGATTGCGTTACATTTTTAGTCCAAAAATGACAAAAAGGTAGGGAAAAATTATGGCGATTTTTCCTAAGGCTTATTGAAGTGATTTTTAACTGCTTATTCGGCTGTTTGCTTATTTTAACTCTTAATGGGCTTTTATCGAGTTATAAGTGTGGCCCGTTAACACATTTCGATCCATGGGCTTTGAGGCAGGTTTGGATTATCAAAACAGCTTATTTTCACTCTTAAAACTTGTTACAAAAATGTCATGATGTTGGCTTATTCGTAGCTTATTAAAATAGCTTTTTGGGCTTAAACCCATTTCGCTATGTTTTAAGAGTTTTTCAAAAATCTGTTTTTGTGAACGCTTTGATACATTTAAAGGGTCGATTTGTGGTTTTTAAAATAAGTTGTATTCATGAAAAATGTAGTTAGTTGGGTTATCAATTAGGTCGTGTGAAGAGAACACATGATTGTGTGGCGAATTCGTGAGATATACGTAGGCTTTCTAGGCGACATGGCACGTTTTATTATTAAAAGACTTAGTTATGTTTTGATATACTACACATGTATGATGAACGTGTAGCTTTAGGTTATAGACGAGTTGTGTTAGAGTGTTTTGTGGTCTGTGACGTCGAGAGGAGAGTGTGTAGTGGTCATTAAGTTTCTTTCAGGTATGTCTTCACAAATTTTATACATGTTTCATGTCATTCTTAATATGTATGCATAACATGGATGCGTACTTGTCCGAATGAAGTTGATTAAGAAGGGTGCTATGCATGCAAATGTTAACGTGTAAGTAAATGTTTCAATGTTGTTCTAAGCGTGAGTTACCCATTCTACGTAACTATACTAACGTGAAAATAAATGAAGTAAAATATGATATGTTCGAATAATGATAAGCTATGCATGAGTATGGTTTTTAAAGTGCTGAGAGTTGAAATAGAAATGGTTCTAGAATACTTACTACACCTTAGAAAAGGTGGTGAAGAAGCTGAGTGACTCGAACGAAGTACAAGAATAGGGCAGTAGGCGATGTGAGCTCGAATACGTTTTATACGTATTTACTCCCAACTCGTGTTGCTCCTAGATGAGAGACAAGCTTTCCTGGACCCTAAGGCTACTTTTGAGTGTGAAAAGAGAGGTATGAGGGAGTAGGGTAGTTGCTCAAAAGGGTATGTTATATAGAGTTAGAATCGCCTTGAGTCTTTGACCATACCAATTATAGAGAATCACTGTGGAGTTACAGTGGGTTATAGTACTTTGTAATCATCATTTCTGATCTTGTGGGGCTTTTGAAGATATTATATGAAGGGTCAAGTCGAATGTTTTGGCTCACGTGATACATATATACATTTTTCTTTTATCATTCTTATCGGGTTCAATAAGTAACCAATGTGCCATGTTAGTTTTTCTGTGATTCTGTCATTATTTCATACGTGTAGGAATGTTAGGGAAGAGTTAGGAAGTCGTAGAAAAGTCGGAAGTCAAAATAGTTTAGTTTTGGTCTTCGTATCTATACGTATGGTTCGAAAATGGGACAAACAAAATGACCATGGCTACTGTACTATCGTTCGATATCTATAGCTGGGTTTTTGCACAAGAGTAGTTCGTTGGGTGGTGAATTCGATGTTGTAAGAAGATAAATATATTATGTTCGACATTACAAAGATTTGAGGGCTCTTGTAAGGGTGTGTTGCGTTCGGGTTTATAAGGAAAGAAAGAAATAAAATAGGAGAAGTTGGGCTTGTCTCGTTGGGCCGAGTTTTGGGCTGAGCTTTGGTGATCCGTTTGGTTAGGATTAGGATTAATAATTTGGTTTTAATTAAGTGATATTAAGTGTGATTAGTTAAGTATATTTTGTAAAAATGAGTTTAGAGTAACGCAAGTATTGTCATTTGTCGTTGATCGTGAAGATGTAATGTCGTGGTCGAAGTGTGTATCGAGTTCATGGTATATTTGATATATAGATATGAAACGTATAGTGATAATAATAACACTAAGAGAAAAGTTTAAATTTCCCCGTAAAAATGGGATTTATTAAACGGTAACACAAGGTTATCATTAATCGTTGAGATTAATTACAACGGTTTTACGTAGGACCCTACATCCAGCAACTCACTGAATCGTGGGTGCACTTCGGTGTGTCCGTGTTAGCCCTTTCGGGGGTATCCGGTTCAGAACGGCCTGGGTTTGGATTAGTGAAAATCTTCACACTATGCTGTTGATGATCTCGAAGTCCAAATCTGTAAGTGCCAGTTGGTTCGTGTTGCTGCTACTGCTACGTAGGATCATGAAGACCTGGAGCTCAACCACCAAGATTCCATCAAGCTCATATACTGAAGATATGTTCTCAAAAGACACCGAAACAGCAAATGTTCATATATGTTAAAGTAAAGTCTAAAGTTCAAGCTCTACAACCTTTCAAGAAATCAAAAGATTGAAAAGTAAGAACCAGTTGATGGACAAAAGTCAAAGACATATGAGCATGGTGGAAACGACGAGAAGACATTGGAGATTGGCAGATCGAGACAACACCATAACATTTCAAGTCAAGAACAAAGAACAAAGATTATCAAGATATCGGAAGCCAAAGAAGCAAAGTTGACGTCGAGCAACATTGATGACCAAGACTTAGGGGGAGATTGTTAGGAACACGTTTTATATATATTTCAAGTCCTGTTCATTTGCGATATATGTTGCTCAATATGGATCATATGTTTGTATTTAAGCTCACGGTCCATTAGTGATCCATGGGCCGTGTAGCCTTGTAAGAACTTCTAGAAACACCCCATGTGCATGTTGCCCTAGATCATTGCCTATTAATAGAAGGCATGGGGTGACATTTTATTTGTTGGTTATTCATTTCATGTACCGAACCTTTGCTCTTATATCGTATGAATGATAATCTTCCACTATTCTCTTCATCTCTCATTTTCTATCTTACCTTATTAGCTTATTTCATTCGTAGCTTATTTATATAAGTAGTAGTTCGTGTAGATCTAGTGTGTTATGTGTGTGGGTTTGAGTTAAAGAGGACCTACACTCTTTTTTTAAACAAAGCACTCGAGTCGAACCCTAAGTTGTACCGTGCCGAATTGTTGTTAGATGATACGTTTCAACGTGTGGTTACATATAGTACTGAAGAGGAAGAAGAACATGATATCGAGGTTCGATCAAAAATGAGTCATGTGAAATATAACAAACCATACGATTATTCAAAAGTACCTCACATTAACGAATCTTTTGTACCTCAGATAGAGAAATCGTGCACTTTAATTGAAATAAAAACTTCATTTGAAGAGACATCTGAAGTTGCTCCAGTTACCACTGTTGCAAAAATCAATGGTCCTTTACCAAGTCAAGGTGTTCCTGAACAACTGCGAAAAGAATGTTGTGTTCTTAAATATTTCAAAACATTTATGGAAGACATTCAACTTTTGGAAAACGCAATTGAAAGAAATTCTGAAATCAAAATCTCCACTTTTCTATCTCCTTATGAGAAAGAAAAGCGAGAAGTTTTTCAAAAACAATTCTTGCCACTTGTTAAACACCTGAGACTTTGTGCACCTCAATGGGAACTGGATCTCGAGTCAGAAGTTGAATCAATGAAAAGTATTTTCAAAGCAAAGGATGTCAAAATTGAAAAACAAAAAGGACAAAAGAAAGCTTTAGAAAAAGATGTTGATCGAATTTTGACGCATGTTCTCAGTTATGATGTGATATCTGTGATAATGAATTCTATCTATTTGTCATGTCATGATTTGCTTGTTGATGATCACTATGATGAACTTGAGACAATGAGAATTGAGAATGAAAATCTGAGAAAAGAGAATGAGAAACTCAGACAAATCAATGGTGATGTGGAAACCAAGTGTGCAAACGAAATTTTGAAACTTAACCAAAGGTTGCATTGGGTTCAAACTCAGAGTTCTAATTTTGAGTTAAAATACCAACGTCTAAAAGAATCTTTGTCATCTCAAAACGTTCATGGTTCAGAACATCAAGATCTTGCAAAAGAAATTGATGTTTTAAAACATCAAATTTTTTAGTATGAAAAAGATATTGGTGACGTTTGTGAAAATAGAAATGAAACTGTTCGGTTAAATAGAAAATTGGAATCAAAAATTCAAGAACAAAACCACATCATCATTGAAATGAACAAGAATGATAGAGCACCTAAGCAAATATTATCCCAAACCACTAATGCAAATACTTCAACTTCCACAGGATTAGGCAAGACCTCTAAGGATAGCAGACCAAAGACAACAAAGAGACAAAAGAAGCATAGAGTCTGGCAACCTAAGGGTGGATTATCTAAGAATGCTGAAGTAGAAGTTAATGCAAGTAGTTTGAATAAGAAGCATGATATGTCAAACATAGAATCTAGCTTATCTGAGTGTAATTCTAAAAATGATGTATTGAATGCTGGATCTTTAAATGTTATGAATGATGTACTGGTTGATGCTTCATGTGTGTTCTGTCATGCTAGTTTATTATCTGGTAATCATACAAAGTGTGTTGCTAAAACTCTGTTGACTCACAAAAAGAAATGATCTAGTGGCATTTCCTCTAGGTTCACTACGGCTGCCAAGTCCATATTAGGAAAACCACCACTAGTAGTTTCTCATAAATCTGTTGAAAAACCCATAGCTAAATCTAAGACAAAGAAATCACCAAGTGCATTTATTAGGAGAATGGCTGAGACTAGTTGGACGTGGCAGCGTTGGTTACAAAACACATCTAGCTTTACATGGGTACCAAAAATGCTTAAAACATGTGTTACTAACCAAACGGATTCCACCGTTACCAAACTTGCCTCTGTGTCAACTTCTGGTGATGCAAGTGATCCAAATTGTTTTGTGGATTGTTGATAGCGGCTGTTCCTGACATATGACCGGCAATCTCAAGCTTCTTGTAAACTTTGTTGCAAAGTTCATTGGTACGGTCAGATTCGGGAATGATCACTTTGCTGCTATTATGGGTTATGGAGATTACGTAAATAGGAATATCGAGATTAGCAGGGTATATTACGTTGAGGGCCTAGGTCATAATTTTTTCTCAGTCGGACAATTCTGTGATGGTGATTTAGAGGTAGCATTTAGAAAGAAAACTTGTTTTATTCGGGATCTTCAAGGGAATGATCTGATGAAAGGGAAGCGTGGCACCAGTCTGTATACCATTTACATTGAAGGCATGACAGCTTCCTCTCCAATATGTTTACTATCTAAGGCACATCCCACAAAAGCTTGGCTATGGCACAAACGGATGTCTCACCTGAACTTCAAAACCATGACCGAGCTTGCTCGCAAAAAGTTGGTAGACGGTCTTCCAAAATTCAGATACGCAAAAGATCATCTATGTTCTGCTTGTGAACAAGGAAAAAGTACGCGTGCTCACTTTCCTCCTAAACCTGAGCACGGTACTGATCATGTTCTTCAACTGTTACATATGGATTTGTGTGGTCCTATGCGTGTTCAAACCATTAATGGGAAGCGGTACATACTGGTAATAGTGGATGATTATTCAAGATGGACTTGGACATATTTTCTTCGCAGTAAAGATCAAGCACCGTCCATGATCATCACCTTTCTCACAAAGATTCAAGTTCAGTTGCGCAACACCGTCAGGAAAATTCGCACAGACAATGGAACTGAATTCAAGAATCAGACTCTAAGGGAATATTATGAGAAAGTGGGTATTGAACATCAGACATCCATTGCTCGCAGCCCCGAACAAAACGGCGTCGTTGAAAGACGTAACCGAACACTCGTGGAAGCAGCAAGAACTATGTTAATCAATGCTCAGTTACCAGATTACCTTTGGGCCGAAGCCGTTTCAACTGCCTGCTACACCCAGAATCGGTGCATGATCACCAAAAGACACACCAAGACACCATATGAACTAGTTTACCGCAGAAAACCGAATATCAATTACTTTCATGTCTTTGGAGCTCTCTGTTATCCAAAGAATGATCGTGATGACCTTGGTAAACTCAAAGCCAAAGCGGACATAGGAATTTTTGTTGGGTATTGTGAAAATTCGAAAGGATTCAGAATTTGGAATCGTCGTACTAGAGAAATTCAGGAGACAATCCATGCTAATTTCGATGAGCTCACTGAGATGGCTTCTGAGCAAAACAGCTTAGAACCCGGAACCAACCGTCTTAACTTTCCTGATCCTTCAGCTGCAACTTTCTCTCTAAACCGCAAGGATCTAGAAGACTTGTTTGCTCCATTGTTTGATGACACCATGGTTAATCGTGCACAAGATGTATCTACAAGTTCCGCTGTGCAATCACTCGTCAATAATCCACATTCTTCTGAAGTACTCACTCCAGCAGGTTATGACGGCAATGCATTCTTCAATCCATTTGCGCCACCTCCAACCATTCCTGATATTGCAGAGTCGTCGACACGCAACTTGGAGCCGTCAAACCTGCACAATAATTATCAACACTATCCATCCACTCATAAATGGACAAAGGACCATCCCTTAGTAAACATCATTGGTAATCCAGAAAACCCAGTCATGACAAGACAAAGACTCCATACAGACGGTGAAACCTGCATTTATGCACTCACCGTTTGTCAAGCCGAACCCAAAAACATTAAGGAAGCCCTTACCTATGACAACTGGATTGAATCCATGCAAGAGGAATTGGAACAATTCAAGCGGTTAGAAGTATGGGAACTGGTAGAGAGACCAGATGGGGTTTATGTCATTGGATTGAAGTGGATTTGGAAAAACAAGTTAGATGCAGATGGTACTATGATTCGTAACAAGTCCCGCCTGGTCGCAAAAGGATTCGGCCAAGAAGATGGAATCGACTTCGAAGAATCATTTGCTCCAGTAGAAAGGCTCGAGGCTGTTCGCATGTTTCTGGCTTACGCGGCTTACAAGAACATAACTGTTTACCAAATGGATGTGAAGATTGCATTTCTCAACAGCCAACTCCGGGAAGAAGTGTATGTTTCTCAACCAGAAGGCTTCGTGGACCAAGAACATCCGAATCACGTATATAGGCTAAGAAAGCCCTTTACGGCCTTAAACAAGCCCCAAGGGCCTGGTACGACAAGTTATCTGCTTTCTTACTTGCAAACCATTTTACTAAAGGAACTTTGGACCCGACTTTATTTATACAAAAACACGGGGAGGACATTCTCATTGTACAAATTTATGTAGATGATATTATTTTTGGATCAACTCATAAAAAGTACTCAAATGCTTTTGCAAGACTTATGAAACAAAACTTTGAGATGTCCATGATGGGTGAACTCAAGTTCTTTCTAGGACTGGAAGTTCATGAATCACCCCATGGTATATTCCTTAGTCAGTCCAAGTATGCTCAGGAAATCCTGAAAAAGCATGGTATGACCAGCTGTGACACCTATAACACCCCTATGTCTTCCTCATCCTCGAAGCTAGATGCTGACATACATGGGACACCCATTGATCGTACAAAATATCGTAGTATGATTGGATCGATCGTGTATCTCACAGCTAGCAGACCGGATGTTGTATTTGCCACGTAGCTTTGCTCCCGATATCAGTCAAGACCAAATAAGAGGCATTTGTCAGCTGTTAAAAGAATCCTTAGATACATAAAGGGAACCATTAATTTGGGGATCTGGTATCCAAAGGATTCTGGATTTGAACTTGTTGCATTTTCAGACGCTGAGCATGCAGGGTGCTTAGACACACGCAAAAGTACATCAGGGGGAGTACAATTTTTGGGTGACAAGCTCGTCTCTTGGCAATCAAAGAAACAAGACTGCACATCACTGTCGTCTACAGAATTATAATACGTCGCCATGTCAGCATGCTGCGCTCAAGTCATTTGGATGCGATCTCAGCTGATGGACTATGGATACGTCTTCAACAAGATTCCTATGTACTGTGATTCCAGGAGTGCCATCGCTATTTCTTGCAACACGGTCCAACATTCCAAGTCCAAGCATATTTCTCTACGCTATCATTTCATCAAGGAGCATGTGGAAATGGGTACTGTTGAATTATACTTTGTGGGTACTGAACATCAACTTGCGGACTTGTTCACCAAAGCCTTGCCCCATGCAAGATTTGTGGATCTAGTTCACCAGATTAGCATGAGATGTTTGACTCCGGATGACTTAAACAAGTTTCTTCTTCAAAATTAAAAAGAGTCAAACATCAAACTATCTTTGTAAATAATTATTAAAAAACTCAAAAAGATTTTTCATTTTAATATATTTTAAATAAAAAAAATGCAAGTACAAATCCTTATTCAACACTTTGTTCTCTTTACACCGTCATCATTTATTTTAGAACAAGTGTTGAGGGGGAGATTCAAAATTTTAAATTTTTTTTTTTAAATTTGTACTTGCATCGTTTCTTCAAAAATATTGCTTCTAATGTTTGATGATAATCTAGGGTTAAGAGATGTGTGCTTAATGTGTTAATTAGAAAACATAATATTAGTTGGGTAGGATCTTGAGTGCAAAAAGGTAAAGGTTTAGGGGCCAAGAGTGTTAAAGCAACAAAGTTAATAATAGTCAAATAAATAGGAACAAGATTGACCGCAGTTAATTCGCTCACCCACTTATCTGACATATTCACCATAAGCAGTAAATACATCCAACTACCGCATCTACGGCTAGAATCTATCCTCTAAATCCGTTCAAGATCAATCGAATTTGTGAGTGATTTAATGTTTAGAATATGATCTTAAGCAATGGTTTTTAAGGATTTCACAATCCAACGGTTGAATCTGTCTAAAATAATTGTTTTAGATCTAGGGTTTGCGTGAAATTGGGGAAACTCAATTCTAAGTGTTTGTGATATGTTTGTTGGTACGATTATGCTTAGAATATGATGATAAACAATGTATGCATGCTTAATTAAACCTAGAAACTCGTATTGGGGAAATTCAACTGTGAGTGTTTTAGTGTAATTAAAGCATTGTAGTGTTGTTGTTATGCATCGAATTGAATATCTGTTGCTTTGAATTGAACCCAGAAACATCAAATGTGCGTAAATTGATTCTTAGGGTTTATGAAGAACACATGAGCACGTTCAGTTTGATTGTTAAGATTTTGTGGTTGAAAATTGTTAAAACTTGGTCAAAATGCTTAGAAACATCATAGGATTCCATCGGAAAAAGCATGAAAACAAAATTACAAGTATTAATGATTTGCGAAAAATATGGTGAATTGTACGTCTTCAAAGTAATCGAAATTTCTTGTATAAGAAGTTTTCGAAATTGGAAAATGTTTTCGCAATTGGAAAATGTTTTCCCAATTGGAAATGTTTTCGCAATTGGAAAAGTTTTTGCGATTGTCAAAAGCTTTCGCAATTGACAAAAGTTTTCGCAATTGTCAAAAGCTTTCGCAATTGTTAAAAGGTTTCGCAATTGTAAATTTTTCTGAAATTATAAATCAACTTGTAAAGTCATGCTAAGCAATTTAAAGGATCACATGTGAAACTAAAGTTAATCTAATGCTAACTTTCATTTATCCTGCAAATTGGTGTCTGAATGATGTTTCAGGAATCTCAGAAATGACTACACAATCACAACAACCACTACCTATGCTCACCAAAGAAGAACTGTTCCCACAAGGTTTCATGGCAAAGTATGGAAACAACAATGCCAGGGTTGTCTTTGATAGTATCAAGTGTGCTAAACCAAGATGCCAGATTGTCATTGAAATTCTCAAAAGACACAAGTGCAAGGGCATATTGGAGAATTCAGACAATATTGCAGAATTATACATCCATCAAATGTGGAGCACCATTCATCTTGATGATCATGACAGATACTTCGCATGCACCTTGGACCGGAAGCAACTCAACGCCACTCCCATACACCTACGCAAAGCCTTATCCCTACCCGAACCACCTGAAACTTCTAACAAATATTGGCCTGCACCTTCAAAAACTGATATCATCAAATTTCTCATCGATATTGGTTATGATACAGAAAACAGCCATCCACTGACCACCATCTCCCGAGTCAATGCTAAATCCATTCCACAACCATAGAGAACCATTTACTACATCTTGGTTAAATCTGTCTCAGGAAGAGACAGTGGACACGAGCATCCTCGACTATCACACGCTCAACTCTCCTGGGGAAAAGTTCATCAGAAAATTCTTGACTAGGCTGAACTCATCTGGGAAGATCTTGTCTTTCAAATACGAGGTCAAAGCAAAAAACCATTAACAAGAATCCCATTTGTCCAATACACCAAAATGCTAATAAATTTTCTACTTGATGAGAACCCTGACATTTCACCACGACCCGAAGACAAGGAGTTGAACGTGATGAGAATGGATAAGACTGTCAAATCAGTTTACTTTCCTAAGGACAGTTCCCACAAACAAGGGTCGAGACTACTAGAAGGATTGTTGACCAACTCAGTCAAGAAGACCCAGGCCTACAAAGACTATGACGATGCCTACAACAAAGGTCAGGTCGGGTTCTCTAAACTTGGTGAAGGGACGGGTTCATCAAAAACTCGTTCTAAAAGCAGTAAGACTGGGAGTGCCTCAAGTGCTTCAAAGCAACCAAGAAAACCACATCCCAGAACCCTCAAAAGACGAGTAAAGACTGATCCAAAGTCACCTCCAAAGTCAAAGCCTTCAAGCAGCAAGAAATCTTCCAAACAAACCAATGTAGTCTCATGGCTTGATAATGATGATGACACAAATGGCAATGAATGGTTTGATCAACTGGCAAGTGCTCAAATCCATGTAGACGAAGATTCTAAGATAAAAGACAGTACGTTTGCAATCACACAACAAGTCAAACATACTCTGAACATCAAGAAGATGACTAAGAGAGAACTTCGTCGGGTAAAGAATGATACATTTAATCTTCTCAAAGACAAATCTACAGGCGCAGTTGAGCTAGAATATCACCTTGAAAACATTGCCCGAGCAATGTCAAGTGAGTTTGGCTAGACGAATCCAGACATACTCAGGGTTGATGGCAGAGATAGTAAAAATCGTCTTTACATCACAGACTGGACCAAGCCACTTCTCGTGATTCGCAAACACCATTCAGAAATCATCCCTTTCCAATTCTTTTTTTAACAATGATCTCGAACTACTCAAACATGGAGCTTCAGGCAAAACAAAGTATGCAACCTCAATCACCTTCACTCCAGCAGCAAGCTACCCACAACCAACCATTGAGGAACATGCCATTCACCAAGACTTTTTCATCAGAAAACTAGTGAACTATGATCTCGATGCTGAACTAGGAATCTACCACTGGTTTGAGAAACGAAGGACTTGGTACCGAAGTAAACTAGTCAACAAATCTTCGGATTCAGTATACAGTGACCTCCGGATTGTGGCAGTGGTTAGTGTCAAGGGAGCGAAGAAGCATGACTACACATTTCTCTCTGAGATCAACATCAGAAGACATGACAACAAACTCTACTCGTTCTCAGAAGCAGACTTCCCAGATCTAAATCCCAATGATATTGAAGACATGTATCTCATCAAAGTGCAAGGGAAGCTGCAACATCGCACTACCGATCTTCAATACGCCTTCAGTACGGCTATCTGCCATTTCATCAGAAGAACGATAATTAAAGAACGAGTAGAAGATCTACAGCTAGGAGTGAAGAGTTATTAAAAGAAACTGAATCTCATTGAGCCTGTACTACATCCTAAAGACATCAGCCATGACGCTCAATACAACATCAGCCACGACGCTCAATACAACATGAAGAACCACCCAATCTTTGGTTTCATCTACAGGAGTGCAATGACATCAAACTGCTTCATGTCATTTCACGAAATTCACAAGTTCTGCGATGATACACTGAAAAACGTTCATGACGGGTTGGTTCATAGAGTTCGTGATAAAGAATTGGGAAAGACAAAGAGATGGAATAATGATCAGCTGAGGCAAGTGAAGCAGTTTATCTGGAAGATCGAGAGAAGATTATACCGCAGAGATCAGATGCGGAGATTGGAAAGCTATGTTGGAGGTCGTCCACCTTTTGCAATCAGAACATTTCAGAGGCCGGATCCTGTCTTCACAACATTTCTAAAGGGAGCTTGATGTAAGAATTTGATATTCACAATTCATTATTCTTATTTGAAATTCTTACTTATATGATTGTGTCATAATGGCTTGTGTACACATAACAGTGCACAACCCGTACCTGTAAAGAAAGGACCCTGAGGTATGCTTCAGTGCCTCAATCCTAATCAAAGGAGCGAAAGCTTCTTTCTTATGAGTAGAATTAAACCTGGATGTTTTCTAAGTTTTTTCAAAAATTCTGCTCATAAGGACAAGTATTCCCTCGTCAAGGGGGAGTATTTGAAAAATAATCTTTTTTCGGAAAAACAAACGTTCTTGAAAATTTTCCCTAAAACTCAAAAACAGTATATTTTAATCATAAAGTTTTTCAAAAACATCCTGAGTATGCTATTTTTGAGGGGGAGAATAATTGATGATTAAAATATGGTAAAGGAAAGATGGTTTCTCATAAGTGCTCGACTCAGAATTGACCCTTGAATTGACGATAGGAAAAGTCAGTAGTCGAAAAGACATGTCCCGGATGGGTAATAATTTCAAGCCAGTTCATCTGGTGATGTAAGCGTGTCTCGCAAAGGATATGTCTGAGTAAAATGTACCAATTTCGAGCGATTTTCCTTGAATGTGATCTGGACGGGTAATAATATCAAGCTAGTTCTACTAGTGATGTAAGCGTATCTCGCGATGATCATGTTCATTGAAAATCAATCAATTCAAAAGTGCCAACTCTACCCTGCATGTGCAAATTTCAATTTAACACATATGAGCACATGTTAAGGGGGAGTCTTTCTGAAAATCACAAAACTCTCAAAGTGTTAACAAAATATGTTTTTCATAATCATAAACACTTTGAGAGATTTTCAAAAAGGTTTGGTTTATGGCATCAATAGGATAGTCATGGAGTTATAGGGTGACTAAGGTTAGGAATAACCGTCCTATGATCCGCCAGAGCCGGAGGGATCTACCCAAGGACAATACCATTAGTTTAGAACTAGAAAGTCCTAGGTATGATTGAAAAAGGAGATATGAAATGTAAGGAGAAAGAAGGGGTTGAAGAATTAAAAAGAAAAGTAAAGAAAAGGGTGAAAAGAAATAGCCCTCCATTTGTTCAACCTTAGGGCAGACACCGGGTTCAATTCATAATCTACTGGTTGACTGGGCATCACCGGTATTAAAGACAAAAGATGTCATGGACCCAGTGATGCACTGCACTAACCTTCTAGCTACTCAGGTGTCTCTCAAAAGGTACTTGTTTCATTTCACATGGAGAACCCTTCATCATCTATCGACCTCTCACTACAAGATGTGTTGATATTGAAAAGGAGGCACTCTGCTCCACGCCTCCGACGACCAAAAAAATGTGCACTAATCGAGTCTAGAGCCATGAGATTCATCAAAGATCTCTTAGGAACACTTAGTATTACACTATTGTTCTACATCATGGGCAGCAGTTGTAAAATTAGAAGAGTCCTTCGCAGATCTTAGCATTCTGCCGAGAACCTTCTTGAGAGAATTCACAATTGTGATTCTCAGTGACAGAGTGGAAATCCTTCCAGGATAACATCAAACAACCCTGACAGCAGGTCACTTCGGTAACTCCTCATGGGTTACGCTTAGTGTTTGTTCCAAAATGATCTACAGTCGTGGGGTGATCTCCAGCAACTCACTGAATTGTAGGTTCACTTCGTTGTGTCTGTCTTTACCCTTTCGGGGGTATCCGGTTCAGAACGGCCTGGGTTTGGATTAGAGAAAGTCTTCACACTATGCTGTTGATAATCTCGAAGTCCAAATCTGTAAGTGTCGGATTGTTCGTGATGTACCTGCGGAGGATCATGAAGACCTGAAGTTTTACCACCATCAAGACTCCATCATGCTCATATCCTGAAGATTAGTTCTCACAAAGACTAAAGACAACAAAAGTTCAAAGTTATTAAAGAAAAGTCAATGATCAAGTATGTTAATCTTTCACAAGTCTAAGATCAAGCTTATGAAGAGAGAACTACGTGATGTATGAAGAACAAAAGTACAAAGACATGTGAGCATGATGGAGAAGACAAGAAGAGGTTGAAGGACGGCAGATCATTACAATACCACATCATATCATATCAAGAACAAAGAAAAAAGATTATGAAGATGTTAGAAGCCCAAGAAGAAAAGACGACGTCAAGCAACCAAGATGACCAAGACTTAGGGGGAGATTGTTGGGAACACGTTTTAAATACATTTCAAGTCTTAGTCATAGTTTATTAGTTGGTTGCTTAAATTGTAATGGGCTATATGTTTAGTAAAAGCCCAAGGCACATTAGTAGCCCATGTGCCTTAGGGAATCTAATTAGCATCTTATTAGCATAATTCTAGCATCTTCTTAGAATGGAATATGCTTAGGATATTCCTAAGCACATGCCTCTCTCCACGCCTATAAATAGAGGCGCTTGGTACTCATTTCATTTGTTGGTTTTCATGTATTGTGCGGAAGATCTGTGTGATTAACATATGAATTGAAATCAACCTTCTTCTCTTCTTTAATCTCTTATTCTTCTTCTCTTCTCTTCTCGTTATTATTTGTTTATTGTTCTATCGTTGTTTAGTGTTATACATAGTTAGTTGTAGTTGTTTAACGTGGTTAATTAGTAGATAGATCTAGTGTTTGTTTCGTTATTAGGGACCAATAACTCCTTTTGGCCTTGTTAAATATTATGATAATTCTATTAAACTCTAGTTGTTTGAAATTTCTTATTTTATAAATTCTTACGAATCCTTTCGGCCCTTTTATTTGTGATGAAATCGTTTCAAATCTATTTTAATGAGTAAATATGGTGCTTGTCACACACCATATCCCATACTAATTCGTGCACTAACTTTTTGGAATAGAAACATAAAGAAAATCCTTTCGGCCTTTTTATCCTTTGAAAATGTTTTTATCAACTAATTAAGCAAGATTAGATGTTATTCCAATAAACTCATAAAATAAGAATTGGTTTCATGCATCACCTTTTAACATAAGAATTCTCCAATAATTAGTTACATCATAACACATAAGTATACCAACAATTACTCCATGATAATCACTATAAAACAAAAGTAACAAAACATACTTTCATTAAACGTAAAGTAAAGGTAGTTCATGGTAAATAAACAAGATATACCTAGCTTAGATTACAAGAACTAGATTTGTGGTACTATAGCAACCACACTCCTCCAATCGCCTAATAAGACACGTAAACAACTCCACACTCGAACCACACTATTGAGACTTTAACTCAAAGTTCCTGGACGTTTTTACAGCACTTCTAAGCTTTCGGGCAATGATAATAAGATAGCAAGGACTTGGTGTAAGCCTCTTACTAGTTTTTGGGTTGTCACACCTAGTAATCTAGCCTAGGATCCTATAAATAAGTGAAAGAACACTTATTCAACAAGTAAAAATGTCCTCCAATAGTTAATAAGCAGGAAATGATAAGCCACCATGATTATGGGGCTTAAATCCATCATTAAATGAACTTTTGTAACAGCAGCTTCATCCCTTATCGGTTGGCTTTCTCGGTAAAACCCACCTTCTCCCATCCGAATCGGATGCGGGCTCCATCCGATCGGATGGAGTCTGCATGTACTCAAAATCTTGATCTTTCTTTGTCTTTTCTTGGTAGATGCTTTATCCTTCATTTGAGTGTTGATTTCTTCCATAGAACTTGATATTTTCTTGATATATAAACATAGAAATCTTGACACTTCCACATCCTTGAGTCCTTGTGTGGTTACTTTCTTGTTTCCATCTCGAGAATCCTCCAATTTGTGCATAATTACTTCAATTCTTCGACTTTTTCTATACATGGCTACACTTACTTACATATACACTTTTTCCATGATTAAGCAACAAATACATACAAATATAACCAAATATGATGCACAAAACTAATGATAACGTAACTAAAAACATGTTCATTTTGAACATTATCAAATTCCCCCACACTTGAGTTTTGCTCGCCCTCGAGCAAGTCTAGCTTTTAAGAAAAATGATTCCAATGGTATCGTTAACGTTTTTCCAAAGATCTAACAACTATTCCAAAGGAACACTTGTTAATTTAAATATAAATGTGAAAAATTCTTGAAACATAAACAAGTTTAATTTTAAGCTTGATAACATTACTAAGCACCTCACAAAGAATTTTGTAATTCACTCAGCACTCTAAGGGTAGATTGATTGGTAAATCACTCATTGCTCAGTCATGATTCATGCGTCTTACCATAAGCTTGTACAAGTATCAAAACAACAAAATAAAACATCAAAGAGGTCTTTTATTCGGGTTTAAGGTTAAAGGTTACCTGCTAATGTTCTGACATTTCATACAAGAATATAATAGATCGCTAGCGCAAATTTCTGACTAGAATAAACAACGGATGGTCACTAGATTATACCTTGGCTCGCTGGCGCGTTATTTGCATAACGGATGGTCACCAAAATACGCTCTAGATCGCTAGCGCGTCTTTAAACTATTAAAAACTTGGATGGTCACTACAATATTTGTGCACTACATATCTTTACAAAGCCATTATGTAATCTGGATGCTCGTAAGCTAACAACGAATAAAGGAATTTTGTAAAAGGTAAGGCAAGGGAATTATTTGTGATTGGTTTCTACAAAATGAAAAATAAGAAAAATGAGAATCAAATCCAACTTCCATTCCCAACTCTTTATATCACAAATGATCACTTCCCAAACTTCTTCGATCATTTTTTCACATCTCATACTTACTAATTCCCTCTTTAGCTCATTGGCTAATTGATACTCATACATTATAGCTCATTAACTATTCACTTTTTTCTTTCACACTTTTTTTTTCATCAAACTCTCTCGTCACCCCCACACTTTGGATGAGCACACGCTACAAAAAATACAAATAAGAGTAGCGACCTCCTTCTTCATTGAAACAACACATACACATATCAAAGTGTGCCCAACATGTAATCATCAAAAAAAATAAATAGTTTTCGAACTTCAATTGAACTTTATTTGGGTAAGGCTAAGGTGTAAGGTATAAAATTTTTATTTTTATTTTTTGGGTTTAATCAAAAAGAAAAGATAGGCTCAGAAGGTGTAACTAAGGGTATCTAGCGTAAGAGATTAACGCTAACAAATGGGTTCCAAATACAAGGGTAACTAACCGATGTGGTCAGCAAAAATATTTCTGTAAACAGATGGCCATTTGGTGTAAATCCTAAGTTGCCTCTTATCATTTGAATACATTTCTACCACTCGAAAGTGATTTTAACCGTAATGCATAACAAGTACAAGTTCTAGAATCAACATAATCACCGGCACACTCATAACAAAATATATAGCATAAGAAATGCTTTATACAAAAAGGCTTAAATCCTCACAATTTAAGAAGGGTTATAACATGTACTAGTAAATGTTATCGATTCCAAAATAAAATAGCTCTCATAACTTGATTAAATTCCAAAAAAATTTCAAATAGCCTCATTTTTACCATTGAATCAATCTGGTTCTTTAAACTATATAATTTTGGTGATAAAACAACTAGAAAATTAAGGGCGAACACATTCTAGTTACTTGAATCCAACATCATACTAAACCTAAAAATTTAAAAAGTAAACCATTTTTCCTATTTTCTTCCCTCCCCCACACTTAAGTTTTGCATTGTCCTCAATGTAATAAAAATGAACTTCAAAGTAAAGGAAATGAGAAAAATTTAGTTAAAAAGGTACTACCAGGGTAAATACACATATGCATATTTGATCATAGATAAGCCAATGAGTTCTCCAACTCCAAACATTGATCAACAATAAGCTTCCGGTAATTCACCCCTGCAAAAACTGCAAAAATATACGAAACAAAACAAACAAACAAAATACTAAAACAAACAAAGTAATAAAAAATAAAACATATGTAATTAATCCTAAAAGAAAATTAAATTAGTTAGATAGAAATAGAAATTAAATTGTTCGACCTATAATTGTTTTTAAACACAAACCATCATATCAAATCTCGATGACCACTCATCATCGTCTTCCATGTCGTCAGGAGTATGAATTCTCTCATCTTCACTCTCCTCATCATCTTCATCCTCAAAAACTGAATCAACTTTTTGTCTCTTCTTTCCAACTCCTGATGATCCTCCCACATTAAAACTCGAGCCTCCAACCTCTGGGACTCTACCATAAACAGGCATTGGTTCTGGAAATGGAGCATACTGTAACACCCCCAAAATCAGACTTTACAGAAGCATAATACTATGGGGTGCTACGAAAATGGAAATCATAACACAAGGTATCAAGAAACAAATTACACATTTCATAAGAGATACTCATTTCCATTAATTCATAAAAAAAAAATAAGTCATTAGATGTCAAAATCATCTACAGGTTTCTGGTCCCTCAAAAACAAGTCTTAATTATTATTTAAAAATTTATTGGTCTAGTGAAAATCTGCCGCCTTGCTGTTCCTTGCCACACTTTGCACAAACCTCTATACCTGAGAAAAACATGCTAAAATTCAGCTAAAAGCTGGTGAGTTCATAGTTTTCAGTTAAAAACAAATATATCAAATTTATAACATCAGTTTCGTAGAAAAGTCAGGTACATGTTTTATTACGCTAGCTCTAAGTTCATGTAACCGAAGCTTTAACAGTTCTGCATGCTCTAGAACATGTAAATCATAAAATCCCTAGCAAGTGTTTATCCCAGACACTTGAACATTGACATGGTATACGCTCGTTTGCCTATCCGGTCAAACCGAACGAAGACGTTACTCCCAATAGATCTATTTATAACATTCACGCTTCCTCTCTGGGATTAATGGTTCATGAAATTTGGGCAGTAGGGGACATATCAGGCTTATGCTATCTGCGTAATAACTTGGGTATAATAGTTTTTAAGTCCACAAAATTTAGTTTAGCATGTTCTCACTCCAAAATAAATAAAAGTAAAAATGGGGCTATAAACTCATCTTTGTTGGCCTGAACAGTGAACACGGTGAAATTAGAGAGAGCACGGCACCAACACGCATCCTAAAATTCATAACCAAGTTTTAGTTTCAAGTATTATATTCAAGTCTCTTCAGATTTTAAATCTCAATGTTTTAGTGTACCTATGTGTTGTTACTCATGTGGCGGTGAGTGTGGTTTGTAAAGTCTCTCCTAAGGGATGGTGATGTGTCCTCTTATAATTGTCCTAAGGTCATGGTACCTGAAGGGTTGGGAATACCTAATGATCCAAGTTATGAATGAATTTAACCTAATTGAGATATGTACATATTTTACATATAGCGTTTGTTAAGTTTGCCTAAGTGGGTTTTAAAATATAACTTAATATATGTGGAGTTAATTACCTAATGTTTTTACCCACTACTTGGGTAATTTAACTAGTCTCCTTATAGGGTTCATTCATACAACATTAGTTTAAAGTTTTAAGTTTCGACAATCTACTCAATATAATTTAGTGACGTTCACTTTTAATTTATTTTGTTATCAATATGACAAATATAAGTGTTTACGTATTTTATATATCTCGACACGTGTTATGGTTTACAACTATCGTGAATCTTATTTTGACATAATTACTTTACTACATAATTTAATCTAGTTTATATATATATATATATATATATATATATATATATATATATATATATATATATATATATATATATATATATATATATATATACTCATTTTCCTAAGTGTTCGTAAGGTTAATTGTTTGACAATGTGTACATATATATATATACTAGTTGTTGAAGCCCGCCCAATGGGCGGGCACGCTTTGTGACTTTACTTTTTGTAATTTACACTCTCTTTATTACAATTGTTAATGGCATATAAAAGGGCATGACTTTTAATTATAATTTTGATGGTTTTTTAAGTTTGTTATATTAAATACAATAAAATATAGGCAATTATTTATGATTTAAAAATTGTTATCTGGATAAAAAAAAATATACAATCTTGAACTTGTAATTTTTGTTACGATATTTTGATGTTTCTTATATGTTTAACTTATTTAGTACTGGTGTTAAGAAAATAGATTGTTAAATCAAAAGTCAAAGAGTTTAATGACCACGTTGTCATGGTTGGAGAATGGAAGTATATTATGAATGAAGTTGGGTTCGCTGAAAATCAAGATGTGAAGCTCTTGATGTTGGAGTGTTGTCAAGCAAAGGTGATGTTGTCCTTACAATGAAATGAATATCTGGCAGTTCAATGTTTATCCATAGACAATGAAGGTGACCTTATTTAATATTTATTTATAAAGATGTTTATTAGTTTAGTATATATCAAGTATGTTATGTAATTACAATATACATATCGTGGTAGCTTTAGGATTATTGAATGTGTATCTAAGTATAGAAAATGATTTTCAGCTTGTTTTTGAATTTTTTGTAAAAACGTATTTAGGATGGAGGGGTTATCGAAGGTATATGTTGATTTATACTGCTAATGGTACGGGGATGCAGATATCCGAGAAAATTAGTACTGCTTATAGTTATTAGTATTGCTATTTAGGGGTTTGGACTATTGGTATGCATTGCTGTAAACTGATATTTAATACTGTTAGGAATATGTTTATACTGAGCACGAATGATTTTGAAAATGATATCTTAGTTTATGTAAGAAAACTACGTACATATCAAGTTCTAAAACAGATTGGTAATTGCATCACATATTTTGTAAACGCTTTACATGAGTGTCTAAGATATAGTCTTATTATTAATTGCTTCTTAAAAACACTGTTAGGAATATGTTTGTACTGAGCACGAATGATTTTGAAAAGGATATCTTAGTTTATGTAAGAACTACGTACATATCAAGTTCTAAAACAGATTGGTAATTGCATCACATATTTTGTAAACACTTTACATGAGTGTTTAAGATATAGTCTTATTATTAATTGCTTGTTAATCGAAATATTGCACCTCTTTATATGGCTATCGATCAAGTTTTGTTTTCGATTACTCGTGTTAAGGGTTTTATTGGTTTTGGGAGTGTTTTTATATTTTGAATAACAGTTATATGGTTTGTGTTGCAGAGTTTTACAGCTGACAATTTTTTGTTTTAAACGTAACTCTTTTTCGTTTGACGTATAAGAACAAAGTATATGTGATAAACAATTATTTTGCTAATGTAATTGGCTTATAGGAAAGTTTATTTAAACTAAATATGAAATAAAGCTTCTTTATATACAACGTTTGTTGTTGAGTTGGTGTATTTACCTTCTTCGTCACAACAGATGATTTTCAATCCCTTTCGGTTTTTGACTCTAGATACAGCCACATACAATTGACCGTGTGAGAAAACCGGTCTCTTCAGAAACAACCCTACTTGTGTTAATGTTTGGCCCTGACTTTTGTTAATAGTCATTGCGAAATACAAAGAAACTGGGAATTGCCGTCGGTTAAATTTAAATGGCATCTTGTTATCTGATGGGCTGAGAATCATACGTGGTACTGCGCAAATGGTACCAATGTTTCCTCCGGATACAATCATTGCTTCAATTATATTTACACCCATCCGTTGAACCTGAAGCCTTGTTCCATTGCATAACACAGCCGTTTGGTCAATGTTCCTCATACACATAACTGGTGTTCCCACCTTTAATTTTAATATGTGATGAGGAATACCGGCAATCTGAATGTTGTTAAGGAAATCGCACGTGTATATTGACTCATTGAAATTCGTGTCTTGATCAGCAATGCCAACTGTGCCAGTACTCTGGTATGTATGTTCTTCTCCGGAAAGGAGTTGTAACATTCTATCGTTTACCATATCCACAAGCTCGTGCATTGGTGCAAGGATTGCTTTTTCTTGGAAAAATGTTGGATTGTAAAGGTTGTCTTTTAAGTTGGGGTATGTTTCTTGTATTATTGATCCGATATGATCATCTGAGTCCGGAATTAACATATCATCTGGGAATTCGACGGTTGCTTGCCCATCGTTTTTACCTCCAATTGTTCCGTTCCCAATTGATAAAATCCAATCAGCGAAGTCTTGTATTTCTTTTCGTTCGGTACTATCCGTTCCTGTTTTCAACCTCATGTTAACGGTTAGCTCCATTACAGTGCAATGCCGCCATAAATATGAAGATTTTATAGCTGCGTGAACAACATTGTGCCTGGAACCGTTTGTGATAACTGGTAGGATTTGTCTAAAGTCTCCGCCAAACAAAACAACTTTTCCTCCAAAAATGTATGAGGAAGGCTTGGATGGATCTGTTCTGCATATATCCCTAAGCGTCCTATCCAATTCCTCATAGCAATGTCTATGAGTCATCGGAGCTTCATCCTATATTATTAGTTTACACATCCTTATCAAGTCAGCCAGTTCGCTGTCCGCTGAGATATGGCACATAGAATCATCTACTATATTTATTGGGATAGCGAACCGATAATGGGCAGTCCTACCACCTTCCAACAAAAGCGCTGCGATCCCACTTGATGCGACATTTAACACTATATGTCCTTCTGACCTTAGTGCAGCAAACAATGTCTTGTAAAGATATGTCTTTCCAGTCCCTCCATAACCGTACACGAAGAACATACCTCCATGTTCAGAATGAACAGCATCCATTATTGTTTCGTATATCCCTTTTTGTTCATCTGTCAATGAACGATACATTTTTTTGTGTTGAACGCGTAACTCATATTTATTGTATGCCAACTCGGTCGATACCAGTCTGTTGTAATTTGCCATTGTGAACATTTCATTTGGCAATGTCATGTTTGGAAATTTCTCAAACTTTTGTTGTTACAAAGAAGCATGTGTTCTATATATGTCAGGCATATGTTTTTCCTTTGAATGTTTGATAGTTTCAAATCTGTAAAAAAAAAATAATAATAATAAAAAAAATAATAAAAAATAAAAAAGAAAACGTTAGCTTCTATGTTGTTGTGTGTTTGCTTTGAATAGTTATGTTATCCATTTGTTATATATATATATATATATATATATATATATATATATATATATATATATATATATATATATATATATATATATATATGTGTGTGTGTGTGTGTGTTTTTTTTATTCGGAATTAAATTGTTAATTATGAGTATGATTGAAATAATTTATCACCTGGGTCGTTCCTTTTGACTTGGTCGATACGCTCGACATCAGTTACCATTACTTCCCATGTTTTTTCATAAACAACATCTGGCCGAGACATGCTGTCTGTCATGAGTAGCATGACATAAAATGTACACAAATATGTTCCTGTTCCCCAATGGCTGGCTTCCAACAATCCATCGATGTATTCCTTGTCGTCAACCAAGAACCCTCTCGCTTGGCAAGCGTCTTTATATGTACCATATGTGACACCCTCATATTTTTTAAAGTCAATCCAGTCCGTGGCACCTCTAACTTTGTTGAGTAATACTCGCAAATAGAGCAATTCGCCCATAGATGGAGGGACATGATGGACACGTCCAATACACGTCCCTTTTTTCCTTTTAAACCATTGCCTTTCTTCTTGCCTCTATACATAGTGTTCTGGAAACTCGTGGCAGAGTAGTTTTCTAGCTTCTTCGTCTGTCTTGTTTGTTTCCATCCATGCAATAAACTTGGTTTCATTAACCGATTGCTTGTCCAATGTGAAATCAATAGATTCCGTTGCATCGAATATAACCGACTGTTCCCCTTCTAAGTGAAATGGCAATCTTTCAACAGGTGGAAACCTGTAATGTATATCGAATCCGTAAATTCTCCAAGCTGCTTCACATGCAGAAAGGTATCTACAATCGTAAAAATCCTTGACTTCATCGGCTTCTTCGTCTTCGAGAGTAGCAGTAACTCGATCAGGTCCCTTATTTATGTATTTGAAAAGATATTTTATAGACCCAATCTGGTTGCACCATTCTACATTAATATGTGATTGGTATCGACGAAGCAGTCCGGGGTTGTATGGAATGACGAATCCGTTGTGCAAATCCGTTTTACTTTTTGTTATAGTAGACCCGTCATTCCTTCTTTTATAAATAGCATACCCTGATTCATCAATGAATGTTGTTTCATTAAACTCTTTTGGAAACTTCTTTGTGCATTTGTTCTTTACGGTGCAAGGGCAGGTCGGTCGCTGAGGGCCGCACGGACCATGCATCATGTGATCAGTTACAATTTTGTATAGTGCTGGGGTCGTTATTTTATGTTCTGCCTCCAAAAAAAGTAATATGTGAGCATGTGGAAGTCCTCTTTTTTGGAATTCGATTGTGTAAACAGCTGCATTAATAACATAATATCAGATATATAATATATAAAGAAATACTTGTTAGGAGATAATCATGTTAGGGAATATAGTTGTAAAGTAAATACCCGCTTTGAGCTTTCCAAAATAGTGCCGATCTTTAAAGTCTCGCATAAGGGTGTCCAGTTTTTGTTTAAAAACTCGAGAAATTGCATCTGGCCTATCTTCTGACTTCAAGCCCCTCTCAGCCACAAAGCGTGAAATTTCCGGCCAATTCGGGTTGCACGTAAATGTAATAAAGAGGTCTGGGAATCCATAAACCTTACAAATCACTGGTACACAAACTGGATATCGTCACACCTAAAATGCGTGACTATATGCATATAGTCACACACGTTTTTTTGGGTGTGTGTGACGAAAAGTCGTGCCACCGTAGGTATCATATGGTCACATTGTTTAGTTTGTGGCCGTTTCATTGAAAAAGAGTGACCAAAACCCGAATATGTGTGACTAATTAGGCACAAGTTTTGTTGGATTCATCAGTATGTGTGACTATTTCCCATCCTATGGCCACTTGAAAATATAATAAATGTGACGTTTGTGATGATTTAGTCACACAGCGTGTGTTGTTTTTTTCGAGTTAGTCACATACAATTTAAAAAACAGTGGCCAAAAGTGTGAATAAGTGTGACCATATGCTGTTTAAAGTGAAGAAATATGTATTTTGTGTGACTATTGTTCATCAAGGGCACTTGAATTTTATGTTTGTGTGGCCTTTTGTAATATTTAGTCACACAAAATATGTTTGTTTTGGGTATTTAGTCACATACAAAAAAGCATAAAGTGGCCAAAAGTGTTAATAAGTGTGACCATATGCTGTTTAAAGTGAAGAAATGTGTATTTTGTGTGACTATTGATCATCCAATTGTCACATGAATTTTTAGTTTGTGTGGCCTTTTGTAATATTTAGTCACACAAAGTATGTTTGTTTTGGGTATTTAGTCACATACAATTAAGCATAAAGTGGCCAAAAGTGTTAATAAGTGTGACCATATGATGTTTAAAGTGAAAAAAATTTGTATTTTGTGTGACTATTGATCATCCAATTGCCACATGAATTTTTTTTGTGTGGCCTTTTGTAATATTTAGTCACACAACGAATTAAGCAAACAGTGACCAAAAGTGTTAATAAGTGTGACTATATACATCTTTTAGTCACATTTAAGAAATCAATATATATCAAAACAAATTCAAATATATATCAAAACAAATTCAAATACAATAAAATTGGAATGTATATAACTCAACCACTAATACATATCATATAAGCGTACTAACTATATGAACCGACAGTACTAACTTATAACTAACAGTTGTAACTAATACACTATCAGTACTAACAGTTGTAACTAATACACTAGCAGTTTCAACGAGGGCTTCATGTTCTTCGTCCAACCTTTTTATCTTTTCACTGCATATTCACATCAGCATATTACCTGCATATTCTGCATGTTCTGTTTAGGAAGCAATACATCTAATTACCTGCATATTCACATCAAAGAGAGCATACCAATGTGGTTATGCAAAATTACTCCCCAACACCTTCACAATCTGAAGCAGTAATAATAGGAGTTGCAACCCAAACTAACCCATTTACAGCTTACAAATTAGCTAAAATGTGATAAAGACTTACCAGTGGGAGCGGCTACTAAGCTCATTGGCATTGGTTGATCCAACAGATCGAGCACGACTCCCGTTCTTAAGCAATTCCCAAACTTCATCTGTCTTGTACACAGGCACCTTAGAGTCCTGGAACTTCTTGGGTTCCTTTAGCTGATTGTTTTACCTCTAACCTGCAATCAAATATGAACCATTTACATACTGATTGTCCTCTGTTCACACTAAACACTTGATTTATCATCCTTCTAAACTACACTAAACACTTGTCATCTGAAGACTGACCTTGATGTGTCTGCAAAGACATAAAAACATGGCGCAAAACAGAAAAAGTAAGGTAACATGATCATGACACACCGAGTTAATAAAACTGTGATGTTTGAGGTGGTGGGAAAGAAAGACATACCCTGTTATGTTGTGCCTTCAAAATGAAAGGCTTGGGTAGTAGCATCCATGGGACAGCAATTAGAGATAACAATAAAAGCACAAGCTGGTAATGAAACAATTTGTATTAGTTGAGTAATACGGAAGACCTTATGTTTCACTATCGTTGTGCTAAGATTTAAGCATGAAAAAGCCAACAAAAGATAAAGGTGCTAGAAGAATCAAACTTGAACAGTCTTCTGGTGTGGAAAAAGCTGGTTGTCACCGAGATCATCAGTGGGGCTAAGGAACATGTATATCATCACATGGTATAGATCAGCTTGTGAGCCCGTGACCCACTTCACAATGATAAGGAGGGAAAGGTATCCAAACAGACCATTCAAAAAGATCATCTGTTGAATAAATTGGAACCTGGAAAATGTAGTAAAATGCCACAGAAGCCGAAAAAATTAAAGAAATGTAAAAAAATCATTTTTACCTGCTAAAAGGCTAAAAGGGTAACATGTCAACAAATTAGTGATATTTAGACGCATTTAAGAGTATGTTACACATATCGGTAATGGAATTAGTCCACTATGCATTTTGGTACACCAAAGCCACCATGATATGCATTTTTAGACTTTTCCCTTTTTTATATTGACATCGAATTCACATGCTTGCAACAGATATCAGGGTTTGATCCATGCAGCGAAACATATATCCGAGATTACTTGAACACTCCTGCTGTGCAGCAGTCGCTACTACATGCAAAACCTGTTAATTCATGGGAACATTGCAAGTAAAGACTAACCCACTTTTTGTTATTCAGGTTGGTGGATATGCGCTGGAATACCAAAACCACTTTTTGTAACAATACACAACTAAATGATTCATGGAAATCCACTTTTTGTTATTCAGGTTGGTGGATATGCGCTGGAATACCAAAACCTAACATTTGTGACTATTAGAGGAGCAGGACACACCGTCCCAAGTTACCAACCAGGTCGTGCACTTGAAGTTTACGCTTCGTTCTTGGAGGGAACGCTACCATGAAAAATTCCAATATATGTGTTCCTATACCAATGGTTGACTAAACCTTAACAATAGCGAGTTAAGATTGATCTTTAGTTAATTAATTAGGTTCAAGTTATAAATATCATGGCCAGCTAGTCTTTGGGACAACATCATTTGAACGTTGAATACTTTTAGTCGCAATTAGTTTTGTGTATGATCATAAATGGGCTTAATCTACACTTGCATTGATCCCTTCTACTTAACTGATTTTGTTAATGACTAGTCGCTGATATTACATGTGGAAATTTTGAAAGCTACCATGATAAGATCAGCACAAACAGTAATCAAAATCAAACATCTAGAAGAGTTTTATGCATGAAAAGACAATAAACCAATTCCCAATTATGGTAACATGCTGTTAAAATGATTTGAAATAGTATTCAATTTTCAAAGTTTGTGCAGTTATTAAGTTTTACATGCAGCAAAATTGATCTCAGAAACTAGCACATAGTCACGATAGATGCTGAACAAATGGAGTGACGTCAAGTATATTATAAAGTACCATAAAAAGTATCTTTATTTGCTTAAATGTCAATACGTAGTATTAAATAGTTGGTTCAAATCCTCAATGTTCTTAGTAGAAAAATAAATTAGACATGTAACTAACATTGATGCTATGAGGTTGAAAGATGAGTCAGTTTACTTACAAAATCGACACTCTGAGATATTTTGAATGGATTGAAATTAATTGGAGCCTGTTCCAAAAAGAGTTCTACGTAATGGAGCAAGAATAGACCACAATCATATGAATTTGGCTGCTGCGGTAACTGCACAAACAACAAGATTCCAGATTCAACAAGTGAGAATGTAAAAACTGATTGTACTAACAAGGCCACGTTTGCCATTACACACAGTTAAACCTAAACTCACGATTACACAGTAAATCACTTGAAATGCAGTATGATTCATGTGGTTCTTTATTAGCACATCAATTTTCACTACACGCAAATCATTAACCTGCATATTTGAGTACCTTTCACATCTTACGCTAGTTGCGACATTTTTCGTGCACACTAATCATCACAAATTCAACCAAAATCCTCACTCTCACATCTTAGCACTACATGCACACTAATTATCACAAATTCAACCAAAATCCTCATCAACACACAGTAAATCACTTAAACTACAACATAATTCGTCCGATTCATCATTCACTTCAATTTTCAAATCCTAACTCTACATACACAGTAATTTTCACAAAATATAGTATACCTCAACATTGGAATCTGAGCACGTGCTTTCAGCTTCAGTGGCATTTGATGGGCGAGCTTCAGTGTTGACTGAAGCTATCACATCTGAACAACTTGCAGCATCAGACACGTCCCCCAACAGGTCAACCAACTCCGACTGATTGTCTTCCTTGCCCTTGACAGTTAAGAGTAACAAAAATCATACTTATTCGTTCCATGAATACCAATCTGTTCCCGTAATATAGCATCATCCTGAAACCAAAAACGCACAAAACACTAATTATAATTAAAAATACTTTCTGCATAGTTATGAATAGAAAAAACTTGTTTATATATTCAATTACAGTATATAAAAATTCTTACTGAGACGATGTCACCGAAGTTTTTATATAAAAAACTTGTTTGTTGATGGGTCACGGCGGTCTAACAAAAACCCTCAAACACAAACATAAAAATTAGCAATGGTGTTGTTGGTGCGAGTGTGGTGGTGGTGCGAGCGGTGGCAGTGAAGTATAGAAGATCTTGTTTTGGTGTAGAGAAATATTAAAAGGTGTAAAGAAATAAAAGAAATAAATAAACTGATTTGGGATGGAGTATTGAAAATGAGGGCGGTGAATGAAATATTTGGGAGGTGAATGAAATATTTGGGAAGGTGGGGCAATTTGATTTTGGGGAAAATTTTAGGCGCCTTGTGAAAATTTAGAGGCAAAATTTTATTTTGGGAAAAAAGTAAGTGTGATGATTTAGTCACTTTTAAATAATTTGTGACAAACTTGACTATATGATTTAGTCACATTTAAATAATGTGTGACAAACTTGAGTATATGATTTAGCCACATACATAATTACTTCATGTGACCATATATGGATTTTGGTCACACTGTTTAGTTGTGTGACAAATATTTGTCACATATGTATATATAGAGTGTGACTAATGTTTCAAATTTATTTGTATCTGTCACACGTCCCAAATTATAAGTGACAAAAAAATCAAAACAAGTTTTACCAGATACCTCTAGTCACGAAAATATTCAAATGTGTGGCTGTAGCCTCAGATGTAATTCTGAAATGGTCACACAAGTCGGATCAAGTGTGGTTGTTTATTTTATTCTGGTACATTTAGTCACATAAAAAAGTTATTGTGTGGCCGTTCAAAAAACTGCATGTGTGACTAAATCCCATTTTTGTACTAGTGAATTGTCATGGCATCCAGATAATTTTGCATCATATACCTTGGGCTCCCAGTAAATGACGAAGGCAAGATTACTTTTTTCCCTCGTAGTTTCACACCAGAATTTTGGTCTTCAGCCAATTTTGCCAATTTCGAGTATGTTTCACTTCTCAAGTCTTTTTGTTGCTTTCGTATGAATGACATCCTTTCAGATTCAACCATAGTGTATGCGTCGACAATGAACTGCTGAGTAAGCCGCCTTGCATTTAGACACATAGAAAAAACACCTGGCCTTTCTTGTAGTCTGTATGAAAAATACTCTTTCATTGTTACCCTTGTTTTTTTGTTTGTTGGTGTGTGATCAGTAATACCAAAATGGTATATGTCTGTTCGATAACCATCCTCAGCATACGGGAACAACAGAGGATATTGTAGTGCGAGATATGAAGGATGTAATTCGCTGATCCTTCTTTTACCTCCACCCTGCATGTGTAGAATAATGTCCCTTTTATTTGTTGTGCTGTCAAAATCGCCCACAATTAGTGCCGCAACTTCAGAAGCAGTCGGTAGGTTATAATTCCTACCATCTCGCTCTCTTGTACCAATGAGACGTATTTTTAATTTATTCCTGTCTCTTCCAGATATAAATCGTTCACACCGCCATTCGAAATTGAGCAACTAATGGGTTGATGGAATCAAGCATGTCACGTAACTCAACTGTTAGTTGGTGGTCTATGCCGTGGTTCTCTGTTGGGGTTGCGGTGCCGCTGACGCAGTTACAAATATAGCAAGTTAAATACGAATATGTAACATAATGTATGCAAAGACAATCGCAAGTTTTACTAAGATATAATCAAAACACAAAATATTTTTAATATCACATCATAAGATTTGGCACCATACCTGAAACAATTTATCCTATTTTGGATTTCATTGTCAGAATCGTAAATATATAGCTGTGCAAACATTGGAGGTTCACCTTCGTTTGGCAATAATGAACCCATTAAGTGGTAATTTTCACCCTGTATTCTGTAACAATATGCACCATATCCTTGATTTACCGACGTGTCTTGCCTAGCACCCATTGATGTGAATGCAAACATTGAATTGTAGCGTCTGATATTTTCAATGAATGTATCACTTTTTGGATGGTTTCCACTGATAAGCTCCATCAAAGTCTTTGGTGGATTAAGTATTTCATTTCCCAATTTCACCTTTCCTCTCCCACAACAGAGTGAATATGACTCTGAATTAGAATTTGTATGTCCTGCCATACTTTCAGCTCGCCATAATAGTGCGTCACAAGAACCGCATTTGTGAATTGGATCTCCATGGTCAATGTAATCTGTACAGCTATATAGTATTAAATCATAAATAATTTATAAATACATGCCAAGAAATTGTGCTGAACAATTGTGTTAATGAAATATATAGTCTGTGTACCGTTTGATATTCCAACGAAGTTATCCTTTTCTATAACATCCTCGTCTGCAAAACGTGTAGCACTAAATTGTGATTGATGGAATGTCTTTTGTCTAACTACTTTTGTTTTTTGCTTAAGCCTTTTTTACTTGCGTTTTAGAAGAATGTGCATTGGATTGGTTATGATCAATGCTCACAGGTGTTTCTTTTATTGATGTTATTAAGCTCAATATGGAAAATATCATAAAAACAAATTAACTTGCGCGTGTTTATGCTTCATTGATTTCCTTACGTGGGTGGGTTGTGTTATTGAAAGGACGTCCCCTTGGCCTAGGTTCTTTATTGACGTATTCAATACTTGTATCCACATTCATCCATTGTGGAAGTATTGTTGTTGGAGGTCTCCCACTTTTGCGGAGTCGAAAATCGTTTAACTATGTGAAAAATATAACATATCAAAATTGTTAAGATCATAAAAGCGCTAATGCCAAAATACTGTAAATTCGGCTATGCTATTTAGGACCAACAATTAAATTGTTAATAACTAATATGATTTTAAACAGTTAAACTATTATCACATGTTTGTGTGAATAAAGATATGTATGTTTATTCAATTGACTAACGTGATTCGCTTTGTTGAACGCTATGACTTCCCTTTTCTGGAGTTGTCGCAGGTGTTATATGTTTGCAAATAGGTGTTCCTCTGTGCGCATCAGCTACGGCTTCAGGTACTGCTGTTACTTGATCTTCAAAACAAAATAATTTGTATAAACAGTTCCTTGTTTAATAATTATTAATACGAAACCAAAAAATGGATTATTTGTCTAACCTTGTTGTATATCTTTTTTTTTTAGGTCTGCCCCTACGCCGGATACGTATGTCGTTGGCACTGTTTTCCATTGTTGAATCAATGATTTGCTTTGTGATATCACATGCAAAAAAGATGAACTTTAAAATTATACTGTTACCCAAGTTTGGTACATATGAAATTTATATATGTTTTGTAAGTATCGGAGTATAAATAATTCATACTTATAAAAACTATTTTATAGGGATCTATAATTTCTTAAAATATATGTATACTTTTAAAAAATATATATATATATATATATCTTACCGATATTTTATATTTGTAGTTATCTAATAGAAAATAAAGGTTCTGGTCGAAATTCTAATTCAAAAAACGATGCAATGATTACTTTATACTTAGTATATGTTTGGTAAATATCTCTACAAAATCATGTGTAAATAATTTATACTTATAAACACAAATTTATATGGCCGTAATTTTTCTTGGAATATCCGTATATTTGTTTTTAAATATGTATTGGATATATTCCTTTTGTAATTAGCTAATAATTAATAAAGCTTTTGATAAGTATTTTATTTTAATAACCGCTTAGGACCAGTACCAATTTGAAGGTTAGTACTGCTGGTTATGGTAGGAACAGTACTAATCTGAACGTTATTACTTCTGACTATGATCATTTAAACTTATCACGGCTAAAGTTTTTTAACAGCTGAATACGTTCTCTTGAAATTAATTTATAAATACCATGATAAATAGAAGAATCAGTTAAATTGATTATATTTCATAAAGGATTGTGGGCATGGTATCAATTTTATATGCATGTTCCAACACAAATTAAAAGTCAATTTTATATAAATAATAACAGTTGCAACTCGTTTAGATAAAAATATTCAAGAAACATAATTTTTTGAGATTCATTATAAACACAAATTTATATGGCCGTAATTTTTCTTAGAATATCCGTATATTTGTTTTTAAATATGTATTGGATATATTCCTTTTGTAATTAGCTAATAATTAAAAAAGCTTTTGATGAGTATTTTATTTTAATAACCGCTTAGGACCAGTACCAATTTGAAGGTTAGTACTGCTGGTTATGGTAGGAACAGTACTAATCTGAACGTTATTACTTCTGACTATGATCATTTAAACTTATCACGGCTAAAGTTTTTTAACAGCTGAATACGTTCTCTTGAAATTAATTTATAAATACCATGATAAATAGAAGAATCAGTTAAATTGATTATATTTCATAAAGGATTGTGGGCATGGTATCAATTTTGTATGCATGTTCCAACACAAATTAAAAGGCAATTTTATATAAATACATAATTTTATAAAAATTAAAAACGTATCAATTTTTTCTTTTGATACTAATTAAATGCGTAAATTTCATTATTAGTAAAACATGAATCATATGAACATCTTAGAAGTAAAATAATAACAGTTTCAACTCGTTTAGATAAAAATATTCAAGAAACATAATTTTTTGAGATTCATCACATGCTTGATCCAAAATTGTCATCACTATTCTCATCGTTGGTAGTTTCATAATCAGTTGAGCCGTCATTAATAAAACTTGCTATATCATCGCCAGAAGATACAGATCTAACACTATATGCATCCGAATCGACTTCCCATACTTCGTCGTCGATGTAGCTGTTAGAAACATGTGTTCCGCACACTCTACCATCAACATCAACCATGTCATCCCACATCAAAAGTTCGCTTTCATATTTCTCATCCATGGGTGCATCTTTGCCTTGTCCAACATTATTATGATATTCTTCACCTATGAATGTTTTAAAAAAAATAAATAAATAAAAATAATAATTAAAAAAATATATATAAGTTCAAATTTGAATTTTCTAAACACCACTCAGACACAAAATTGTACATGGAACTACTTTTTAACAAATAACCTGTTGAAGATTCATAAATGATAACTTTATCAAGATTATTATACTTGGGTTTGTAGACGACTGAATCATAGAAAGGATAGTCCAGATCATTGATATTAACCCACACACCTTCTTCAGATACGTTGTTGTTGTTCTCGTGTTCGTCATCTGTATTTTCATCATAGAGCATATACTTTGGTCGATTTGATACTACAGAATCTTGTGTTGTTTTTGAGCACGTTAACGCATTTGGTTCTTCATCGGCAGATATATTTGATAGATCCAGGTAAGAGAATGGACCCAGTTGTTGTGACGCATAATCTGCAAGAACCCGTGGGAAAGCGGGGTTCTACAAACAAAAACATAGTTAGTACTTACTAACAAATTATCTGTTATCGGGACTGTTTGATTTATATTGTTGTCTATGGTGGCTTAATTACATGGGATTAGCAGGACTGTTTGGTTTAGCTTATTATGTAGACTATGAGGATTGTTTGGAATAGCTTAAATCTTACACTAACAATACATATGAACATTGATTTGCGTACAATATATATGTTTTATAAAAATATAATGTGCAATTGTAAATTATTACCATCGTGTTTTTTCCCCCAAGATGATTAGCAACCAGAGTTTTCACAACCGTTGATTGTGCCTTTTCATCATCAGATGAAGTTAGATCTATAATTTTGTCTGATCGTGTATTTTCATCGTCTGATGAAATCAGATCAATAATTATCTTGTTGACTGAATTCCCGTTTTTAGTCAACCTACGGCGTTTACGTATAACTGGGATAGGCTGCAATTATCACAAACTTAGTTAGTTTTTTTTATTGATAAGTATTACATAATATGAATTACAATTATTTTTTATACCTCTCCATTGTCATAATTTTTTTTTCACCTTTTCATCGTCTAATGAACTAACATCAAAAATTTTGTTGCTGACTAACTTGTTGTCTTTAGTCAGCCTACATCGTTTAGGTGTAACTGGAACAGACTGCAGATATTATAAAGGTATTTAGATTTTTTGATTCATGACTCTCACATAATAAAATATTATCAAAATTTAATAAAAATACCTCATCAGCAGATTTATATTCAGAATAATCAATATTGCATGTATTTTTATCAGTTTCTGATTTCGCCTTTGACAATCTCCGACTGTTGTGTGTCAAACAAACAACCTAAGCAATGCATAAAAAATTAAAAACCAATAATTTTTTACTTGCACTACAATGCAAAATAGCGTGTAAATAAAATTTTATATAATACCTCATTATCAGTATCATGTAAATCAACATCATCATCAGACGTGTTGTATACATATACATTGTTTTGATTTTGGTTATTCCAAATTGGAATAGTTTGATAACCATTGACACCAGCAGCATAAATTTGTATATTTTATGTTTATAATTAATTTTGCAAATCTAACACAAAGTAAATGACAACAATAATAAACATATTTATGTTATAATACCTCATCATCTGATGGAAAAACCTGCAAAAATTAGAAAGATATTTAGACATTCTTATTGATGAGGTTTACATAATACTAATTTACCATATTAGTGATACCTCTTCATCGTCAGATATAACAATAGGTTGATTATATTTTGTGAAACCATCATTATGGTTTGAGTGGTTAGAGTTGGTTTTGGCTGATTTTTTTTTGTTTTCCTGCATATAATTAACATAAAAGAGTCTTACTATTTGATATTATAAACAGTTAGTTTAACTTAGCACATAATCAATATACTAGTTTTGATTAAAACATGAATACCTTCGATGCCTTTGCTTTCACCATTTTTTATTTTTTTTTATAAAAATAATCGTATTTTAGGATTGAACAATACATATCGAATGCCGTTATTTATATAACACGTAGGTGGATATATTTTAGGATTCGATTTGTTATACATTATATTTTTAATATAGATATAGATTACATATATATTTTAGATTACATATATATTTTGAACATAATTGTAGACTTTATTTTGTACATATTTATAGAAACCGAATATACCAATATTTTAATTTTTCTATAAGTTATCTATTCATAATTTATGCTAAATTGTGATACATTCATTGTTAGCTAAAAGAGCAAGGTAAAACAATTAAATATTTGATCAATGGCAGCTACCCCAAACATTAATGAGTTGAAAGCAGCATGTGGTTCAGACAACCTATCGGACGCATTTAAGTTTTTGTTCTTCCAAGACATAACAGAAGAGGATGGATTTCTCATCCGGATGGGGGACGAATGTACGCAGCTGAGGGCTAAGATCGAAAAACGTGAACAAACCATCAATGAGGCTGATTCGTTTGGCCCTTTTCATGGGGTTGCTACAACTGGATATGATTGCTTGCTTGAAACTCACATGAGAGACCATCGAAAACTTGATTTAATGTCTCAATTACTGGTGTTGGCTCGCGAAGGAATTGATGAGAAGGAAGCTCATGTGGAACAGATGGAGATTGAAACATACTCGGAAGATGTTTAAGATGTTTTTATGGTTTTTATTTTATCTTATTTTTATTTATTTATTTATTTTTTGGTTGCAAATACTATGATGCTACGTAATGGAAATAACTAATCAATGATCAGTCTTTTTAATTTTATTAAAGTTTTTATTACGTCTATAATTTACATTTATTTTTTTACTATATGATAAAGGGTAACATATGTATTAACTGCATCTCGAAGGTTAATTCAGTATATACAAAAAGTAACCCCTTAAAGATAAATAAATATTAATAATAATATCAACATAGTCCTCAACGGATATTTTAATACAGCCGTAAATTCGACCCAGTACCAACGTCTATCTAGCAGTACAAATATATTCATACCAGTACTAAACTTTTTAGTGACAGTACTAACCTTTTGAAATTTTTTTGCCATAGCAGTATGGAGTCTCAACCATGACTTTTAGATCTACTTCCAGGTATGCCAATCTCAAACATTCATCTATTAAAGAGAATTTATTTTTCATGTGATTTTAAAAATACAAAATAATTAATAAATTATATTAAAAGAAAATAATTCTTTTATTTAAAATAATATGACGATATCTTTCTACCTTGTTTAAAATTTTATGATATATCGTGAATCAATGATCCACTTGTTTGAAATACCCGATTAGCTGATTTATATCCAAAATAATTAAGATTGCATGTATTTTTGCCAATTTCTGATTTCGCCTTTGACAATCTGAGGCTGTTGTGTTTCAAACAAACAACCTGAGCAATGCATAAAATAAAAAAAACAATAATTTTTTACCTGCACTACAATGCAAAATAGCACGTGATTAAATTTTTATATAATACCTCATCATCAGTATCATGTAAATCAACATCATCATCAGATGTGTTGTTTATATATGTATTGTTTTGTTTTTGCTTATTCCAAATTGGAGTAGTTTGATAACCACTAACACCAGCAGCATAAATCTGTATATTTTATGTTTATAATTATTTTTGTAAATATATCATAAGTAAATAACAAAAATAATAAACATATTTAATGTGTTTAAAAAATAACAACCTATTCAATAATTAAACAAACATGTAGTATAAACTGTGTAACAAACTATCCAAAAATCAATCAAACATATGGTATAAACCGTCTAACAGAATTCATAATCAAAAACATTGTTCAATTCAAATATGGTGTTCAAAAAAACTATTTTTTCAAATAACAGCAAACACATCGAATTTTGAGTTTTTTCATTCATCGTTTTCCAAATTTTCTGACACCAGCCTCTTTTTTGGAGAGTTTTCTTGTGCTTCATTATCTTCTCCACAAATCATTTCACGTTGTCTCTTCCTATCTCTTCCAAAAATGTTAGATGCTTCATCCTATAAAAAAGGTTAAAATTAATTACAATAATTTACTCTGCTGTGTTGTATATGTTTTCAATAGACTAATAATTAGTGCATTAGTGTTCCAAGATGTGGAGTCAAAACCATATTGTCTAAATTTACCTCATTTGCAACAATAGATGGAATTGCCGTGTCATTTGACGAAACCTATGATGTTTAATAAATTTAAATAACATTTATTAGTTTATTTATTTTCAAACACGAATAGTGGTTAGACATATATCAACGTATAGTAAATAATACCTTATTCACACATAATGAATTCTATAACTCATGTTCATCATCATGTAAAATGTCTTCGGAATCATGCAATTGATCACCAATAACATGTTGTTCACCTTCAGTACCACGTAGGTCTGCATCAATTACTTCTTTACCAGCTTCAGGAAAACCCAGGTCTTCTCCACGTTCCTGTTCATCAAATTCAGAATTTTCCGGGTCTTCTACAATTCCTTCCTTTCCTGTTTCGAAACCGTCCATATCTACTCTAAGTACTTCATCATCAGCGTCAAAATCGTCAAGGTCTTCCCGCATTTCCTGCAGTTCATTTTCAGAATCATACACGCCTTTCTCAACATTTTGATCTTCATCTTCAGATTCATGTAGTTCATATGCATCCTCTTCAAGTCCATCTTCATTACCCTTTTTTTTAATTGAACATATAAAATATCACAAACCGTAATATGAACTGCATACATATTTTTAAATCTTGTGTTAATAAAAAGATTCAACAGTACTAAGTTTATATTAGCAGTACTAAATTGAAGTTTAAAACTGCTAATAAACCTATGATGTTTATGTACAAATTTACATCAGCAAATAAAGATTTATATTATACCATACTTTATTTTTTAATTATTTAATAATGTAATGTATCGAACCTCTTCGTATAGGAAACCATTCTTGAAGTAATTGATTGTATCAATATCTTCAGTGACTTTTTCAACTCGATACATATGACTGTTATTGTTATGGTTAAACTCAGTATATTTCACTTTGAATAGGTATTGTTTTCCAATTATCTGATTAAGCTCATCCGGAAAGTATTCATCTGTATCCATGCCTTGTTCTTGTATGATCTCCCATGCTGACAAGTTTGTCATCCTATGCACATTGTTATCGAATAGAATAATCTGGGCAGAACCACTATCATCGAATATACGAACTATGATTTTGAACCTACAATGTTAAATAAATGAAAATTTATATTGGTTAATACTTTTTGTTACAATAAATTGAATTATTTATGTGAATATAGTTTTTTTGATACCTAGATGCAACTGCATATGTTTCTCCATGTTTTTTGCAGTACCACATTTGATTCTTGTTTTTCAAACCTGTCATCCCTTTTGATGCAATTGATTTGACTCTAGTACTGCATGTTCTGCACCCTGTATAAGCCCAACCATCATCATATTGTATGCTATGCACGGTTGCATACACAACACAACATGTATCCTGCAATTTAATATTAAAGTAAGTTGCGCAAATGTATTCATTTATTGTATAAAATTATTTAATATATAGTGTATGAGAACATCGATAACGTTTTCTGACCGGTTCAATGGTACGAATCATTCCAACCAATTTTTTAACACAGCCGTGCATAAACTCTGTAGGGCTAACAACATGCGTTGCCTGATTGTACGCTTCAATTTTGAACCCACTTGCATCATATCCCTCTTGTTCTTCATAACTGTGTCACGCATACATTAGATTTTGGGGGAAAAAAAGTGGGCCAAAATTTTTTATTGGTTAATTGCACTTATATTAGATATTACCTTTTCCGAAAAGCCAATAACTGAGTTATATCTCTGTTTATAAATATCCTTGAACCGAATAAAGCATTATGAATAGAGGGCTTGTCTGCACCATGAGCAAGAGCAAATATATTTCGTTATACAAAATAAAATGAAGTTTTGAGGTAAATGTACAGCAAATTGATTTAAAGTGTTACAAAACTTACTATCCCGGTACTTTACTTTCCCCATCATCAACAGAAAGTCTATGTGTCCAACTTTATCAAGTATGTCTTCATATTCATTCCACAGCAACGCCCATTTGTCCCAAAAGGTAACATCAAGCCTCAAAGATCTGCATATTGTGTTATCAACATATGATTACATTTATGCATTTTTTTTATGTTAATTATAATTAAATTTAAGATAGCTAACTCACTCGGCATCTTCTATGACAACTGTCCTCCGATTCTTTCGACCACCAACACTATTAACGGATACAATATTTCCAATAGCTACAACAGTTCTGATAACATCTGCAAATAAAAAATGGATAATCGAACTAAAATAAATGACATTTTTACATTTACGATATACATATGTTTATTAGATATACATACCAACACAGTCATGCTCATGGTACTCATAGTCTGTGTCCAATATGCGGCTGAATGGTTCATTAATGAAGCCAATAAAGTTATCATCGATGTGTTCAACTCTCGTAACATCGGTCCCTTTATAAAATGAAATTTTATACATGTGAGGTAAGAGCGGCAACCTTCCACCGTTTTCTGCTACTCCAAAGTTGGAAATTATATAACATTGACCCTCTTGCAACAATGGGTCAAATTTAAACATCAACTCTTTTTTGATGTAAACTTGAATACGATTTGACTGTTGCAACAATTGTTAGTGTGAGTGTGTTTGTTAAATATGTACAACAATATATTATTAGTAAGAAGATTAAATATACCTCCTCATCTTGAAAAACACAATCAAGACTGTATGGGTCGTGCTCTTCATTTAGTTTGTGGGAATGCCAAACAGATATGCACCTGCCTTTTATCGTAATATTAACAACCATAGGACTAATATCTCTAATTGGTGTTATTGTGCGCTCATTTATGTTTAGTCCTGTCAAATTGTACATGTAGTCTGCATGTGAAATGAACTAAAACCATTATTATATATTGAATAATAAATTCAAACCAAACCTTGTGAATGATTCCCAAAATTGGACATATTGCTTCCAATGCCCTTCTTTTGACGGGATGTTATTCCTACATACATTGAAAGATAATATCAGTTGGCAATTTATCAAACCATGTAAATTAAAAAAACATATGTTTATTATTTGTTAAAAAACTACCTGATGAAGAAGATCCACCAGTAGATGTATGGATCATTGTGGGTTTCTTTCTATATCCACTAACACCTGTAAAATGATGAATGTATTGTTGTGATATAATGAAATTTAACAAAAACATATGCACAATAATTTATATCCAAATTACCTGTTGAGGAGCTACTTAAATTGGATGAATGAACTTTTGAAGTCCTGCCACCCCGTGTCATTAACCCTATATAATTATTCAATTTTTTATTAGACAAAATTTAAAAATACATTACAGGCAATTAATAATAATGAAATTAATATATGTAGAGAGAGAAAGTTTGAATTACCAATTTTGGCATTACCTCGGTCGGAATGCGTATCCAAAGACGTTGACTCGTTTCCAAAATTTCCTTTTGCACGTGGATTAACGACTCCTGTATGTTAATCAATACATTATTCTCAAACAATTAAATGCAAGATTTTATAACAGCCAAAATCTAAATTAATTCTTAACAATAATACCTGATGTTGCACTTCTCGAATCCTTTTGTTGGTTCCTGATGTATGCAATCTTATTTGATTCTGACATTGAGGTTGATTTCCCTAATAACATTTACAAAACATTTGACCTTATCATTAAAGTGGTGTTATTCAAACATTACCATATCACAGTTTGGAATAACTTATAGTAAGAAAATTAATTACACAGCATACACAGTGTACACAAATTATTTGGATTTATGTCAAACTATATTACACTGTGGTTTCCTACCTGGTGTGTCATCTCTAAACATGGTTGTGACTGATTTAGTTGTCTTATTTTTTGAGAGTTCGTTACCTGAGTATTCAATAAACATATAAGTAAATAAACTATATAATTAATCATACTGTCATTTAACACTTTTACACCAAAATACCTTGTTGAAGTTTTTTTGATGTACCACCCTCAATCATGGTTGCAACAACTCCAGTAAGGTTCTTTGTATTACCTTTAACAGATGCAATATTAAAGTACATCTGTTGTTACTCATTGTCCTTGAAGTTTTACACGTATGGTCCATTAACAACATAATTTTAAACCAAATACCTTGTTTATGATTTGTTGGTGTATCACTGTCAAACATTCTCGCATCTATTGGTCTACTTTTAGGTGTTGAATATCTCATGATGAAAAAAAAACACATTACATAATTAAACATAATTCATTATATCATCTAAATAAAACAAACATTCACATAATTGTGTAAGATTCACATTATTGTACATTTGAATAATTGTGTTACTTACAAATAATTCCCATTAATATTGTGAATGATATCATTTATAAGCGTCATAAAAATAAAACAAAAATTACTATGTAATATAAACTTGATAAATGTTAACATAAAAATTAAAGTACAAGTATAAAGAAAATTAATTAACTATATGAATACTATAGTTAACTGTATAAGTTTGATGAAACAGTACTAACATGCTAGTTAATACTAAATTGAAAGTTAATACTGCTATGATATTTAAGGTGCAATTGTAATTTTAAACTTAGAACTGTTAAGATGCGTTTAAAGAAACAATACTAATGTGAAAATTAGTACGGTTGCTATCCAACTGTTATAGCAACAAATACAAATTATGCATAACATGTCTTGTAAATAACAAAATCACATAATCAATGAATGACACAATATCATTGTATTAAGAATATGTTAATAGTCATGTAAACTATCAATCACACAATACCAATGTATCAAAAATCAATATTAAATTCAAAACAATATAATTCCATAACACAAATATCGACATAATTGAAAGTTAATACTGCTATGACATTTAAGGTGCAATTGTAATTTTAAACTTAGCACTGTTAAGATGCGTTTAAAGAAACAGTACTAATGTGAAAATTAGTACCGTTGTCACCCAATTGTTATAGCAACAAATACAAATTATACACAACATGTCTTGTAAATAACAAAATCACATAATCAATGAATGACACAATATCATTGTATTAAGAATATGTTAATAGTCACGTAAACTATCAATCACACAATATCAACGTATTAAAAATCAATATTAAATTCAAAACAATATAATTCCATAACACAAATATCGACATAATACTTTTAAAACATAATACCTCTTGAATGACTTGATGGTGTATCACTTTCAAACATGATGTCATTCATGGTAGTGGTTTTCTTCCTAACAACCCTTGAATCTGAAACAATTATATAAATATTGATAAGAAAGTTAACACTATGATATAGACTGTTAAACAAAGAATATTAATTTGTTTGTTTGACACACATAAGCAATTTAATCAACTAAAATATGTCAATATCAAAGGTGTGATAAACACAATTTAAATGCAGGATACCTTCTTGAAGCATGGTTGAATCCACTGTAGCAGCTTTCTTTTTCGAAGCCTTTGCTACTGCAATTTTAAATATACATTTATCTCAAATCATTGAACAAACGTAGTAACAGAATTTCAGCAAAGAACATATACAAAACTGTTTATCATTAAAGTACCTGATTCAGGACCTTTTCCATTTGTTATATGGTGTGGTGTACTTTTCACTCCTTGGACATCTACATGAAAGTTCATTGTATCATGAAACAAACACAAATTATATGCAACCAAATTATTCAAGAACACAATACCAGGAAGACAAATCTCAGAATTTTTGTTTTGTTTAGCATTTGAAAGCCTTTCAGAATGTCTTTGCGGCTGCATATTTAATTGAGTTGCAATAAAATACGTATATGTTTGTAGATACACACTTAATGATGTATATATAGTTAAAAATTAGGGCTGCAATTGTGTAAATTTTAGATATATGCAAACTATTTTTGGAGATAAAAGATATCATAGAATCCATTCTAAACGTATCCTCATATGAATCAAACTGCAATAGCTATTTTTGGAGATAAAAGATATCACAGAATCAATTCCAAACTTAATTCAATAGGTATTGTATTCGGATTAAGCTTCCCAAATAAGTGTATATCCTTCCCTGCATTTATAGATTTTAGTTTGCAAAACAAATACAAAACATTGTGTTAGTGCAGTGGTTAAGATGTGATTAGCACTTATTCACAAACCCATGTTCGAATCCATGATATTGAATTCTTTAACAAACAAATTCCGGAATTCACAATGCATAACACTGCTTACGTGGACTCATTGTGATGATGTAGAATAAAAATATGATGAGGTGGTATTCCATGTCATTGATGATGTCATACACAACCTGTTATATATATATATATATATATATATATATATATATATATATATATATATATATATATTAGTTTAGTCGTTTGCGTTGTGTCTATTACTTCGGCTAGTCAAACTTTTAAGGTCCTATTTGTTATTGTAATTAAAATTACATTTTTGGTTTTCGGCTAAATTTGCTTTTACATAACTATTAGCTGAAAAACTTTTATATCCAAATGTTCACATTCTTGACTATACGAGTTTTATTTTAATAAGTTTTCACGTTCACTTTGTGTTTTCAGCTATTACAAGTTTTAGACATCTGTTAATGTACATTAGCTCGTGACGGCTATTAAGACTTTAAAGTTATTCGATATAGAATTTTAGCTGTTAGTTTGATTTGTAACGGCTATTTTTTTTTTCATTTTAGTATGTCTCGATAGTGGTATCATAACTGTTATTTGAAGTGCGTTTTCACACTAATGGTACTAATGGGCTGCGGCCCATGGGTTCTAAGAGGAGGGGGAAAACTAGTTAATGGGCTGTCTTAAAGTCTAGTCTTGGTGGGCTAAAACAATCTAGACGAAGGCCCATATTTCAGGCCGGTCCATAGGTTACCAAGTGGGCTTTTAGTGGGCTGTACACAGGCCATACGACAGGCCGGTCTATGGGTTAATTAATGGGCTTTCGATAGGCTCTTAGTGGACTTGTTTGTGGTGTGATTTGGACCTGGTACTTCTCTAAAGTTATTACAAGTTTTGCACCAAGGAGTCACTTGGTGAAACCTTCCTGGAGTATTCTGACTCGCATCTATAGTGAATTTCTCATCATGATCTAGGCCTCGACTTGTGGCCACGTCGAGTACTACTCGTCTTCAAGTCTTTTTGGTGTCTAGGTGATGGTTTTGTGCTAAGTTCTTGATTCATTTATAGTCGACTGGGGTGAAGCTAAAGGACCTCAAGGTTTGGCTACTTGCACCCTAATTATTTCTTACTCGTTAGTCTCCTCGGGAGTGTATCCTAACAAGTCACTAGTACTCCTATTCGGCTTCAAATCTTACCTATTGGGTCTATTTTGATCAAATGGTGCTATCCTTTGTTAAGGTTTTATGTTCGGGGTCAATGGGCCAATCTAAGGTTTGAACCGTGAGTACAAGACTCATGGTTTGTGATCAAATGGTGGCTATCAACATGGCTCATTTGTCCCCTAGTCGTGGTGTCATTTCCTGGTCTATACGACTTCTATCATAACAACACAAGAAATGCCATTCGAACTATCTTAATCCAAGCCTTCCACATGTTCGAACCATGAACCTGTGGTTCCTAGGCATCTCGAATATATCTTAACAGGGTGTGTAACGGCCTACTTGGCTCACGGTATTTCCAGGTTTTTGAACCTATTTTTCTTGGTGGTTCCTTTGCTATTTTAACGCCAACAACAATACTAACATCAATCAACACTAACCCTATCAAAGCTCTAATCCTGGGGCTTTTATTCGACATAGCTACGAGTAAATACTAAGTTCTCTCATCAAACTAATGGCGTTCCTAAGCATTTTCTAGACAGAAACAATAACCAATTTTTAACCTGACAAGATTCTTGGTGGATGAACACTAGGATGAACCCTCCAATCCGAGATCCAACTGCTCCAATATTATCCCACCACGACCTCCAAATCGAATCACAATCTTGACCCTTATCTTGAGAACCTCTCAGATTTTTGGTGTATTTGATGATTGTGTGATTCGAATCCCATCTTGAAGGCGTGGATTTAAGAAAGATATTGGAGAGTAGCTCCATATCATCTTTTGGATTTTTGGGTGAATACTCTACCCTTTTCGGTGTGTTATCTCTATACCTAAGGCTTCATCTCCTATGTTGGCTCGTGATCTATAAAAGGGACAAGGTTTCTAAGTCAAAGGATTAATGGTGACTGAGTTGGGAGATGTTGATGGTTCGGTGTTTATGAGGATGATAAGGGAGGCGACAAAAGTGAGGGATAGGGTTACAGACATTTGGGTTTGTGTGTTAGTGGGTGGGTGGATTTAATTTCAAGCATATGAGTGGGTTTTTAGCTAAGGTGGGTTAATTTAATACCCGCATTCCGTCTAGCTGTCTCAAATTCGGATCCGTCCTGAAATCGTTCTACTTTGAGAGTTTATATTTCTAGAGTCGTTATGTAATACTTGAATTTATTTCTAAGTCCTAAATTATTTACTAACATTTTCCGAACCTTAGATTTATTCCTGGTTTGCGTGTGGTGTCAGTCCGGGTGAAACTGGGATAACCTCCCATTTTCAATACAAAATTATAGGATGTGATAACTTCACTGTTCTTAGGTTGTTTCCCGTTATAATCACATAAGGCCAAATCAGATAGTTCAGTCACAATAAATGGATTGATATGAATTTAATATGAGGACAAATTTACCATTTGTTACGTCCTCCCCGTCTTAGGAACGAAAAGCGTCCTCGGTTTTCACTCAGAAATACCCGAAGGGGTTTGGGTTCTGGAGGTTCTAGTGCTTTCTGGTCCTACTCTTCATATTTCTATGTGATGTCAGGGCTCGGTGAGTGCCGGGTGTAACTCAAGGGTCAAGATGTGCCTTGAATGTCCTAAGGTGCAGGAGTCTCTCACAATGACTATTCCTATCAAGGCATGATCCTTCCTGAACTAAACATAGGTGATCAGGCTATGCTTAGTTGAGGACTGATGATGCGATGCTAGGTTTAGTTATTATGATATTTGGTTTCTAATGGTTTGGTATCACAACAAGTCATCATAAGTGCACAAATAAATGAACAAGTCTCAAAAGTGATGGGGGTAAGAAAAGACGCATCATAATATCTTAATCCCAAAAGTCAAGGGGTTTCACTACAGAGAGGTTCGTACAAAGCAACATTACGAAAGGTCTTTAAGAAGTACAAATACTCGGAGGAATACGATCTAAGAGAATCTAGGCGTAGGTCTTTCTTTGTGGGGTTAAGCTAAACCGTAAGTTTAAGCCCAGTAACAACTTGTTTTCAGCTTAATCTCACAACTCATCAAACAAGAACTGTCATGAGATTTAGCTAAGCAACAAGTTGGAACTACGTAACAACTTGAATCTAACTTAACTTCACAACTCATCAAACAAGAACTAGGAAACTCTCTTCATAAGTATTGTCATCACCAGTGTCATCGTTGAGGTACTGGCGAGCTTCTCCTCCTTCTATCGTGTATGTGTTCTCACAAGTTCTTCCTTCATTCTGATTTCTCAGCTCCGGGCATTGATGAACTCAAATAAGTACATTTTATTATCATCATTTGTCCTATTTATTTGACTTGTTTTATTATATTATATATGAGAATTGATATGTTAATATTTACTTTTGTAATTCTCAGGTAAAAACAAGTATTATGTGAAACTTGGCGATTTTGGACTAATTATGGAGCAAAACAAGCAAGATGTTAAGAGTCTACTAAAATGTACAAGATCAAGATCATTCTGCTCCAGATACGCCGCAACATACTTCTTACATAAGGCGTATCACTATCAAGATTTCACAAGTTACAATCCAAGACAGCAAAGGACATGCGCCGCATAGAGAAATGGAGTTACGCCGCATCTTAAGGCGGTGTACGAATATTCCTGAATATATTAATCTTGGACCCCACGCGAAGTTAAGTCAACGCGCCGCATCTACTTATCCTATGCGCCGCATCTAACCCTCAGACAGAAACTATAAATACCCCAAAGTCAGACGAATTTTGTGTGCAAGATACCTTACGTACGAGTACCAAGCCAGAGACGAATTCAGACGTATTAGCAGCACAAGACACACCCTGAACGAAGATACAGGAGCTGTAAGAAGGTCCTGCATGTATTCAATTCATTAAGTAGTTTTGTTTTATTGTATTAGTATACTTTAATTCATCAGGATTGATGGGCTGATGTCATGTGACTACGGAATATCATGCGCACCCCTTAAAATTGCTTTCCCATTAATTAAAGTTTATATGTTGATGTCTTTGGTGACTTTTATTAGTGCATTGATAACCTCTGTGTCTAGCTGAGCATTGCTTGGGTCGCCATGCCCCTTCCTCGCCTATTTATTCTATCGTTTCTAGGATAGTAGGATAGACATAAGTGATCATTAAGGGTTTACTCGCTGATAAGATTAGAGCCAACGAGAAAGGGTTAATTATATACACTTCATATAAAACTAGCAATAAAACAAGTGACAAGCTACTTAATTATCAGGACAGTTCGTCTTATTGTCTCAAGTATCTATATGTGTACGTGTGTGCTAATCGCTGATTCGTGCTCATTAGTTTAGTTTACTATTTAATCATAACCAAATCGTGCCAGTCTCTCAGGTTGAACCCCCTTGCGTTAGATTAGGTTGTATAGCTAACTTAGGATATTAAAATACTGATGAGAATAACTAGATAATACGTTCCACTCTTAGTGATCGACACTCTACTTACCATTATATTCATACTGACCGGGTACACTGCTCGTTAAGTGTGTGTGTTATTGATAAGTCGGCTAAATATAAATTTAAAACTTGAGTAGGCATTAATACTGCTAAACCGCAACGACACATCACGCATCCATCAAGTTTTTGGCGCCGCTGCCGGGGAGTGAATTGTTATTATCTGTTAATTTGATTAGTATTTTAATTAGGTTTTTTTTTAGATTCTAACCGCTAACCCGTTGTATATTAGATAGATTGCATTCATTGTATAATTTGCATATTTTCTGTTTTTGTGTGTTTTTATTTTATGTAATTTGTGTTTCTTTTTGTTTGTTTTATTTTTGTTTTTTTTTTTTCTGTATTTTTCTGCATTCTGCTATCGTTTTATTGTGCTGATACAAACGATACGGCGCATCTGTTTTCACAGATACGGCGTATTGCGTTTAATTTTTATAAAATACAACGCGTTGAATAAATTCGAGTACGACGCATCTTTCCCCCAAGATATGGCGTATTCTGTTTTTAATAAGAAATTTTTCTAAACGGTAACGCCATACGACGCATCTATTTTTGCAGATACGGCGTATTTATTATTTAAATTAAAAACAGTTTTCGAATTATTAAACAGATACGACGCATCGATCCCTGTCGATACGGCGCATCTTCTGAATCAAAAATCTTGTATTTTGAAACGTAACGAAAATACGGCGCATTAGCTTCTGTTAATACGACGCATTTAATTTAAATAAATATAAACGATTTTTGATAATTTAAAACTGATACGGCGCATTCTAATTCATAAGTGGCGTATCTGCTTTCTGAATAAAAGTCTGATTAAATTTTAACGATTACAAGATACGGCGTATCCAGCTTTCTGGATACGGCGCATCATCTGCAGATATCAGCAAAATTTTATTTATCCCGAACTGAGAAATTCTAATCAACTTTCCTGTCTCTTAGAAAATTTTTACTTCGAAGCCTATTTGTTCTATGTTTCAGGAATGATGATTAATCTTTTCCCAAGCTGGTTCGGAGGATCAAGGATCAAACTTACAATCGATGAGATTATATCAAAGTTTGCCCAGGAATGCGGAAAGGAACTATTGCTGAAAGAACAAAACAATATGATTAGAGAAGTGACGATTGAAGTGCACCAATTGTCGAGGGTGATTAAAGGAGTTTTGTTCCAAAGGCACGACCTAAAGGGAAATACCTTGATAATTACATCGACAACGCTGATAACGAAGTTGTCGAGTTTGAACCAGAACTACTGGAATAGGAGCTGAACGTGAGTCTAACTTGAAGACTCTGGAATAAAGAAAAGTGCTTACCGGGAGACAACCCGGATTTATCTTTTATTTATGTTTGCTATCGAGTCTGTCAGACCTGCAGAAGATACGGCGCATCTCAATCCTAAGATGCGACGCAATGCCTGCACTGGTCATATCTTATTTCATTTTCTGCATATTTATTTTTGACTTTAAAACTTTCTGTCAGTTTATTTAATGCGGCGCATCCCTGGTTAAGGATGCGACGCATCTTTTATTCTGATTCGTATTTATTCCAGGCTCGATACGGCGTATCTTCTTCCATAAGATACGGCGTATCGACTGACCTGATGATTTTCATTTTAATTTTTTAGTTTTATTTTAACTAACTACTAATGTATTATGCAAGTTTGAACCTTCTTAACTCAGGTGTGTTAAATTCTGAATGGTATTATAGATTCCTGCATTCTTGTAGATACATCATTTTTGAAGCTTAAACGTTCTCATCCACAAGAAAGTTAATTTTTGCTCTTATACGAATAATGGAGGATCATACCGAGCAAATCTCAGGGGAGTTATTCTGTTCTAATTCTTTTATTTTCCAGTTTTTAACATTTGACACAAACAACGAGGACGTTGTTTAACTTAAGTGGGGGGATGGAGAATTAGAACACTTACTTGTCCTAAACATTTTCAAAATATGCTTAAAATATACTTAATATGCTTAAATTTAACATTTTTATAGCATGTTTTTGTTTAAAGTCTAAAGTACATAGCTGCACACATAACATTATTTCCAAAAATTGTGAACTTATCAAAATTCACAAATCTATGAGTGTGCCGGTGACTTGTAAACTTTAGAACTTGGCTTATATACTATTCGAGACCACCATAATAAGTATTATCTATATAAATGGAATGACTTGTCTAAATTGGTAAATTTCTAGGATTACACCCAAATAGCCTTTATATGTTATGTGATATTAACTAACTACACTGGTTAGTTAACCCTCGTATAAACCCTTTGTTACTCTCACTTTTAGAGTAAGATACCCCTAGAAAAACACTCAGAGCCATTCCTTTCGTTTCTTACACCTTTGTTATAATGTTTCGATACACCCTTACACCTTAGCCTACCCTGTAGATTAAAATCCGTGGTTAATTGCTTTTGGCAAAGTGTGTTTCCTTACATTACATGTGTTCGCGTGCGTAATTCATTATCTTTGGTTAGGTCGGGAAATTGCACAATGCAATTGGTATGAAAGTGAATATTGTATAACTTTGAGTTTATTTTTCGTGTGTTTACTACTTTCACTATTACAGTTATTTCTGAAAGTATGAAAAGTATGAAAAAATTATCCGGAAAAATAGTGATAGAAAAGTTGTGAAATTTTACACATATATGTTGATGTCAAAAAAAAAAAAAAAAAAAAAATCGAAAAAATAGAAAAGAAAAAGAAAAAGGAAAAGTTGGAAGTTTGTTTTAACCAACTTATGTAAAGTTTTGTATTAAGTGGGAGATATCACCACTAATTGTTGTTATATATTATATTTATGGATTGAATGGGAGTTGGCCGTTATGGGAACGCCAACTAGGATTATTCTTTGATTAAGATATTGTTGAGCATAATTCGTGTCTACCTAAAGCGTGTGTTTCAAGTGTTAAAGCGTGAGTTATTCAATGATATGAGTCTTATTCATGGGATGGTTGGGAAAGTAATTTACCACACTTAGGATTTTAATTTATCTGTTTTGTTTATTTTTCATTTTACACCAATTTGTATCCCAAATATTATCCATACCCTATATCATTCTTTATCCAAACCTTTGATTTATTGAGATTTGGGATTTGAGCAATCTTAAGTATCGTAGTCATGGATTCGGCTATGTATTTATGATTTTGTCGCCCTTTTTGATATAATATTATTGGTAAAGATTACTTGGTCCTATCTTTAGCCCATTCGAGTTAAGGATTTGAGCAATTGCAAGTATCGTGGTCGTGGATTCGATTATGTATTTGTGATTTTGTCGCCTTTTCTGGAATGTGAGATCGATAGAGATTAAGAAGAATGATTAACCCTTAACCAACAAACCCTTTTTACCGCTTTAGACTTGTCATTCCTTGGCTTTAGTGGGGGAGATGCGTATACTTGCCAAGCTTATGATAGAATATTCGTCATGACTGGACAGTTAAACGATTAGATTTGCTTTTATCGAAATATTTTATTTTATTTCTAATTCATTAAGTGTTTGGTTGTGCAATTATGACAAAACGAATACATGCTTAAATATAAAAATAAATCCTAGTATCTTTTAGGATACATTTTCATAAGATTTACTCTAAGGTTTACTTGGGAACAAGTAAAGTTCAAGTGGGGGGATATTTGATGAACTCAAATAAGTACATTTTATTATCATCATTTGTCCTATTTATTTGACTTGTTTTATTATATTATATATGAGAATTGATACGTTAATATTTACTTTTGTAATTCTCAGGTAAAAACAAGTATTATGTGAAACTTGGCGATTTTGGACTAACTATGGAGCAAAACAAGCAAGATATTAAGAGTCTACTGAAATGTACAAGATCAAGATCATTCTGCTACAGATACGCCGCAACATACTTCTTACATACGGCGTATCACTATCAAGATTTCACAAGTTACAATCCAAGACAGCAAAGGACATGCGCCGCATAGAGAAATGGAGTTACGCCGCATCTTAAGGCGGTGTACGAATATTCCTGAATATATTAATCTTGGACCCCACGCAAAGTTAAGTCAATGCGCCGCATCTACTTATCTTATGCGCCGCATCTAACCCTCAGACAGAAACTATAAATACCCCAAAGTCAGACGAATTTTGTGTGCAAGATACCTTACGTACGAGTACCAAACCAGAGACGAATTCAGATGTATTAGCAGTACAAGACACACCCTGAACGAAGATACAGGAGCTGTAAGAAGGTCCTGCATGTATTCAATTCATTAAGTAGTTTTGTTTTATTGTATTAGTATACTTTAATTCATCAGGATTGATGGGCTGATGTCATGTGACTACGGAATATCATGCGCACCCCTTAAAATTGCTTTCCCATTAATTAAAGTTTATATGTTGATGTCTTTGGTGACTTTTATTAGTGCATTGATAACCTCTGTGTCTAGCTGAGCATTGCTTGGGTCGCCATGCCCCTTCCTCGCCTATTTATTCTATCGTTTCTAGGATAGTAGGATAGACATAAGTGATCATTAAGGGTTTACTCGCCGATAATATTAGAGCCAACGAGAAAGGGTTAATTATATACACTTCATATAAAACTAGCAATAAAACAAGTGACAAGCTACTTAATTATCAGGACAGTTCTTCTTATTGTCTCAAGTATCTATCTGTGTACGTGTGTGCTAATCGCTGATTCATGCTCATTAGTTTAGTTTACTATTTAATCATAACCAAACCGTGCCAGTCTCTCAGGCTGAACCCCCGTGCGTTAGATTAGGTTGTATAGCTAACTTAGGATATTGAAATACTGATGAGAATAACTAGATAATACGTTCCACTCTTAGTGATCGACACTCTACTTACCATTATATTCATACTGACCGGGTACACTGCTCGTTAAGTGTGTGTGTTATTGATAAGTCGGCTAAATATAAATTTAAAACTTGAGTAGGCATTAATACTGCTAAACCGCAACGACACATCACGCGCATTAGGCATTCACTCCTGAAGTGCCCTATCACTCCACACTCATAGCAGGTTATTGAGAGGTTCGGATCCATCACGAGGGTGGGAGCCTTGCAATCCCTATCTTTATGTCCGACCTTTAGGCAGTTCCCACACTGAGCGTGGCAAAGTCCGTTGTGGTGGAATCGGCACTTGCCGCATTTGGGTAAATTTCCAGCATATCCCTTATTCGTGCTGGTGCCTGTAGTAGGGGTACTAACACTTCTTCGACTCTTGGAGTGGTCTTCTCATTTTCTCTTAAGTTCAGCCGCTCTTCCGGCATTTGTCCTAGCTGTGGGTCCCATTAGCTTGTGGGCCACACCTATGGGTCCTTGGGGCTTAGCAGCCTTGGAGGTAGCGTCGTTCCCTCTCTGGAACGGGAAGAAACTTCCTAAATACCTGAGCCGAGCTTCTGTCTGGCTCATCTCGGGGCTCATTGGTGTGTTTTCCTTGACGGTGTGTAGTTGCACTGTCTCTTTGTACCTCGGGATTCCAAGACCTTTCTTCCATTATTTTGAGTTCACTATAGGTGCAGTACTTCTTACGCACCATTTCCTTAAAACTCTCCCAAGGCATTGCATAGGCAGCATCAATGCCCGTGATCCTTAGGTGGTTATTCCACCAAGCCTGAGCATCATCAGCGAAGGTGAGTGAAGCATACTTTACCCTATCTCCCTTGGCACAACCACATGCTTGGAACATGGCTTCCAGCCGTTCCATCCATCTTAACACCGCAATGGTCCCTTCAGTCCCATTGAGGCTTCCCGACATGACCTTTCGAAACTCTTGATAAGTGTCAGCGGGGTTGTTATCCTTAGGTTGGGAGTTTCCGATCTCAGTGGTCGTGTCATTGGCCTTAGTTGCGGCTAGGGTTGCTGTCACACGACGATTAACTAACATGTCTAGCATGGCTGGGTTTATGATGAGCAGGTTTGCTCCATTCTCAGCTGGGGCAGTGGCGGCGATAGGTTGGTCATGAACAACATTGGTCGTCCTTCCTGTCGGATTCATCTATACCATAAAAGATGAAAACAAGTGAGATCTTAAACGGAGGTCATATGTGTTTCACAATTGATAAACACATCCTTGAAATGGGTAGGTCTCTAGGGGAAACTACTGGAAAGAAAATATAAATGAGGTCCGTGTCCTCGCTAATATCCTAGAATACACTTGAATGTCTACCTAGGGAAAATTTAGAATCCTAGTAACAATCGAAACTTATAATCTTAAATATATACTTCACTGTAAGTCTCATTCAAGAGACGTCTTGTCCTAGATGGTTTAGTCAATAATCCGGAGTAAATATATCGGTCTGAGGTATAATTCCTAGTAAGAATTTTGTAGGAAAATTCCTTTAATACCTTAAAGTTCTTAAATGATTTTTGCTTAAGATTTAAGTCTCATAGTAAACTTAGCGGTCTTACAGTCTGGACTCCTAAGGTGTTCCTGGTGTCTTAAAGGCTAGAGATAACAAATTGTATTACCAGTGAACCCTACCAAAACATATTATGTCGATGCCTATAGTCTGGGTGATGGCGTTTAACAAGTATCCTCGAGGTTTGTTCCTGGTGTTCCACAACGCGTTGCTAGAATTTCCTTATCATAGGTTTGTTTGTAACTTCTAAGGATTCAGTGGAGAGATGGATAATTTAAATCCTATGCTAAAAGTCCGAGTCATTTCGTGAGTCTTTAGGGTTTCTATTAAGTCACTAGTTAATCCTAGTAAATTTTCGGGTTCTCAAGGGTTTCCTGGTCTACTTATTTTCTGTTCTTGCTAAGGGTCTTTTATTTGTAGCTAAAATCTTATGAGTCTCATGGACGAATTATTTCCTTTTTCCTCTCCTGGGAGGGTATGACAGAGCCTTGTGACGTCCAGGGTATAAAGAGAATATTGCTAAAAGTTCCGGTTCTATGGGTAAGGTTTGTAGTCCTAATTTTTTTCTGGAAAGGACGATGTTGACTGCCTCTAGCAGTTATTTTGTTGGCTTAACAAGATATTACGCATAGAGCTTCATCTTGGTAGAACCATGTTGATTGTTGCTAGCGATCGTCCAGTCGGTTCGTTCAAGTGCGCAGTGTATCGTACGGAAGGAAGGTCTATGGGTCTGAATATAATTGTCGCAGTCCTTTAACATTTTCACTATAAAGTTAATATGTGTTCTAATCGCCTACCGGGTCACTATATTCCTAGTGACTATTGATTCTAAAGGTTGGTCAGTTTGATGCTAAAATAGGTCAGTATGAGATGTTAATCGGCGACGGTCAGAAATTGTGGATTCTTACTGAACTAAGTCGCTATATGGACAAGGTAAACTACTTATGATATCTAAGTTGAATTTGTTCTCGTCGCTACTAATATGGTTGCCTAATTCTCATATTTCCATCTTATGTAATCCTTTGGGTTTCTCGGGATGAGGCAAGAATTTGGGGTCATTGTCTCCTGTGTGTTATTTGGACTAAGAGTTAGGCTGGTTGTAAGGGGTGTTGAGTTTAGTTGACAGGGAGATATTTATCTGGTGAGGGTGGTAATGGAAAGTATGTTCCGAGGAATTTTTATGGGGCGTCTAAAATAGGGTTTATTATTTGGGAAAATAGTGGAAAATTTGTCGTTTGGTTTGTGGGCAAGGAGTGGAGTAATTTGGTAGGTTGGTTGGAAATTTTGAGTAAGGTCATGTTTTTGAGATTTTATGGAGTGGTAGTTACATAACTCTCGGGGTTTTTGGGGAAACCTTGTGGTTAAAAGGAACGAACAAGGCAATTTCACAGGTTATTAGTGAAATATCGTCTATAGTTTTAATAAGGCTATCATTTGTCTAAGGGTAATTGGGAGATTTTTTTTTTTGGGAAGGTGTGGTAAAATTATAATATCATGGCAGTTTGGGAAAGGAAATGATTGAATTTATAATGGAAATATATAAAGAAACGAACTTGTTATAGATTAAGATTGGATTACATAGCTTGAAAATTACAAGTTCACTACTAAAGTCCTACACTGACTGAGAACTACTCAGTTAATTAAGTCACTACTAATTAAATCTAAGACTGGCTCCTGGTCCTATCCATGCGTCGGAACCTAAAAGCATGCTCTGCAAGCTGTGCCTCGGCTTCCACGAGGTGGGTCCTTAGTGCTAGGTTCTCATCACGGTGTGCCTGGTCAGCTCTTAATAGTGCTGCAACCTGAGCCTCTAGAATTAGCATTCTCCCGTGCATCATCTGAGCTGCTTCTTGAGCTACGACCTGTGCCTGCTCAATCCTACCTGATCTATCTCCTAAGTCAAGAAGGTCTCGGCTGTTGGAGTGGGTCCTAGCATAAAGTCGACTGATATCCCTATCATACTGCTCGAAACGAGCTGGATGTAACTCATCAAATAAATCGGAGTGGAGTCCCAATATGTCAGTCTGTAAGTCTAGTTGAGCCTGAATCTGTGGGATGGTAGCGGTCTCTGTAACTGCTGGTGATGTCACTGGAAGCGAGGGATGTGGTATCTCTGAGCTAACCTCTATCTCATCCTGGGCTCTCCCTGAGCCTTCTCCAATCTCAAAAGTACTAGGCACATCCTCTAGCACTATGCTGATTCGGGGTACAGCTACTCTCTGTCCCATCCCCGAATCTGAGTTAGCATCATCTCCTGTACCCTCGACAGGAATACTCTCATCCACAGTCTGTCCTACACCCTCTGCTGAATAGGAGTCATTGCTTCTCCTAAGTCTCTGACGTAGGGGTGAGTGGGTAGGTGATGCTGGGGTAGTAGGGGCGTCTATCTGTGAGCGTAAGGACTTATAACGGGATGGAGACACTAAAAGGATATGGGCAGGGTTTTGGGTACTCTCTGTAGTGTGGGGTAATGGTCTGGTAGATGGGCGTATGATTATGTGTGTCGTACGGCGAGGGGTAATCTGGGTAGCTGCTATGGTATGAGTATGTGATGGTGGTGTAGGCTCAATGGTGTTAGGGTTACGGTGATCTCGAGGCATTTGTGTGTTGGAATTTCTTGAGCCTGGTGAAGTCTGGGTGATGTCGTGGGAAGGCATAATCTGTGACAAAATGGTATATGTGTGTAAGTATCTTAAAATAATAACTAGTGTGGGTCACGTGTATATGGGTATACATACATACATACATACATATATATATATATATATATATATATATATATATATATATATATATATATATATATATATATATATATATATATATATATATATATATATATATTACTCATAGTAAGCTTAGTATGTCACAAGTTATATCATGCAGTCAAGTTAAAATGAACCTCAAGCAACATGGCAAACACTTAATATGTCACAAAGTATTACATGCAGTCAAGTCAACATGGCAAACACTTAGTATACCACAAAGTACAACATGCAGTCAAGTCAAAATAAACCTCAGGCAATATGGCAAGCAAGGCAAGCGGCGGTCATAGGGACTTGTTTTTGAAAAAGTGATTATAGTTTAGGTTTTATATGTACCTAGTTCTCTATAACCTGGCTCTGATACCAATCTGTAACACCCCCAAAATCAGACTTTGCGGAAGCATAATACTATGGGGTGCTACGGAAATGGAAATCATAACACAAGGTATCAAGAAACTAATTACACATTTCATAAGAGATACTCATTTCCATAAATTCATAAAAAAAATAAGTCATTAGATGTCAAAATCATCTACAGGTTTCTGGTCCCTCAAAAACAAGTCTTAATTATTATTTAAAAATTTATTGGTCTAGTGAAAATCTGCCGCCTTGCCGTTCCTTGCCACACTTTGCACAAACCTCTATACCTGAGAAAAACATGCTAAAAGTCAGCTAAAAGCTGGTGAGTTCATAGGTTTCAGTTAAAAACAAATATATCAAATTTATAACATCAGTTTCATAGAAAAGTCAGGTATATGTTTTATTACGCTAGCTCTAAGTTCATGTAACCGAAGTTTTAACAGTTCTTCATGCTCTAGAACATGTAGATCATAAAAGCCCTAGCAAGTGTTTATCCCAGACACTTGAACATTGACATGGTATACGCTCGTTTGCCTATCCGGTCAAACCGAACGAGGACGTTACTCCCAATAGATCTATTTATAACATTCACGCTTCCTCTCTGGAATTAACGGTTCATGAAATTAGGGCAGTAGGGGACATATCAGGCTTAGGCTATCTGCGTAATAACTTGGATATAATAGTATTTAAGTCCACAAAATTTAGTTTAGCATGTTCTCACCCCAAAACAAGTAAAAGTAAAAATGGGGCTATAAACTCACCTTTGTTGGCCTGAACAGTGAACACGGTGAAATTAGAGAGAGCACGGCACCAACACGCAACCTAAAATTCATAACCATGTTTTAGTTTCAAGTATTATATTCAAGTCTCTTCAGATTTTAAATCTCAATGTTTTAGTGTACCTATGTGTTGTTACTCATGTGGCGGTGAGTGTGGTTTCTAAAGTCTCTCCTAAGGGATGGTGATGTGTCCTCTTATAATTGTCCTAAGGTCATGGTACCTGAAGGGTTGGGAATACCTAATGATCCAAGTTATGAATGAATTTAACCTAATTGAGATATTTACATATTTTACATATAGCATTTGTTAAGTTTGCCTAAGTGGGTTTTAAAATATAACTTAATATATGTGGAGTTAATTACCTAATGTTTTTACCCACTACTTGGGTAATTTAACTAGTTTCCTTATAGGGTTCATTCATACAACATTAGTTTAAAGTTTTAAGTTTCGACAATCTACTCAATATAATTTAGTGACGTTCACTTTTAATTTATTTTGTTATCAATATGACAAATATAAGTGTTTACGTATTTTATATATCTCGACACGTGTTATGGTTTACAACTATCGTGAATCTTATTTTGACATAATTACTTTACTACATAATTTAATCTAGTTCATATATATATATATATATATATATATATATATATATTATATATATATATATATATATATATATATTTAGTTTAGTCGTTTGCGTTGTGTCTATTACTTCGGCTAGTCAAACTTTTAAGTTCCTATTTGTTAGTGTAATTAAAATTGCATTTTTGGTTTTCGGCTAAATTTACTTTTACATAACTATTAGTTGAATAATTTTTATATCCAAATGTTCACATTCTTGACTATAAGAGTTTTATGTTAATAAGTTTTCACGTTCACTTTGTGTTTTCGGCTATTACAAGTGTTAGACATTTGTTAATGTACATTAGCTCGTGACGGCTATTAAGACTTTAAAGTTATTCGATATAGAATTTTAGACGTTAGTTCGATTTGTAACGGCTATTTTTTTTTTTTTCATTTTAGTGTGTCTCGATAGTGGTATCATATCTGTTATTTGAAGTGTGTTTTCACACTAATGGTACTAATGGGTTGCGGCCCATGGGTTCTATTAGGAGGGGGAAAACTAGTTAATGGGCTATCTTAAAGTCTAGTCTTGGTAGGCTAAAACAATCTAGATGAAGGCCCATATTTCAGGCCGGTCCATAGGTTACCAAGTGGGCTTTTAGTGCGCTGTACACAGGCTATATGACAGGCCGGTCTATGGGTTAATCAATGGGATTTCGATAGGCTCTTAGTGGACTTGTTTGTGGTGTGATTTGGACCTGGTACTTCTCTAAAGTTATTACAAGTATTGCACCAAGGAGTCACTTGGTGAAACCTTCCTGGAGTATTCTGACTCACATCTATGGTGAATTTCTCATCATGATCTAGGCCTCGACTTGTGGCCACGTCGAGTACTATTCGTCTTCAAGTCTTTTTGGTATCTAGGTGATGGTTTTGTGCTAAGTACTTGATTCATTTATAGTCGACAGGGGTGAAGCTAAAGGACCTCAAGGTTTGGCTACTTGCACCCTAATTATTTCTTACTCGTTAGTCTCCTTGGGAGTGTATCCTAACAAGTCACTAGTACTCCTATTCGGCTTCAAATCTTACCTATTGGGTCAATTTTGAGCAAATGGTGCTATCCTTTGTTGAGGTTTTAGGTTCGGGGTCAATGGGTCCATATAAGGTTTGAACCGTGAGTACAAGACTCATAGTTTGTGATCAAATGGTGGCTATCAACATGGCTCATTTGTCCCCTAGTCGTGGTGTCATTTCCTGGTCTATACGACTTCTATCATAACAACACAAGAAATGCCATTCGAATTATCTTAATCCAAGCCTTCCATAGGTTCGAACCATGAACCTGTGGTTCCTAGGCATCTCGAATATATCTTAATAGGGTATGTAACGGTCTACTTGGCTCATGGTATTTCCAGGTTTTTGAACCTATTTTTCTTGGTGGTTCCTTTGCTATTTTAACGCCAACAACAATACTAACATCAATCAACAATAACCCTATCAAAGCTCTAATCCTGGGGCTCTTGTTCGACATAGCTACGAGTAAATGCTAAGTTCTCTCATCAAACTAATGGCTGATGCGTGGTTTTGCGACCTTACGACAGGTTTTACCTCTCGAGGGATCTCAAGAGGCTTACAACCCCACCAGGCAGTGTACCTGACCGATGTAGTATAGTGTAGTGGTAAGTACGGGGGATTGATCGTTCTCCACAGGGAATAGTGTCGTTAGGATTGAAAAACTATTCTAATAGGTCTAAGGGTGAGGGAAGATTCTTTTTGTATTTTTATATTTTTTTATGAAAGCAAATAAAATCTCGGTTTTGAAGGAGTGGGCGGAATTAGTTGCTAGTCAACTAACCCAAATAACTACAAATGCAAATAAAATAAAATGACTGAAAATGAAAAGGTTGTGAAACTTATGTGGAGAGAAATGTGTTTACTTAGATTTCCTTACTCCCTAACTATCTTTTACTGGTTGATTAGTGTGTATTAATTGCGTGGATGACGGGTGTATTCCTTAATACCAATCGTGGGGTGGCGTACGTACTTCCCCAACTCTATGAGCTCCTACTTCACTCCTATGTCGAGCCGGATAGGAAGCTCCTAACATGGGATCACTAGAATTCGCTCATGCATTAAATACAACCATAAAAACCTTAGTACGCATTGGTTCATGTTTCTTAAGATGTTCAAGCAAGTTACCGAATAGGAGGTTAGCCAGTTTTCTTAAGCCTAACATAGATAAGAAATCATCCAAAAGTAACTAATAACACACTAATAACCAATAATCAATAGCTAGGTTTCATTAGATCTAAGCAAACACAAGATAAATCTAGCCTAGCATGTTAATCAAAAGACAAGAACAAGACATAATCAAACAACACATAGACATATTGAATGATTAAACGATTACTTATCTTCAATTAAACATGGGATATCCAAGGGTATGAAAACCCTTAAAAATGGCAGAAATTCGTCTTTAGGGTTTCTCCTCACAAAGTTGCACACTAATGACAAAAAATTGCAAAACTATATATAGAGTTTAAGGGCTGACGGCGTCACGTTATAGGACTTGACGCCGTCACCTCGCCGTGTCTAGGGTTCCCGGATGGCCTTCCTGACGCCGTCCCTCTTTAGACCTCCAAAATCCGCTCTGGCTTATCAAAGCTTGACGCCGTCAGAATATGGCTTGACGCCGTCCTTCTTTAAGTTAAGCCGTGACGACCTTGATCACATTAAAGGGTGACGCCGTCAGACTTTCCTATGTAAATTTCTCTGGATTATCATGAGTAATTTTCATATCCACCTTTTTTGCCAAGCCTTGACGCCGTCTGGAACAATCCCTGACGCCGTCAAAGGTACTTTCCAGCATAATTTTGAGACTTTGTCGTTTTCTTCACTTTTATGCTCCAAAAACGTCCAAAATGCTTCCTTTTCCAGATTTCTTCTCCAAAGTACCTAAAATGACAAAAGGAATGATTTAGGGCAACATTTGATCAAATAAATACGATTTAGGGCTTAAATGACCCCCTAAAAGCGGTACACTTTTCGCTTCATCAAATACCCTTACACTTGAGATTTGCTTGTCCTCAAGCAAATGCGCTTTTATTCTAATCAAAATACAAGTTAGGGGTCATTTAATGCTAAAATAAAAGTAATTGCAACAATTAGTCGTTCCACTTTAATCATAATAAGCACGGAGATTACAAACTAGCACCTCACAAGTAGTGTTTAGATACTCACATCTCTCAAGTGTCATCAAAATAATTCTCATAAATGAAAACGGATAATATCTCTCACTACCTGTCATAGCAAATAGATTACTATAGGCTTGGGAAAGGATCAAAAACCTCCTCCACTAGGCGTAAGCACCTAAGATAAACTATCAAAGAGGGCTTTTAAACGGGTTATAACGTTAGGTGTAGGGATATGATAAACACGGTTTTGTTGGATAAGGGATATTTTACTGGTGGCGAGTTAAAGATCTTGATTAATTACATGTACTATACAATGTTGCTAAGCCAAGACTAGACTCAATCTTAAGCTAAAAACAAAATAACAAAAACATAAAACAAACATAAAACAAACATAAAATAAAACGGGATGGTAGTCCGTATGTTTTTTCTACTTTTCATTTTCTCTTTTTTTTGTATTTTTTCTTGATTTTTTTTTTTTTTTTGCATACACTTTTGCCCTACCATCCAAAATAATACATCATAGGGGCATTGCATTCCCCTTACACTTGAACTTTTACATAACTTTACAAATACTATTCTAATGACTCGAATTAAGATAATCGAAACACTTGGAGTACTTTTAAAATATTTAGCACATATGGGGGTAATAAATGATGTTCTTCCCCATTACTCCATTACACTAGTACTTTACCCACGAGTCCCAATCGTCCTAAAACAATATGTACAAGGATATGAATCGACTTAGCAACCATGTAATCAATTAGATAATTAACTTGGGTTTAAACAAATGTTGTCACAATAATGCACTAAAGACGAGTGCATACAAGGTAGGCTAAGGCGATTTGGGTGTACATTTAAGTGGGGTGTAACAAATTCTTCCTTTAAGTAAAATGCTTAAAGGTCAAAACGAAAAGATAGGCTCTGAGGGGTGTACTAGGGGTATCGTGTACTAAAAATGAGTACAACGCAAAGGGTGTGGGAGAATTACTTGACCAATGTAGCCAATGTAATTATAACAAAAACACAGGTGTAAAACAATGGGTTAATCCTAATGCCTCTTATCATGTAGTAAATCTAACTACACGAATGTAGTCTCACTTGTGGCCTCGGAATGGTCCTAATGCAAGTTCTAGAATCTAAGTGCTACCGGTACACACATCATAGCATAAATGCTTTTCCTACCAATTCTAGGGGCGAACCTCACATATTTGGGGGTGGAAATTTTTTTAGTGGTACGGTTTTTGTGCTAGTCATATAAACTTCACGTATCCGTTGAAGAGATCAGCTCATTAGCAGTATTTCAAATGTATTCACATCACTAAATCTTAAATAATTTTAATTTGCACTTATAACTTGCCCTATACAGGTATCTTTCTCAAGTTTTATTACACATCTATCCATCCAAACAAACAAAAATCAAAGTGCAATTGTATCTCTGAAGTATCTATTTTACCACCCCCCCTTTATACTTAAGATAAACATTGTCCCCAATGTTTCAAATAACAAGATTAAAAGTACTGAGTAAAAGATGAAATCAAATAACTCCTGATTCGTTCGTGGAATAGGGGTAAAAATGTTAGATCTTCTTCCAAGAGAATGTTGAAGCTTCACGACTAATGCATCGCCATAAGCTTGATTCACATACATTTCCTTGTCCAAAATAACCTGTTAAACCTGAGAAAACAAAAACGAAAACCTGCATAACATCGCGGATAAATTCTATATAAGGATATAATGCTTGTGGAATGATTATTTTGCAGATTCTGGAGATTATAAGTTAAGATTTAATAAAACTTTTTATGAAAACAACTTTCAAAATTTCGAAATTAAAACCTGACGCCGTCAGGTTGTAAGCCCGACGCGTCAGAAATAATCTGACAGAATTTCATGTTAAGTTTCCGGAAAATTTCTGGAAAAACCTATACCTTACTTCCTGGAATTCTGCAAAACATCATTATGACTCGATACAAGCATTTGACTCAAACAAATACTAATATGTATGTTAATTAATATTATTATGATTCATGTTCATTTGTTCTAATAAACCGATTTGGATTTCCCTATACACTTATCTTTTGCAAATACCTTTTATGTAGTTAGACGAAGTTAAAACAAATAAAGCATTTTCACAAATTAGTTTTGAACATGAATCAATAAAAATAAAATTAAAATACATACGAAACAATAAAATCAAACAAACAAATAAATAAACACACAAGCAAATAAAGCTTGGGTTGCCTCCCAAGAAGCGCTTTTCTTTATTAACGAGTCTTGTAGCTAGACTCAAAGTCACGTACATTACGTGATTCCATCATTCATAATGACGTATCCCTGATAGATATAATCCTTGTTATCAGGGTGGTGGTGTCTCAATCGCCCGACATTCGCAGTCACTTCACCTCCTCCCTTGCTGGTCAAGCTTACTACCCCATCTTGGTGTAGACTTTTAATTGTGAATGGTCCGTACCACCAGGGACTTGGTTCATCGGTAGGTGCTTTTGTTTCTGAATGCCTTAGGAGCATTGAGTCTCCTTTTGTAAATTCAACGGGGTTATTGGTCTGCTTATCAGCCTCAATATAATTGTTATTTCCGCCCTTACATTCTCTAATCTCATTTTCCTTGTAATTCTTAATCCTTGCCTCCCATGCATGGATTTTCTCTCGAACATTACCACGGATTATATTGGGGTTCGCCTCCATCTTCTTTTGTAGAGCAACATCTCGTATATGACGTGGGATCGTTGGGAAGTTTATCGTTTTCTTCCCCTTCTTCATTAGGATGGCACTATTTCCGTAATCGATTTTTGCCCTAGTGGTAGCGAGAAAGGGTGCCCCAAAGATTATTGGCATATTCATATCATTCCTCTCAATAATCATGAAGTCGACCGGATACAGGAATCCGGCAACGTTGACCAACACATCTTCTGCAATTCCTAACGGGTACTCATAAGAGTGTTTTGCAAAGGAGAGTTTAGTATGGGTGATGGATGGCAATTCATCGGTTAACTGAACATAAACGGATAAAGGCATCAAATTTACGTCGGAACCTTGGTCAGCTACCGCATCCAGATACTTGAGTTTTCCAATGCTGCATGGTATTTCGAAGACCCCGTAGAATTCCTGCTTTTCCACTAACTTTTTTCTTATGAGGCACTCATACAATTGCCCTCCGGGTAATGTGTCGGATTCATCATCCGGTTCTATTCTCTTGGACTCCTTGTTGGGTAGATGAGTACGTCGATAGTTTCTCACCCAATCGTTTATGGTCTCCTTGTTTATATCGTGCTTCAAGTAATGCCTCACTTGTTGTGACTTTGGTGGTTCTACCAATGGGCGCTCCTTAGAGGGCGCCTCCTTGCCTTTGTATGAATCGCAGTTGCAGGCATTGGTGTTTCCATCATTAAGTGGGATGAGGTCAATTTTTTTAACTTCCATAGTTATGGATTTCCCTCTTCCATCATTTTCGCCCTCTTGGACGACGGAGATGGCCTTGACAAATTTAGTGTTAGGAACTTCAACGTCATTCCTCACCAACACTTTTTCAGGAGCTTTTGTATTTGTGTATTCTTTCAAAAGGTTCATCATCTCCGCCATCTTCTCTTCCATTTCCTCCTTCTGTTTGTAGACGGCTTCCTCAAATTTTGCCAACCGTTCGGAGTGTTTTGACATGTATTCTCTCATTCGAGCTTCGAATGTTGGACTAAGTTCCTGAGGTGGTGAGTTGGGTTGAGCGTGCTTATGGAAGGGTTTAGTATTTTCCCTAAGGGGTGATTCGGACAATGGTATTTGCTTAACGCTTGAGACCGAGTTAATTGTTGCTTTTTGTGGACTTAAGGGTCTCTTTTGCTTTTCCATAAGATATGCAACCCTTTTCTCAAGTTCACTAACGCTTTCCTCAGTGATTTGATTGGCTGTATCGGGCGATGAATATGTCTTGACCGCCGAGCGTACGTCGTGGGAAACTTGCCACAATTCATCATCGTCGGATGCAAGCTCATCAATGATTTCCCATGATTCCTCGGCGCTTTTGTCGCGCAATCTGCCCCCGTCGGCTCGATCGATGGCACGCTTGGTGTGGTAATCAACATGGTCATAGAAGATTTGGATTTGAAGCCAGAGATTTATGCCATGATGAGGGACTTTTTGGAGTAAGTCCTTGAATCGAATCCATGCCCCGTAGAGGGTTTCGCCTCGACGTTGTTCAAACATCAAGATATCCTTCCTTAGCTTGGTAGTTCTTCCTGGTGGGAAAAACTGAGCAAGGAAACGAGTGGTGAGATCATCCCAAGAGGTAATGGATCCTGCGGGTAGACGCTCTAGCCATTGACTAGCTTGGTCCCGCAGAGAGAATTGAAAGAGACGCAGTCGGGTCATCTCTCGAGTGGCAACATCAAGGTCTATGGAATCAACGATTTTGAGAAAGTCCTTGAGATGTTGATTAGGATCTTCAGAACGAAGTCCATGGAACGCGCATCCGCTTTGCACCAACCGGATGGTGTCGGATCGCAAGGGAGTGACATTGGCTCCTTGAGTGAGCTCAATGGTGTTTCGATATCCATGGTGGCTAGGACGGGAGTAGTCTCCTAAGGTACGGGCTCTAGGAGGTTGTGGTGGTTGTTGTGGTGGTGGGTTGTTGGGATCGAGGATATTACCATCTTCCATGATGTCGAATGGTAATGGTTACGAACAAAGAAACGAAGAAAAAAGATAGACTAAAGAAAACCTACAAAAATAAAAAATCTCACTAGAAAGGAATCTAGTGAGTAGACCTATAAAATAAAAATTCAACCTAAACAATAACTATTCCCCGGCAGCGGCGCCAAAAACTTGATGCGTGGTTTTGTGACCTTACAACAGGTTTTACCTCTCGAGGGATCTCAAGAGGCTTACAACCCCACCAGGCAGTGTACCTGACCGATGTAGTATAGTGTAGTGGTAAGTACGGGGGATTGATCGTTCTCCACAGGGAATAGTGTCGTTAGGATTGAAAAACTATTCTAATAGGTCTAAGGGTGAGGGAAGATTCTTTTTGTATTTTTATATTTTTTTATGAAAGCAAATAAAATCTCGGTTTTGAAGGAGTGGGCGGAATTAGTTGCTAGTCAACTAACCCAAATAACTACAAATGCAAATAAAATAAAATGACTGAAAATGAAAAGGTTGTGAAACTTATGTGGAGAGAAATGTGTTTACTTAGATTTCCTTACTCCCTAACTATCTTTTACCGGTTGATTAGTGTGTATTAATTGCGTGGATGACGGGTGTATTCCTTAATACCAATCGTGGGGTGGCGTACGTACTTCCCCAACTCTATGAGCTCCTACTTCACTCCTATGTCGAGCCGGCTAGGAAGCTCCTAACATGGGATCACTAGAATTCGCTCATGCATTAAATACAACCATAAAAACCTTAGTACGCATTGGTTCATGTTTCTTAAGACGTTCAAGCAAGTTACCGAATAGGAGGTTAGCCAGTTTTCTTAAGCCTAACATAGATAAACAATCATCCAAAAACAACTAATAACACACTAATAACCAATAATCAATAGCTAGGTTTCATTAGATCTAAGCAAACACAAGATAAATCTAGCCTAGCATGTTAATCAAAAGACAAGAACAAGACATAATCAAACAACACATAGACATATTGAATGATTAAACGATTACTTATCTTCAATTAAACATGGGAGATCCAAGGGTATGAAAACCCTTAAAAATGGCAGAAATTCGTCTTTAGGGTTTCTCCTCACAAAGTTGCACACTAATGACAAAAAATTGCAAAACTATATATAGAGTTTAAGGGCTGACGGCGTCACGTTATAGGACTTGACGCCATCACCTCGCCGTGTCTAGGGTTCCCGGATGGCCTTCCTGACGCCGTCCCTCTTTAGACCTCCAAAATCCGCTCTGGCTTATCAAAGCTTGACGCCGTCAGAATATGGCTTGTCGCCGTCCTTCTTTAAGTTAAGCCGTGACGACCTTGATCACATTAAAGGGTGACGCCGTCAGACTTTCCTGTGTAAATTTCTCTGGCTTATCATGAGTAATTTTCATATCCACCTTTTTTTGCCAAGCCTTGACGCCGTCTGGAACAATCCCTGACGCCGTCAAAGGTACTTTCCAGCATAATTTTGAGACTTTGTCGTTTTCTTCACTTTTATGCTCCAAAAACGTCCAAAATGCTTCCTTTTCCAGATTTCTTCTCCAAAGTACCTAAAATGACAAAAGAAATGATTTAGGGCAATATTTGATCAAATAAATACGATTTAGGGCTTAAATGACCCCCTAAAAGCGGTACACTTTTCGCTTCATCAATGGCGTTCCAAAGCATTTTCTAGACAGAAACAATAACCAACCACAAAAGTTTCTATTCCCTGGAAATTTCTATTCGACACATACTACAAATCAAAACTTAAATTTTTTCTTCAGGATCAAATACGGGTGTGCCTAGGTGCTATTTCGACAGAAAAACCATAATATCTTCACCAATCCTACTTATTCATTCGATCTAAATCTTCGTACTTATAATGATTTAAATAGAAATTAATTTATAACAACATAAATAGAATCAATTTTTAACCTGACAAGATTCTTGGTGGATGAACACTAGGATGAACCCTCTAATCCGAGATCCAACTGCTCCAGTATTATCCCACCACGACCTCCAAATCCAATCACAATCTTGACCCTTATCTTGAGAACCTCTCAGATTTTCGGTGTATTTGATGATTGTGTGATTCGAATCCCATCTTGAAGGCGCGGATTTAAGGAAGATATTGTAGAGTAGCTCCATATCATCTTTCGGATTTTTGGGTGAATACTCTACCCTTTTCGGTGTGTTATCTCTATACCTAAGGCTTCATCTCCTATGTTGGCTCGTGATCTATAAAGGGGACAAGGTTTCTAAGTTAAAGGATTAATGGTGACTGAGTTGGGAGATGGTGATGGTTCGGTGTTTATAGGGATGATAAGGGAGGCAACAAAAGTGAGGGATAGGGTTACAGACATTTGGGTTTGTGTGTTAGTGGGTGGGTGTATTTAATTTCAAGTATATGAGTGGGTTTTTAGCTAAGGTGGGTTAATTTAATACCCACGTTTCGTCTAGCTGTCTCAAATTCAGATCCATCCTGAAACCGTTCTACTTTGAGAGTTTATATTTCTAGAGTCGTTATGTAATACTTGAATATATTTCTAAGTCCTAAATTATTTACTAACATTTTCCGAACCTTAGATTTATTCCTGGTTTACGGGTGGTGTCAGTCCGGGTGAAACTGGGATAACCTCCCATTTTCAATACAAAATTATAGGATGTGATAACTTCACTGTTCTTTGGTGAGATTTTCGGGTGTCAATAAATGCAGGTCTGTTTCCCATTATAATCACATAAGGCCAAATCAGATAGTTCAGTCATAATAAATGGATTGTTATGAATTTAATATTAGGACAAATTTACCATTTGTCACACATACCCAGGATATGGGTAAGGATATGGACCAGGATAAGGCTCATACTGAAATGGGTAGGGTGGAACATTTGGTGGGTTGTAGGGTGGTACTTCATAATTGGCTTCTCGTGCTAAGTGTTGGAGCATCGGCATTGAATAATCATAATTGTAATTATGCCTCATCACCATCGAATCTCTCCACACATCCCTACGTTCAATATCATTCAACTCTCGATTCCAATCTCCCCACCCCGAGTCAAAACTACTCGGTGCATGAACATTTTCTATTGGCGGCGGTGGTTGATATGGTGCTTGAGGTGCGGCCATCGTCGGCTCATTCCAAGCTCCCAACGTTCTACTACTCTGATTCAATGCTTTCCCAAAAGTTTTATCGTCCCATGTCTCATTCTCCATCGGCTTCGAACACTTAACCAATTCCTCATTCTCAAAATAACCCAAATTTCTAGCCAATGTGGTCACATATTGACCTCCACAAATGTCACTCCTATCCTTTATCCCTGGTGCTCTTCTCGAAAGATATTCGACTATAATCCAAGCCGCATTTCCGTTCTTGTCCTCCTCCAACAACTTCATAACCCACAGGTCGGGTTGATTGCATTTATCTCGACTCCCCGTCCTGTGTAAATCACCTCAAGCTATTAATTTCTGCAAAATTTTCAACAACGGGTTTCTTAGCTTGGACGAGTTTCTCCTTGAACAACTTGGATCACCAACACGATTTCAATACTCTGGAATCCCTTCATAATCATTGTGGTACCTCACTAAGCTCAGAAAATGAGCTTCAAACAATCTATGCTCTACTTCATCTTGTTCATACAACCCAAGAGCAACTACAAAACCTGGAAAAGTGTAAGCATGCTCCTTGCCACACAATCGAAACCAAATAAACGTTTCTCTCATCAAATCAACAACTTTCCTCTCAAAGTAGAAAGTCGAGAAGAAATCCAAACTCCATTCTCTAAAAACATTCTCATAAATACTGAAAGCTCTTTCCCACGAATAATCCTCAAAAGTATCCCCATCTCCTGGATACACGTAAGACATCCTCATCATCTTTCTCAATTCGTCCTCACATTCGTAATCCGAAAACACATCCCAATTAACCAAACGCGGTTTAGCAAACTTCCTAACTTGAAGCTTTGAAAGACGCTCACGAAAAGCGTGCTTTTCTTCTTTCTTTAACTTGCTGAATTTGAGATTTTCATTACTCTCCGGCTGAACATCATATGTGATTTTACTCTTCGCATTCCTTTGAACAAACTTCGTCACGATAGGATTAACACGAACACTACCATCTTAATCCAAAACATCTCCACATGTTCTCTTAATCCATTCTTGAACTCTCAAGAACACTACCAAATCAAACTCTCCAATTAGTGTTCTAATCAACAATGTACTATCCTAGCATCACTAATTAACAAGCATATAACATCTGGGAATCATCAATTGCAACTAAATTTGATTCAAAGTTTTGACCCAATTCAATCCGAAAATTCAATCAATCAATTCTTCCTCAAAACTTAATCAATCAATCTAATTCTTTTTGCAATGTATTCCACTATCATTTACCCATCTATTCCTAGAAAATTACATCTTAATTCGAAGTCTATCAAAAGTACCCAATTCTTGACCTAATTCAATAAATCCGAATTAAAACCTAATTAAACCAAATTGATGATGTAACTTACTTGTTTTGGAGCCATTGATACTCTTCTAACACTCCTGCAACTTCCAATCGAACTCTTATGGTCGAATTTTTGAATGCCCAAATTTGGTGGATTGTGTGTGTGTGTTTTTGTGATTTTTGAAATTTTGAGTTTATATATAAACTCCATCCGATCAGCTTTTGATCCAACCGATTCGGATTAAGTTTTTGCAAAAATTTCACTTTTTCTTCTTGCCAACACTTTGTGATACTTGTGAGAACAAGTAAAAATGTTTTTTCTCTTTCAAAAACCTTTTTTTGTATGAATAAATTTCACCACACTTGGTCTACCAAAATTTGGTCAATGCTATCTCCACTAATCTCCAAACAAAACTAATACTAAAACTTAACTAAAAACTCAACTTCATAATCATAAACCTTAACAAAAATAATATAAGAAGAAAGTCTTATCAATAACCTTAAAACTTAGGAACTTAAGATAACTTAAATTGCAAAAATTAAAATGCATAAAATTAAAAATAAACAAACAATTAGCACACGCTTTGCTCTTTATTCATCCACTTGTCTTTCCTTCTACTTCTTCATCCTTGAAAATACTCGTGCCTAAGGATATCCTCTCCTTGAAACTTTCCGGACAATTTCCGGTTTGTCTTTTGAGTTTTGAACCTTCTTGCAAAGTTCCTTCCATCTGGGCAAATAATGATAAACTTCACATGCTATTCTCCATCTCCTTCTTCCTTTTTGTAAACACTAGGACCGTCGGGTCCCCACTCCAAATTCTTATGTTGGACCGGTAGGGATCCAAGAAAATCTGTAAGCTTATTAAACACAAAAACATTTTTAAACGGGTTATAGAAAGCCTCCATTGCTAGAGCTCTTTCCATGTCATCTTCAATGTCAAAGTATCTCAGAGCAACCGGCCCATATTTAGGCATTCCATCTTCATCTCTTCCTACTTCAAAACAACCCAAATGTTCTTCTTCTTCATCTTCCTCTTCATGCACTTCCTTAACTATTTTTCCTCTTGGCTTTGGATAATAAGTATGTTTCAAGATCCCATCATTAATAGTCATAGTACCACGACCCATATCTATAATAGCCCCACATGTCCTTAGAAACTGTCTACCTAACAATAGTGGTAACTCTTTGTCTACCGGAATGTTAAGCACTAAGAAATCGGCTAAAAATGCCTGGTACCCTATTTGGACTCGTACATTACTTACTTCGCCCATCGCCTTTGCCTGAGAATTATCAGCCATAATAAGATTAGACTGATTAGGTTGGGGGTTACTAAGCCCTAACCTCTTGTACAACGTATAAGGCATAATACTAACACTTAACCCTGTATCGGCCAATGCATACATCGCAACTGTTCCATTTACCTTAATGGGTCAAACAAAATTTCCTGAATCACTCATCTTCTTTGGCAATCCATTTTCCACTATCCTTGCTCTCTCAACCTCATCGAAATCTTTGTCTTCTAGTCTAGCCCTAGCCATCATTACCGCATCCAACTTCTTACAATATGTCATGTAATTGTTCAACACATCAATAACCGGTTTCTCTTCCATAATCTCTTGAAATTTCAACTCCAAGTTCTCCAAAATAACCTCCTTTTGTTCTTGGGTTAGAGGTTTAACAGTTTCTGGTGAAATTGGTGTTGAATTTGATGATGATGATTTTTCATTCTTTAGGGTGGAGGTTGGGTTAATTTGTTTAGGGGTGCCTTCTTTCTACTTGCCTTTCCCATCTTAAAAATCTCTTCCTTCCCTTCTTCTAATTCCGCAAACATCTCATCAACTTCTTTTCCTTCTTTCCATTCGGTAATGTCAATTCTCGTCTCGCCAAGTGCGAAATCAAGCTTACACTTGGTTGTAACAAGAAAATCTCTTCCAAAAACTACATCCGGTTCGTCAACATTTCCATATTCTAGGACTACAAAATCAACCTTGAAAATGTGGCCGTGAATATTCACTTTCACATCTTTTACCTTCTTTCTTCCATAATCCTCATAGTCAAGTTGAACAAAACCAAGCTTGTCTAACATATTTTCAGTGATATAGTTGTCTCCATATTCCATATTTAACTGAGCATCCCACGCTTGGATTCCTTCCACACCACATGGTGTAGCAAACCTCATAAACGGTGCATCGAACTCTTTATGTGGAGCTCTTGTGAACACAACAACTCTTTTCTCCTTTGGTAAACAAACTAAATTCTCCCCAACTTCTTCTATCTTTTCAACATCGACCTTAACGTCTTCCAACATACTTTCCAAACGCTCCAAGGAATCACCCGAATCCTTGAACATCTCTTCCAAATTCCTCAAGTATTCCGACACTTCGCTTAAACTCTCCATTTCACTTAGGCAAATACTAACTATAACATAACCACAAAATCAAAAATCCAAATGAAGTTATATCAAGTAACAAACAAGTTTAAACACTCAAAACAATAAAACAAGTAAAAATTAAAAACTTTTTAAAATTTTTCCGAGGCAACCATCCGATCGGTTTTAGATCCCATCCGATCGGATGGTCAAATCGTAAAAATTTGCACTTTCCAATCCGGATCGGATGCAACCACATCCGATCGGTTGGACCAATCGTAAAAACTTTTTTTTTTAATTGAAACTAAATTAAACTTTAAATGAGATAAATGAAAACTTAAATGAAACTAATTAACTACATTAACTATAAAACATAAAATTAACTATATGACCATCATTAAACATATAATTAAACAACTAATCAATTTTAACTATTACTACACTTAAAACAACCATTAATCTATCATTAAAAAGACTAAATACTACTAAAACATAAAAACTAAACCAAATTACTGAGGGCTCCAACCGATCGGATGGACATCCATCCGATTCGGTTGGTCCCGAACCAAACTTTTTTTTTTACTTTTTCTTTCTCAATACGAATTTCTAAATCAAAAACTGATAAAACTACTAAATCCAATACAAATTCAATCAAATCCCCGGCAGCGGCGCCAAAAACTTGATGTGTCACGTTCGTGTGCAAGTTTCAAAAATTTATAAACACGATTTATCCTATTCTCTAATTAACACATACGAGCAAGTATACACATCCGTGATAGTAAAGGTGGGTAAGTCGAGATCGTCCCAAAGGATTTGGTATTTGTATTTAGTATAGCTTTTGTAAAAAAGGGTGTCAATCCAATTTTGCGTAAATTCGAAAAGTAAATCCAATCAATCAAAAATATATACTTGTGTGTAATTCTTTAACTAATTGCATAGAGTATTCTATTAAGTTTGGTGTAACTTGTAATGATGCACAATTTTAAATGAATGATTAACAATCAATGGTTTATATCTTGAAAAATCATTACTAAGAATTCAATCTCCTAGTTAACTCCTTTCGGCCTTGTTAACTATTACGATAATTCTATGAAACTCTAGTTGTTTGAAAAGCATTTCTTATTTTATAAATTCTTACGAATCCTTTCGGCCCTTTTATTCATGATGAAATCGTTTCAAATCTATTTTAATGAGTAAATATGGTGCTTGTCACACACCATATTCCATACTAATTCGTGCACAAACTTTTTGGAATAAAAACATAAAGAAAATCCTTTGGGCCTTTTTATCCTTTGAAAATGTTTTTATCAACTAATTAAGCAAGATTAGATGTTATTCCAACAAACTCATAAAATAAGAATTGGTTTCATGCATCACCTTTTAACATAAGAATTCTCCAACAATTAGTTACATCATAACACACAAGTATACCAACAATTACTCCATGACAATCATTATAAAACACAAGTAACAAAACATACTTTCATTAAATGTAAAGTAAAGGTAGTTCATGGTAAATAAACAAGATATACCTAGCTTAGATTACAAGAACTAGATTTGTGGTACTATAGTAACCACACTCCTCCAATCGCCTAATAAGACACGTAAACAACTCCACACTCGAACCACACTATTGAGACTTTAACTCAAAGTTCCTGGACGTTTTTACAGCACTTCTAAGCTTTTGGGCAATGATAATAAGATAGCAAGGACTTGGTGTAAGCCTCTTACTAGTTTTTGGGTTGTCACACCTAGTAATCTAGCCTAGGATCCTATAAATAAGTGAAAGAACACTTATTCAACAAGTAAAAACGTCCTCCAATAGTTAATAAGCAGAAAATGATAAGCCACCATGATTATGGGGCTTAAATCCGTCATTAAATGAGCTTTTGTAACAGCAGCTTCATCCAACCGATCGGTTTTGGGCTCCAACCGATCGGTTGGATCTCTCGGTAAAATCCACCTTCTCCCATCCGAATCGGATGCGGGCTCCATCCGATCGGATGGAGTTTGCATGTACTCAAAATCTTGATCTTTCTTTGTCTTTTCTTGGTAGATGCTTTATCCTTCATTTGAGTGTTGATTTCTTCCATTGAACTTGATATTTTCTTGATATATAAACATAGAAATCTTGACACTTCCACATCCTTGAGTCCTTGTGTTGTTACTTTCTTGTTTCCATCTCGAGAATCCTCCAATTTGTGCATAATTACTTCAATTCTTCGACTTTTCCTGTACTTGGCTACATTTACTTGCATATACACTTTTTCCTTGATTAAGCAATAAATACATACAAATATAACCAAATATGATGCACAAAACTAATGATAACGCACTACAAAAAAAACAGGCTTTTAGAGACTGAATTTCTAGGGACTGATATATCAGTCGCTGATACATAGCATCGGTAACTGAAACATCAGTTACTGATACTTTTAAGGACTGACCTTTTATTGACTGATTGCGGCGCCTAAAAATCAGTCCTCGATTCAGTGACCCCATATCTGAGACTAAATTTCAGTTACTAATATGCCTGTACGGGAAAAAAAATTGGAGGCAAATTTGTTAGTGACTGAATAAGGGTGACATTTCAGTCCCTAGTACATGCACATCATATCTAAGACTAAATTTCAGTTACAAATATATTTGCGCAATAAAAATTTTAGGCGGAAAATTTGTTAGTGACTGAATTATAATCACAGTTCGGTCCCTAATACATGGAGATCATAGCTAAGATTAAGTTTCAGTTACAAATATGTCTACACAATAAAAAGGTTTGGAGGGAAATTTTTTAGTGACTGAATTTTAGTCACTAATTGCGTCCCTATTACATGGACATCATACCTAAGACTAAAATTCAGTTACAAATATATTTGCGCAATAAAAAAAGTTTGGAGTGAAATTTGTTAGTGACTGAATTTGAATCACAACTCAGTCCCTAATACATGGACATCATAGCTAACACTAAAGTTCAGTTACAAATACGTATGCAAAACAAAAAAACTTTTGAGAGAAAATTGTTTATGACTGAATTTTAGTCCCACATAAACCTCTTATACATGGGCAACATATTTAAGACTAAAATTCAGTTACAAATATGTCTACACAATAAAAAGGTTTGTAGGGAAAATTTATAGTGACTGAATTTTAGTCACAGCTGAGTCCCTATTACATGGACATCATACCTAAGACTAAAATTCAGTTACAAATATGTCTGCGCAATAAAAAAGGTTTGGAGGGAAATTTGTTAGTGACTGAATTTCAATCACGACTCAGTCCCTATTACATGGACATCATAGCTATGACTAAATTTTAGTTAAAAATACGTATGCAAAATAAAAAGGTTTGGAGAGACAATTATTTGTGACTGAATTTCAGTCCCACATAAACGTCTTATACATGGGCAACATATTTAAGACTAAAATGCAGTTATTCATTGGTAACGTGGACTTATATTGTGACTGGTATATATTTAACTCCGTTCATTAGCAAGGTTATTGACTTTTACCTATTATCACGAGTAACTAATTCACAAATTTCAATGCTTTTGGCCCAATCCATTTTCGTTAATTTATCGCTTGTTGCTGCATTAACAAATTTCAATGCTTTGTTCCATCACCAGTAATCTAGCCATAACGCGATGGGCAAAATGGTAATGAATCAAATGCCAACCATGTGCCATGAAGTGAGGATAAACCATTTTATATACCCATAAAAACAAATATTATGTAAAAGGGCAAAAGATATATTTTTAAAAATCTGACGGACTCATGCCAGACCATCCACCACAAGTAAACAAATGTTGCTAATGTACCCATTAACAAAGCTAAAAAAAATAAACAAAAAATGCACAGGAACATATTAATCCAAAGCATCAAGTATCCAGTCAGTTAAAACGACTTTAATACGTCCTTATTTTACTCTCATACTTTGGAAGGTGTACCTTATTACAAATATTCTACCAGTTTTACTACAACCATATGGACCATTTTAGTCTTATACGAACTGATTTAGCTACTGTTTGATTTAAAAACAATACAACTGCGTTATTATTACCTTACAAATTATTTCGCCACTACTCTCCAAAACTATTTTACTGTCATCCGACGAACCGTTTTGCTACTGAATCACTAAGTAAACTACAGCTTTGCTAATATTTACAGGTAATAAATGATTTTCTTATTACTTTATGCATTGTCCTACATATCACCTAACAAGTTATTGTGTAATCAAATCTTTACCTTGCTACTAGATCACAAATTTAACTATGATTTTGTTATTACTTTATAAACAATAAATCATTCCCTATCACTCTATGGACAGTTCTACAAAACTATTTTATAAAATATCTTACAATCACTATGTGAACTATTTACTTCCAAAAAAAAAAGAAAAAAAAAAAAAAAGTATTTTCATAAGTAGAATAACCAATATTTCATTTTGAAAATAGATCAAAACCTTAGAAGTGGACCACACACTTTCGCCTGAGACTATAGATAACAACCTGCCAAGCTTTGATACTGTTTTATCATTGAATAAGTCGCCGCATTCGTTCCCTGCAATTAGATTCCCTTACTAGTAGTACATGCGTTGAACTAGATTGTCAATATACCATTACTCTCAAGACATGTTACTCTCAAGGAGTTCTAGACGACACAGACTCGAAAGGTCAAACATAAATTTTTACAAAAATTTCTTACCCATACCACGATTGAGAACCCGATTTTACAAGCCTATGAAATCTTTTGAAATTATGTCAACTTACGCAACTGTAAATTCCCAACAAAGAAATTTGTAATACTTGGAAGGTTATTTTGGACAAACCCGTGTAAACACTTACCCAAATAAACTTTTCAAACAAAATTTCATCCATTCTTCTGAGAAGGAAAATGCTCAATTTCAAAACAAATCTTGAAGATCAGTCACCCCGCCATTTTTAAAAACTTTATATGTATCGGTCTAGAATTTTGTGTCACTAGAGTATAAACCCTACATTGGAATTAGACCGTGAGGATTTGAGAAGAGACCACGGTGACAAAATTTTGAAACATCATGTAGTTAAGATTTAAACTATTTCCCTCTACTAAACTTACTCCAGAAATCACTGTACCTCACCAAAACACTAGAAGGAGACAACTTATGGCAGACCACTTAAGCGCTCTCCCACAGGCAAGGAGAAATTATTCCGACCTATAACCTGAACTAAATCGTGAGGAAGCGATTCCTTTTAAGCGGTATGTGCTGTAACACCCGGTAAATTCCTAAATTTAGTTTACGAGTCAAAATATTTATTTCTGATTTTCCCTTAAGCTTTCAAACTTTTCTGAAACTCTTCGAACTCGTTTAGGATTGAAATACAGTGGATATCTTGTTGAAACGGGAGCGCCATTCATTTATCAAGACAGCACAACGTAAAACACGCGAAACGAATTGAATTTGCCAAATAAATTAATCTCGAGAAAGTTATGCATATTTATACTCGTTTTTATTTGAAAAATTATTTCGAACACAATGGCGCAAGTTTCATAATTTCTCGAGTCCGTTTGGTACGTCAAATGGGGCCCACAAGGTTGTTACTAAAAGAATTGCAAAATTACAAAATCTACCCCACGCTTAAAATTTCTCCGCAGTCCCTCCAGTTTATTTTTTCCAAGTTTGGCCCCTCATGGGTCTAAATTGGGAAATTTTTAGGGTTTCCTCATTTTTGACTATAACACGTCGCCGGATTTTCCATTTCCGTCGCCGTCACCGTTTTCCGGCGAGATTCCGACCACCCCTAAAAATCACCCGACACGTAAATCTCGATATCCTCATCAATTCTAGAGCGTTTGGGGATGCAAGGGGCTCGTTTGATCGTGTTTGAAGCCCCCAAAGCCGCTCGCCACTACACCTCTGCCGTCCACCACCATCTTTCCTACCCCTTCTCTTTCGACTGGTAAAGATCACACGCCCCTTTTCTCTTATTTTTTTTTGTTTTATTCAAACCCTAATCGAGTAATAGTTAAACCAAAAGATTTTAAATCTAAAACTAATGAAACCTAATGTTTTCTATTGAATTTCGTGTGGATTTAATTTCTTGGAGCTAAAACCATTCGAATTGTTACCGAGTCACTTGACTCGTCTGAGTTAACTCACGAGTTGAGTTGACTCGGTGATTGTTATGCTAGTTGGTGTTTGTTTGGTTATGTCGAAACTTATAAACTCGTCCTTAAATTTTTAGTTTTAGTTTATAATACAAATATAATGGAACGGCTTAAATTGATTTCTATTATAAACTAAAAGCTATGTAATTTTCTTGCTTACTTATTTCAAGATACATGTTAATAAAAATTAGCCTACCATCTCATTAGCGTGAATGCGTGATGTTAAATGACATGGATATCAAAACACATAGTTAAGCATTTCATTGCATTGATAGGCTTACTGTACTACATTGATGGCAACTTGAGCTGTTTAGTTGATCTATTAGTATCCCGACATCTGATTTCAAGATATATAGCAGGTAACAGATACGAATGAAATTGTTAGTGGCTGTTTAATATCTTTGACAGAAACTTGATGAATAAGGAATTGCTTAGTGATACTAAAATGTTGCTATTTTATGGCTGTAAATCTAAGATTCTTACAATTGATTATTAATGCCTGTTTCATTGCTTGCTTGTCTCTTTTTAAAGGGAAAATCATGGATCTCGAACTGCTGTGCATGATAACCTGGATGGCATTATGGTGTCAGGTCTCAAAACAATAGCAGAGCTGCCTTTCTAAAGAAAGTAAGTTCTTCAATTTAGTTGTTAATTTCTGGTCTTAAAATGTCTTGTTAATCCTTTATATAATTTATTTGCCATAAAGATCTTTACGGATGAGGACTTGAATACCAAATGTGACATTAGTTGTGGTGGATAAATATAGTATAAGTATTCACTGTATGTTTTTCTTCAAGCTCTCTTGTTAATCCTTTTAAGAAATGTATTTGACTGATCAATGTGAGTAAATTTATTGCTTTAAATTTCTTCAAGACTTAATTCAGTTCAGAAATATTTACCTTTACATAGTTGAAGTTTGTTAATCTGTTGAATACTATCCTTTGTAAAATGTTCCTTCTGCTGTTGTGAAAAGTGCTTAGTTATTGCGCGCTCTCTTATGCTTTTCTGACTCTTCTACTTGAGAACTAATAATGCCGTTTTTATAGGGTGTTCGGCATCATCGGGTAACCTGCAACAATGTTTGGTGACATGCTATCAGTTGCTATGCGACTTGGTGTGTTTACGAGTCAGAATCTCTTAATCACTTTCAGCCGACATGTTACTGATTCTTTTATGCTCCGATAATTGCAGGCCTGCACGATTCAAAAACTGGGAGTTCCACAACTGACTGTGGAGCAACAGTCACACCATCAACATCCCGCATAGGTAAGTGACCCACTGCTATTTTATTCTAACTCCCGTACATGGAATTTAGACTGCTTCACTTCAATTGCAGACATAGTTATCAAATCAGAGAGTCATGGCAAGTTACTGCTTTTTTTAGACCTATGTAAACTACAGATGCAAGACGTGTCACATATCTTTGGATTTTTATTTTTTTTAATTTCTCATAACGTTTATGGTTCAGCCTTTTCCAAAGTTTTGACTTGCCAGTGGTGAATCATGTGTTTTACAGATTTGTAATATACCTTCTAGACAGTTGAACTCCGATAAACATTAGCTGCACATATAGCCTGCCACATAGGTATGTTCTTAATTACCTTTCCACTAAACCTGTTATCTCATTCTTATTATAGGTGTACCAGAGACAGAAGTTGCGCCAAAATTTTCAGACTTCGAGAGCACAATAGACTCACCAAATACTACTGAAGGTGATGGTAACGGTGATGGTAACGATGATCCATTCACCGATAGTGTTATATAGGACGTTCAAATTTATTTCTATTGAATTTGGTGTTATTTTTAAACATATTGAATTGTAAACTCTTGTTATTTGGATTGGTTGGATTGGTGAATATTATGCTTTAAAGAAATATTGTTATTATTATTGTTTATGGTTTTGAGTTTTATTATTGTAAGGGGTCATGTATGCATTGTGAATGGGGACTGAAGTAAATTGTATTTGCCACAAACTTTTAGTTTATAATAGAAATGTAATGGAACGGCGCATCGTATTGGAGACTGATTTGAATGTTATTTTGTATCGATTAACATATATTTTGAAACTAATTTTCAGTCACTAGAAAAACAAATTAAGGACTAATTCATTTGTTTTTTGTGACTAACAATCAGTCTTTAAAGCATTTCATCGGAGAATAATCAGTTTTTAAATCCTATTATTAGAGATTGATTTGGTACGGTAATCTACAAAACAACGAAATGTATTAGGGACTAAAAACAATGTTTATGGACTAATTTTCAGTCCCTAAATCCATGTGTTAGTAACTGATCTAACATAGTATTATTGACTGACTTTTCAGTCGCCGATAATATGCATTGGGGACTGAAATAACATGATACCAGTCAGTCACTGATAATATGCATTGGGGACTGAAATAACATGATACCAACCCATAGATAGAGGACTGACTTTTTTATTTTGGAGACTGATCTCTGGTCCTCGTTGGTTCGATACAACAAGGACTGAATTTCAGTTGATAACGTCACTTTCCGCAACTAAGATGTTGTAACTGATTAGTGACTAGCAAAATCAGTCCTTGATAGACCATTCGTAACTGATCATGGTGTATCGGAGACTGATTTTTCAGCCTCTGAAAGCCTGTTTTTTTGTAGTGACGTAACTAAAAACATGTTCATTTTGAACGTTATCATAAATACATATATATATATATATATATATATATATATATATATTATATATATATATATATATATATATATATATATAAAAAAGAAAAAATGGAATTTACAAAACATAAGGAAGGTGTAGTTGGTGTTTTAGGGTGTACACACAACCCATCCCATCTAGAAAACCCTACAAAATCATGAAGAAGCTTTTTAGAGACTTTGATAAATTTGCTTTCATATCTTCAAAGAGTGACAATTGCATTTTTTAATTATATAAGGATTTGACATGTCACTTTTGTTAACAGGCAACTAGTTATGATTACACAAAAGAGTGACAATTGAATTATTTAATTATATTAGGATTTGACATGTCACTGCTTTTTATGGGGACGAGTTATAAAAACCCCTCCTAAATATACAAAGGACACCCCCCCCCCCCCCCGGTAGGGTAGGTGTACTTTTTTTTACTTTTTTTTTTTTTTTTTTTTTTTTTTTTTTTGTACTTTTGTACCTTTTGTACTTTTTTTTCCTTTTTGTCTTTTTGTTGTTGTTTTTTTTTTCTTTTTTTTATATTTTTTAAAGTATGTATTTGTTTTATTTTATTTTGTGTAATCTTTATTTTAGTGTTTATTTGTTACGTTTTTATGTTATGTTATTTGTATTCGTCTAATGTGTTTCTATTTAATTAAACAACAACAATAACACGTTAACGTTAACACATTAAACAACTACAAAAACAACTGTTATTATTCAATTAAACAAGAACATTAACACATTATTTGAAAACAACAACACCTACTACATGTGAAGATTATTTATGTCATCTAAAAGCTCATGGAGCATTGCACCCGACTGACATGCGTGATCCTCAGGATTCCTTGTCAATTCCAGTGATGCCTCGAGCGTCTTTATTCTTGTCATCAACATCTTGTTTTGAGACACTAACATCTTGTTTCTTGTTCCAAGCTTGTCAATCTTATTAGCTTGCTTGTCAATTTTATTATCTTTAGCTACGCAGCTTGAGCACTGCTTTGAAGAAGAGGCTTGACTAAAGTACTTGTTTTGAAAAGCATCCTTCCACATAAAGTACTCACACCCAAAGTCATCTGTTCCTGGCTGTTACATGTTAAGAAAATTATAAGAAATGTATTCTTAACAAACAAATAATTTACATAACTAAGCAAACGTATGATTATTTACCACTGAAAAAGGACATGCATAATACGGTTGACCATAAATAGTGTCTCTACGGGATGTCCTTTCTATAATCAATCCTCTCCGACAGCGACACAAGAAAGGATTATTTTGTTCCACCTGGCCAAAAAATTTGTATAATAATTTACAACATAAATCAGTAATGTATTGTTAATTTAAATAATACAAATAGTTATTTACAACATATTGACAGTAATCGTTCACTATGTTTTGTCGGTATAATTATTTACAACATAAATCAGTAATCATTTACAATGTTTTGTGTGTATAATTATTTACAACATAAATCAGTAATCATTTACTATGTTTGTCTTTGTCTAATCTTCGTATACAGATGTAGTCGATCGTAATATAAAGTTGCCCATTCGAATGCATCGGAAACTCTGAACGCCCTCCATTGTGGGTGAATATCCAGAACAGGTGAATTTTTGTCTAGCGTTAGATAAATGAAGTGAGCTCATTCATCATCCCCCACACGGGCAATCACTAGGGGGCTAGTTTCTTGTGATAAATTTGGACCGGGAAAAAACAGAAAACACGTATGACTTTGTCGCTCAGATATAAATACAACAGGCCGGTTAAGCACTGAAGCAATAACCAACCCCGTGTTTGGCATAATCATCCAGTAGTCTCCCGGTGCAAATCCATTATGTAACCAGTCTACTGATCTCCGGAGATGGTCATGGTCATTTTGCCACCATATACTTATGTAAAAGGCACGATTAACGTCTAACTCTTGCAATAACCACATTCGAACATCGCGCCACCTTTCTTCGTGTTGACCAATACCATGGGCAACGCACCGAAACCCACAATTTCCATCACCTCACACATTATAAATACTTATGATGTATCGACGGAAAAGCTGTGGAATCTGCTCAATCAAATAGTCGCTACCCGCATCTCCAATGTATAACCTGTGTCTTATACTCTGTTCAACTCTAGGACCCATGTAAGAACTATGTCTCGCAGGTTGTTTGTTCAAGTCCGGGACTTTTGTAGATCTTGAATTTGCGCTTCTTCGGTGATCTACGGTTGGTACTTTATTCAAGTCTGGGAGTTTTGTAGACTGGGACTTTTTATCCTTTGCGCTCGAATGTCCACGAGTACTTTTGTGAACAGCAGGTTGACGTATATCAACAGATTGGGGACCGTATATCCCTCTCACCTTCTTTAACATATTTTTCTTGACAAACGACGACATTTTGTCAAAAACACTCTTGAATTGTTGTATGTCATCTTCACAAGAAGGATCATCGTCAGGTTCAGAAGAAGGACCAGCTTCAGTATTGATACTAGGCCATGGAGCAGATAGGGTTCTCCAAAAAATATCAACTGTATCCAGTGGAATGGCCATTTCTGCATTCATTAAAAAGTGACTTATATAAATTACTGATATTAATAGGGAAAATAACTTGATAGTCATAAATTTAATATACTTATTATGAATCCGATAGTAAAGCAGTTCGTGAAAGCATGACTTATATAAATTACTGATATTAATAGGGAAAATAACTTGATAGTCATAAATTTAATATACTTACTATGAATCCGATAGTAAAGCAGTTCGTGAAAGCATGGTAGCCCATAAACTGACCGCAACTGATGACTACAATCTTGGGCGTCGATCGACAGTTGGAGTTCATCGAACATGAGTTCCAAAGCATATTTGGAAACTTTATACCACAATTCTGCAAATAGTGGTATATTACATTTATTCATTCTCTCATTTTTGCTTCTGTTAAAAGTTTCCTATATCGCAGTTTCTTGCGCAACGAGAATCTTATTGATCGAACTCAACAACATGTCTAAGTTGGACATTGTGTTGCCCAAGTATAATTTCAACAACGAGTGTTGACCCTCAACTCTGCATGTTGTTGACTGGCCGAAGCTGCGATATTGATCGGTAATAAACGAGAGAAACATGTCTGAATAACCTTGCAGCCAGTTATTCAGATACGAATAAATATCTGAAAAAAACAATGAATTAATAAAAAGTCATTCGGGTACTTATTTATTAAATAATAAAAACAATGAATTAATAATTAAGTACCTGCATGTTCGACCAATAACTGTTATAGGTATTGATAATAATGCGTGAATATGCCACGTGTCAGAGCTTTAACCATCCAATCCCATGTTCCTTTAATGGACTCATACTCCTTTAGCGAATTGCATCTATTTCTGCAATACTGAAGCATATTTTGTGAAATGTGCCACTGACAGAGTAATTTGTTTGCGTTCGGGAATTCTTCTCTACATGCCCCAACCAACGCTAAATCTCTGTCAGTGATGATAACACGCGGGTAATATTTTTCCTCTATCACCTCCTTCACACATTGCAATACCCATTGAAAATTAGGCCCCTTTTCTTTGTCCAAAAAACAAAACGCCATTGAAAATGTTTTGTTTGTTGAAGTTAATCCGACAATTTCAAAAAATGGTAATTTAAACAACGTGGTATTGTATGTTGAGTCCATTAGCATGATTTCAGGAAATGTACACCATAGAGCATATGACGTGGGGTGAACAAAAAATAGTTCCTCAAGCTCATTATGCTCATTTACCATCTCGTAATATGTATACCCTGAATGCATCAAATGTGAGTAAAGGACTTGGATTGGAGTTCTATGACCTATTAGGGCTCCACGTATCTTATTTTGTACGTTATATATAGTTCTAATGCTAGACACGTTATCCGGATTACGCTCCTTTACTGACGAAAGTATATGACGTGGTGGTATGTGAAACTCTGTCAATTGTTGGACCAAACTGAACTCATCATCCTTTAATCTCATTTCATATGGGAAACAATGCAATGACTCTGCAAAATCATGATTATGCCTATCACACTTCACCCTCAACCTCCAAAAATCTTGTGTTTTTGAATATTTCGCCACTAATTTGAATGGACAATAGGTTTTAGAGGTACTGGTTTTCCGTTTAATTTCATCTTCTAAACCTACACGTTCATACACCTCACCCTTTGAACACCCATAAATGATTGCGTACAAATACCCCTTCTCTGATTTGGTTCTTTTCTTAACAATAATAAAACCGATCCCTCGAGCTATATTTTGCACCCAATCAGTTAGTTGCTCGGGAGAACTGAACACCTGAAAATACATTACAACTTTTACAACTTTTATTTTTTTTAACAAATTACTTTATCTTTTTTTTTTTTTTTTAACTTTTACAACTTTTCTTTTTTTTTAACTACTTTTTTTAACAATTTTTTTTTTTTTTTTTTTTTTTTTTTTACATTGTCTTAGATAAAAATAAAATAAAAATAGAACCGCGTATACCACTCACACCACCCACAGACTTCCCATATCCCACCCCACCCCCCATCCCATCCTTCAATACTATCTCTGACTCTCTCTTTTCTCTCTTTCAATCACCCCTGCTATACTCTATCTTTTCTCTCACTCAAAAACTGTGTTCTTGGTGGTTTTGATCTAAAAACTGCTTTTTGATGGTGGTTTTCTTTGTAGATCATGGTGTTATATCTTTTTAGATCTAAAAAGTTTGATGGTGAGACAGAGACATGTATAGAAGGATGGGATGGGGGTGGGATAAGGGTAAGTCTCTAGGTATGTCAGTGGTATATGCGGTTTTAACTTTTTTTGCTGGTGGTTCTTATATTGGTGGTTCTTGGTACATTTTAGATCTTTTTAGATCTAAAACTGATGCTTTGGTGGTTCTTGGTACTTTTTTTGGTTAGATCTTTTTAGATCTAAAACTGGTGATACTTTTTTTTGGTTAGATAATTTTAGATCTAAACAAATTGGTGGTTCTGATGGTGGTTAGATCTTTTTAGATCTAAAACTCGACCCTTTTTATATCTAAAACCGATGATGCTTGGTTCTGATGGTGGTTAGATCTAAAAAAATGGTCGAGTTATTCTAACTGTTAGGAAATTAAGCTTTAGCAGTTAAGACTGTTGAAGGTAACAGTTAGGACTGTTGAAGATGGAAGTTAAGACTGCTGAAGAGTTTTGAAGACATGAGCAGTTAGGACTGCTGAGTGAAGAAGTTAGTACGGTTTATGTTTATGATTTATGTAATAGATAATTATGGAAAATATATTGTGTATATCGTATAAGATTAGAATGATAGTTATCTTGTAAAGGAATCCTTGGTCTATAAAAGGATTGCCTAGGTTAACATACAGAGATATAGAAGTACGAATTAGTTCATAGAGATTCAAGGTTGTAAACCCTAGTGATAGGAGATCACTCGTATTATTATTCTAATAATATTGAATCGTTGAAGGTTATTATTCTGTGTTCATTCATTGTTTCATTCAAATCATACAAAACACATAAAGGCTTCTAAGTGCTAGCTAGTAAATTTCGCATGCTAGACTACGTATAATTCTTAGTATCACATCTAACACAAGGAGTGTGTGTAGATTCGGTCAAGTGGTATCAGAGACAGGTTTACTGATACTTAGATTTAGAAGATCCGAGAAGAACAAAGATGGACATGGAAACAACTCCATCCACAACCAACATTGCTGCTAAGCTTCCTATGCTTAAACCTAATGAGTTCGACATGTGGAGACTTCGTATTGAGCAGTTTTTCCAAGTGCAAGACTATGCACTGTGGGAGATCATTGAAGATGGAAACTCTTTTACACCTGTAACAACAACAACTGTTGTTGATGGTAAATCTGAGAGTATAGTGCAGACAAAGCCAACCACTAATGAAGAGAAGGCATGGTACAAGAATGATGTTAAGGCTAGAAGTTTGCTTTTGATGAGTATTCCCAATGATCAGTTGCTGAATTTTAGTAAGTTCAAGTGTGCTAAATCTCTTTTTGAAGCTATTGTTGCAAGATATGGTGGGAATGAAGCCACCAAGAAAACCCAGAAGACCCTTCTCAAGCATCAGTTTGAGAATTTTACTGCAACAAACAATGAGTCGTTGGATCATATGTTCAATAAGCTTCAAAAACTGGTGAGTCAATTGGCTGTTCTAGGAATTGAGATACCTCAGGAAGATCTCAACTCCAAATTTCTGAGGAGTCTACCTTCTGAATGGGCTATGCATGTGGTAGTATGGAAAAACAAGCCTGATATAGATTCCATGAGCTTAATGGATCTCTATAGCAACTTCAAGATAGTTGAACATGAGATTAAGAAGTCTGTTGGATCAAGCTCAAGCTCAAGCTCAGGCAATTTGGCATTTGTATCAACTCCCAGTTCCTCAAGTCCAGATGAAGAAGTGCAAGTTGGAGGAGCAGTTGGTACTGCTAGTGCAAACCTTGGTACTGCTAGCACCTCAAGCAGTACTAGTGGACTTTTAAATGATGATACTTATTGTGCTTTCTTGACTACTCAGCACAATGGAAGTATGTTGACTCATTCAGATCTTCAAGAGATTGATGAAGATGATATTGAAGAGATGGATATTAAGTGGCAGCTCTCTCTTCTTAGTTTGAGAGCTAGGAGATTCTTGAAGAAGACTGGTAAGAAGATTGTCATAAACAGTAATGATGTTGCAGGGTATGACAAGTCCAAGATTGAGTGCTTCAACTGCCACAAGAAAGGTCATTACTCAAGGGAGTGCAGATTGCCAAGCCAACAAGATGGAAAGAGTAGAGCATATGGAAACAAGTCAAGAGTTGTGGAGGTTACTGATTCAAGCTCGAAAGCCATGGTTGCCATTGATGGCTTAGGATTTGACTAGAGCTATATTGCAGAGGAGGAAGCAGAAGCATCTACAGAGGTTGCTCTCATGGCATTTTCTGATTCTGAGGTAAAAGTTTCAAAATGTTCTAAATCTTGTGAAGCTTTAAAAGGTCTAGAAACACTTAAAACAAGATATGAGAATCAGAGAAAAGAATTAGTTGAAACTGCTTTTAGCTTAGCAAATCATAAGAGAGCTTTAGCTGTGTTAGAAGAAAAAATTGTTCATTATTAAAACAATGAGTCTATGTTTTCTGATGATATGATTATTCTTAAGAGAGACTTAATGTTTAGAGAAAATGAGATTACTGTTTTAAAACATGAGCTAGAACAGGTTAAGAAAGCTAAGGAGAACATTCAGATGAGTGTAGACACACTTGAATACACATCAAAAGGTGTTCAAAAGATAATTGAGACTCAGATTCTTAATAAAGCTAAGTCAGGCCTAGGATATAAGTCGGTTCCACCTCCCTATAGAGGAATTCCATCACCTAAAGGTGTAGACTTAGAATACACAGGACTCCCTGAATTTCAATTACCTGTGCTTAACTATGGTCCTCAACCTAAGAAGGATGTAGTTTATAAACCTGTGTTTGAAAGTGCAAGTGATAAATCACTATCTGAGGATAAGGTGTCTTCTGATAGGTCCTCACCTAAGGACTCAGATGCTCCAACTATAAAGGAATGGACTTCTGATGATGAGGATGATCAGGCTGTGGTTAAGCCTGTTAGTGCTAAAGTGGAGGAACCAAAAGTTTCAAAGATGGTTAAACCTGAGACTGTTAGGCCTAGATCAAATGCCAAACCTTTTAGACCAACAGTTAGGTATGCAGAAATGTATAGAACCACAAACAAGCCAAGAGGTAACCAAAGGAATTGGAATGACCTCAAATCTCACCAATTGGGAAAGAATTTTGTTTGCTATAGGAAAGCTTGTTACTCTTGTGGTAGCTTTGACCATTTTGCAGATTATTGTGATAAATGGGTATCTGGATATACAAATCATAGGTTGAGCATTGCAAGACCTCAATCTTTTCTTAGGAATGATAAGATGATACCTAGATCAGTTCTTTTAAGGTCTGGACCTAAAGCAGTTCAAACTGCTAGACCAGCAGTTCAGACTGTTAGACCTATGAGACAAATTCACCCAAGGCCAACAGTTCAAGGTGCAAAAATGTTTTCCAAATCAGCACCAAAAACTGTTAATAGACCCTTTCATCACAAAGCAGTTGTAAAAAATCAAGTTTGGAAACCTAAGGTAACAACTACCAAGCCAGCAGTTCCAACTGCTAGCAGGGTAATTGGTACTGGTGTGAATAAAAACACTGGTAAGGGAAACATGGGTAATGGAGTGAATGCTTCAGCATGTTGGGTATGGAGACCAATTAAACCCAATGGTGCTAAGACTGTTTTGAAAAGAATGAATTATGTTGATGCTAGAGGAAAGCCTAAGTCTATTTTGGCTTGGGTTCCACAAGGAAATTAATTTTTCTTGTTATATGCATTGTTAGTCATATGCTTGTATCTTGTTTCTTTGTTTTTGGACTAACAATTGCAGAATTGGAGAGAAAACACCAAGGGATTATGAATGCTTGATGTTTTGGACTAAATGGTGTTCTGGAGATTAGTATGTGATCTTTGCATACAACAAATGGTAATTGGTTCACCATGTCTTATCCACATAAGAACCAACTAGTCCAGAGCAAACGGTTTCTGGTAAAGACTAATCAAATCCGTTGATGGTTGACAATTTACCAAAAATTGTATGGTTATCAGCTCACCATATCTAAGTGTGAAGAGTTGGCTAGTCCAAAGCAAACGGCTATTGGTAAAGACATATCAAATCCGTTGATAGCTGATAGTTTGCTAAAAACTATGTTTGAGCCATGGTATTTTAAAATTTTATTTCAAACAATTCGTACGGCTCAACAAAATTTTTGCAACAGTTGGTACGGTTAGTACAAAGTTGGGACGGCTCAACTAGCCGTTGTAAAAATCTGTCAGTAATTAATTTTCTAGCCGTTGGGGTAAAACCGTTATTCTCAAGATACTTATAGGGATTTTTATAGACGATAATTATCTTTTTACCATAATTTCATTTATTCTCATTCTAAAGATAATTTATCTCATACGCATATTTCGCAAAACCCTAAACAGTACCAATAAACCCCAAGCGACTGCATAAACTTTAATTCCAATTTACAAGATCATTGTATTGCTAAAATCTTTCATTTTTCATCATTAAGAATGGCTGGATTGGATTTTGTTTAGCGTCACAACCAGGTTGCGTTTTTAGAGAAAACAGAGCAAGGAGATGGGCCAAAGTTTTATGAGATTGTGGACTTTCTCAACCACTCTCACATAAGGTATGCTCTAACTGTTTCTCCTACTCTTTATGTTTCGCACATCACACAGTTCTGGCAGAATTCATCTGTCTTGACAAGTGATGATGGAGACTTAGAAATTCATACTGAAGTAGATGGCATTAAATTTGTTGTTACCGAGTCTATACTTAGGAGACATCTTAAATTAAATGACTCAGATGGTATCCACACTATGCTAAATATTGAAATTTGGGAATAACTTACAAAAATGGGGTATAATACATCTGAACATAAATTGACTTTTCAAAAAGGATGTTTTTCACCTCAATGGAGATTTTTGATACATACTCTTCTATGTTGTTTTAAGTCCTAAAAAGACTGCTTGGGAGCAGTTCAGTAGCAATATTGCTATTGCTCTCATTTGCTTGTCTACAAACAGAGTTTTTAACTTTTCAAAATATATTTTTGAGGGTATGGCATCAAATGTTGACAGTAAAACAAAGTTTTTAATGTATCCCAGGTTTGTTCAAACAATTTTAAATAAAAAGACATACCTGCTTACAAAACCAACTGAAACTTTTGCTACGCCTAGTCTACAATCAAAGGTTTTTCAAAATATGGCTATGGCTAGTAGGCTTTTTGAAGGGGAACCAGTTCCATTGTTTCCTCAAATGCTTCAAACTGAGTTGGGTGAAGGTTCAGCAGTTCCAACTGATCCCCATCACACATCCACTCAAGAATTTGAAACAACCCAACAACCACCCATCACTTATAGGAGAAGGTCTAAACCTAGTCTAACTAGGGTTGTGACTAGATCCTTGCCCAAAGATTCACCTCTCCTAGCAGGTAACACAGCTAGAAGTGATGAGGGTAGTTCTTCACAAACTGAATTGATGGAAATATGTACCAAGTTAGTTGACAGAGTAAAGACATTGGAGGAGGAGCTTAAGAAGAGAAATGAGGAGCTGAAATCTCACAAAGAAATGTTTTCCAAAGTCTATACCAAGCTAACAAAAAGGGTGGAGAAGCTTGAAGATCAGTTAAAGAAGAAAAGGGCAAAAGTGATATTGGATGATGATTATGATGATGATGATTCAGATGGTTCTGAAGGGGATGATGAAAATTCTTCCAAATAGGGGAGGAAATTTAGAAAAGATAAGGATAGATCAGGTTCTCAGGGGAGGTATGAAGAAGGTTCTGAACAAGATGAAGGTTTTGATATTGGTTCAGGTTCTGGTTATGTTCAAGAAGAAACAGCTGAGACACATCAAGCAGTTCCAAATGTTGAAGCAGTTCAGACTGCTGAGACAGAGCAAGAAACAGTTCAAACTGCTGAGACAGAGCATCAAGCAGTTCCAACTGATGAAACTTCTGCTGAACAAGTTTATGAAAGGAGAAGAGCAGATAAAGGGAAGAAGCCTATGACATCTAAAGAAGTGGCTGCTGCTCAAGAACTTGAAAGGCTTAAAAGATTGAAACCAAAAACTCAAGAACAGATAGATCATGATGCAGAAGTTGCAAGGCAATTGGTAGAAGAAGATTTGGCTGGTGAAGAAGCTAAACAAGCTCAGATTGCTCAAGATGAAGAATTTGCAAGAAAAATGGCTGCTGATGATATAAGAAATATAGCTGAATTCATGGAAAGAAAAAGATCAAGAGAAGTAAATCAAGAGGAGTTCAATGAACAGTTACAATATTTGTTGGATTCTGATGTGATTGTAAGAGCTCAAGCTTCAATGGTTCTTAAAGATAAACAGTTGAATGAAGAAGAAAAGACAGAGGAGCTTAAAGAATTCATACTCAAAAAGAATGGAGTTGCAACATGGGAAGATCTGATTCATAGGATAAGAGAAAGACAGAAGTCAGGGTACAAGACAAAGTTGCCAACAAAGAAGGAACAAGTTGAGTCTATGAAGCATTATTTGAAGAACTCAGCAAATTACTCCATGAATGACTTCAAAGGAAAATCTTATGCTATAATTGAAAAAGAATTCTATGAAACTTATGCTATTTTGAATACTCCAAGAAGAAGTTTCAAAACAGGTAAGAAGAGGGAAGCAGAAACTATGGAATCAGAAGTTGCAAAGAAACAAAAGTCTGAGGAAGAAGGGTTAACAAATGAGAAGATCAGAAGCATGATGATGATTATTCCAGAGTCTTCTTAAATTAAACCTTTGCAGGTAAAACATCCAATCATTGACTGGGAAGTGTTCACTGATGGAAGAATGAAAGGATGGAAGATTATCATACTTAGAGAAATTTCTGAAAGATATAAGTTTTTGAAGATTTACTCAAAGGCTTTGACAGAGAAGATCTAAATCAACTATGGAGCTTAGTGAAAGAGAAATTCAGAGATATTGATCTTATTGAAGATAAAGATAAAGAACTATGGGTTCAATTGAAGAGAATTTATGAACCAGATGGTGGAGAGTCAATATGGAGATTTCAAGCACAAGCCAAGGATGTCACTTGGAAGTTTTTAGAACGTGTGGTACACAGATGTTACAAGGATGATAGAGATCTTATGTGTTGAAAGATTATCCACTCAGACAGGTGTTTTGACAATGATGGCATGTGTAGACTGGAAGCTAATGAGAATTGATATGCTGATATGCTGGTGACAAAGAATTCAACCTTGCACAAGAAGTGAAGTATCTAAGAGATTGCTTCTAGGTGTTTTGAAATGAATTTTCGGCATTTAGAAGAGAAGCTAATTGAAGAAACTTAGTGATTTGGATGAAATCCAAAGTTTAGGGAGTGAAGTTGTTAAGAAATTAAGCTTTAGCTGTTAAGACTGTTGAAGGTAACAGTTAGATGTTGAAGGTGGAAGTTTAAGACTGCTGAGAGTTTTGAAGACATACAGTTAGGACTGCTGAGTGAAGAAGTTAGTACGTTATGTTTATGATTTATGTAATAGATAATTATGGAAATTTATTGTGGATTATCGATAAGAGTTTAGACATGATAGTTAACTTGTAAAGGAATCCTTAGTCTTTAAAGGTTGCCTAGGTTAACTACATAGATATTAGGAAATACGAATTATTCATAGAGATTCAAGGTTGTTAACCTGTGATAGGAGATCACTCGTTTTATGTATTCTATAATAAAATTGAATCGTTGAAGTTATTATCTGTGTTCAATTCACTTGTTCATCAAATCATACAAAACACATAAAGTCTTCTAAGTGCTAGACTAGTATTCGCTCTTAGACTACGTTTAATTACTTTAGTAATCAAATCTTAACACAAGGAGTGTGTGTAGATCCGGTCACTAACCCCCCCCCCCCCCATATGTTGGTGGTTTCACATAAGCAGTTTCACATAATTGTTGGGTCTGATGATGGTTTAAGCATTATTTTAAGCATTTTTTTATGTTGGTTCTTGGTTCTGATGGATGGTTCTGATGTGAAAGTGCTTATGTTGGTTCTTGGTTCTGATTAATGGTTCTAATGGTGGTTTAAGCATTATTTTAAGCATTTTTTATGTTGGTTCTTGGTTCTGATTGATGGTTCTGATGTGAAAGTGCTTATGTTGGTTCTTGGTTCTGATGTAAAAGTGCTTATGTTGGTTCTGATGGTGGTTTAAGCATTTTTATGTGAAACTACTTATGTGAAAGTTCTTATGTTGGTTCTGATGGTGGTTTAAGCATTTTTATGTTGGTGGTTCTTGGTTCTGATAGTAATTTGATGGCGATGATGGTGGTTTCTTTTATGTGAAACTGCTTATGTGAAAGTGCTTATGTGAAACTGCTTTTATGTGAAAGTGCTTATGGGAAAACTTGTGAATGTAACTTTGCTAAGTTCCATATTTTTATGTGAAACTGCTTATGTTTAACTGCTTATGTGAAAATGCTGCTTATGTGAAACTTTAAGCAGTTTTTGATCTTTTTGAAACTTTAAGCAGTTTATGATTTAATAGCAGTTTGATGGTGATGATGATTTAAAAAAAAAAAAAAAAAAAAAAAAAAAAGACTTGTCGATTGGCGTGACATAACCGAATGGACGGCAAATATTTTGCAACCTTCAAATTTGCAGCCATATGTGTAAAAAAAATAATCTGAGCCATCTTTTGAACTGCTTATGTGAAACTGCTTATTTGAAACTGCTTATGTTTGAAACTCATTTTATTTTTGAAAGTAATAGCGTAAAATTATACCTCGTTCGTGTAAAACGGTGATGTATTCATCGTAAAATTGCTTATGTTTGAAACTGCTTCTGTGAAACTGCTTATATGAAACTGCTTCTGTGAAACTGCTTATGTGGAACCGCTTCTGTGTAACTGCTGCTTATGTGAAACTGCTTAATGTGAAACTGGTTATTGTGAAACTGCTTTGTGCTGCAATGCAATTGTGAATCAGTGATGTTTATAATAATAAAAAAAAAATCAAAAGGACTACTGTCCCTTCATCCCATCCTATGTCGATAAATGAAATCCGTGAATGCAAAGGCTAAAAACGTGTGAAAACTCAAACAAAAAAAAGGACAAAGGACTTGTGTTAAAAAAACAGCTAAAGGCAACAAAAAAAAAAAAAAAAAAAAAAACACTGAGTGAATATGCTATTAGTAGAAAAAAAAACATAATAATACAAAAAGTACAGACATAATAGGACAAAAAGTACAGACATATAGAGGGGTTTGTAGGTTGACATGGGTAGGGGTATGTATAGTAGAGGCCCTGATGCAAATGAGTATGCATCTAACTTGTTAACTTTCTCAAACAAGTTGTTTTGGTAACCAGTTGATTTGAGTTGTTAACTTATATATTTTTCTTGGTTGCCTCTAGGTCTTGCTAGAGCGTTTTCAACAAATGACTATTAAAAAAAAGCTACACCACATTGCCAATATATGTCTTATCGCTAACCTAAAAAACTTGTCTACTTTTTGATAACTCAATTTGACAATTCCAAAAAAAAAAAATAATAATAATAAAAAATAATTAAAAAAAAAAAAAAAAAAAAAAAAATTGGTAATTTCAATTCGAACGTCAGGTGTGGTAACCTGAGTTAAGGTTTCACACACTGTCATATCAACGCAACATCAGCTTTAACCTTTTCATCTTTAAATAAAAAAAACACCCCTTATCATAACTCACCTTAACTCAACTTTAACTCAAATATTTTCAAATTCAACCCCTAAACTTAAACTAATACTTTATTTATTAAAAACATAACATTAATTCTTAAACATATTACAATACGAAATTTAAAAAAAAAAAAAAAAAAAAAAAAAATTAAATCTAGTGACGAGGTTGCAAGTTATATTTTTTGATGATTCTGTCTTTTTCTTCATTGATCCAACACACAACGTTTGGATCCTTTCCGTCAGTGACAATCATCAAAATTTTCATCTCTTCCAACCTAGTTATCGTTTAATCTTTTACATGGGCCGCCCGATACACCGCTTGGTCGGTTTCCCGTTTCAAACGATACTCTGATGTCATAGCCTCCCCGAATTAGCTAGACGAGCTCATTTCTCCGGTACTCGCTCCCTCGGTACTTGTCGTGCTCTCGGATTTGGCTTTCTTCGATGCACGCTTTTTGCCCATAGGACTTGGTTATTCATCATGACCAAACAACGCCTCATTTGTTTGGCTTGGGACATCGCCGGTTAAATCAAGCGGATCTAGCGCATCCCATTTCTTATGAGCACGCAAAACCTCCCAAGCCTCCTCGTTGTTAAACGGCGCAGTTTTGTGCTCGTCACGATACATTTGTTTCGCCCGTTTGAGGATATCCATCTCACTTTCCCTATTTTTTTCTTCGCGTTGCGAACGTTTGTAATACGCGTTGAACTTTGTGCAATCACGGTTCAACGTTTTCCACTTTCCTTGTATCATATCCTTGTTGCGTTTTTGAAAATTGAGTCTATTGAACTCATTTTTCACCCGTTGCCAAAATGTATCGCGATCTTGTGAACGCCCGACTTGTGAATCCTCGGTCGCGGCCACATAACACATGGCAAGTAATTTTTCCTCGTTTTGGTTCCAACGTTTGATGAACTCGGTATTTTCTTCATTCTCCTCGATTGGTTCGGGGTCTTTGGATTTTTTGGCTCGATAAGCCGAGTGGGTTAGGGAAAGGGTTGTTGGGTGATGGTGAACCCGCATTCGGGTTGGTGTTTAGTGTGTTTTGTTGGTTTTGTTCCCAATATAGCATTCGTTGATGTTGTAGGTAAAGTTCTTGGCTCGACAAGCCGAGTGGGTTAGGGAAAGGGTTGTTGGGTGATGGTGAACCCGCATTCGGGTTTGAAGATGAACCCGCGTTTGGGTTATTCCACCCACCGAGGAGATTCATGAAACTTTCGTCGTTTGGGTTAAATCCCGACATTTTTTTTTTAAGAAATGGAAGTATATGATAGATTAGATTGAGTTGTGGAAGTTTGAAAAAAAAATGTTGTATTAATTTGGTATTTATAGTGGTGGGAAAATGGTTTTGAAAAAGTTTTTTTTTTTCTTTTTTTTTTAGGCCAAGTAGCCGTTTGAAACTTTTAATCCGTTAAAGGGGCAAAATGATTTTTTTTTCAAATGCAACGGATATATAGCCGTTGTAGGAGGTGAAAGAGATTTTTTTTTCTTTTTTTATTCAAAGCAACGTTTAACGCTGCGTTAAATGGTTAAGGCAGCGTTAACGCAGCTCGATGGTGTGGTTAACGCATGGGAGGTCATGGTTTAACGCAGGGCTGGGTTACCATACCCCTTGCTTTTATGAATTATCTCATCACTATATTGAATGATCCTCTAGTAAATTTATAAAGTTGTTATTTTTCTTTTCAAAATTGATTCAGTTTAAAGTCGCAACATGATGATTTAATTTTCAACCACTCAGTTAATTAGCGTCCAACGTTTTCATCCTTAATTATTATAATCTATATATAGCTTACACGTTATGTCAACATTTATCTGAACACAGTTCCCATTTATGGTAAGCAACCGTCGAAAGTATGATGGTCAAATAAAAATAAAGATGAACTGTTTTTTTATTACAACTTTCAAAGTTTTCGATTAGAATGGATCAATGGTCAGGGGTTGAAAGCTCACGGTCTCGTCTTCTTTGGTGAAAACAAACGTACATGTCGTTACCTTATTAGTATTAGCATAATAATTATACGAATTAGGCCAAATGCTTCATGATTTACTTTTAGACAAATGTAAACGGTTTGAGAGGTGTTGAAGTAATTCTTTGTACCTGAACAAAATATATGAGAATATCTTTCGGACTTGGTTCCGGAAGGTCCTTCCGATACCTGTATAGATGAAATAGACGCGTTAGCCTCACCCTAGGTGTAATCCCAGGACCAACCTCCGGCGTGAGAGTAAGTAGAGCATTTAACCGCAAAGTTGGAGTAATAACTATGAGTGAGAGTGCAATAAATGCTACATTTGTGTTAATAAATGCAGGGGTATTGATACTACCCTGGTACTGTACCTTGTTACTGTTTCAGCACTGTTACCCCTAGACTAGGTGTTAGGCGGCGTGGGTGTAAGGGGACAGGATCCCATGAAATCAGGAAAAGATGCGGCGTACCTTTGTTCCTTGTCACTAACCACTGTGTAGAGAGATCCCCTGGATAAAAGGTTGCTCCGGCTTTTAACTGTGTCTTCCGAATAATTATGCATCCCGTTACGAATCCTTTGGTTAATAAACCGTCCGGTCATACACATCGTCATGTCCTCCGTCGTATTATTAGTTAAGGACTAATGATATGATAATAAAAATATTTTGCTCCGTCTACATTTTATTTTATACATTACATTATTATTTTTGTTCCGAAAAAAGTCTTCTTTTGTTCACTGGGTCGGTAGGACGCTACGGGTCAAAGCCCATTATTACTAATAAGTTAAAAGTTATTACAGTGGACCGTACGATTACGACATGTGTCCTAAGATATGCTTTCAACGAACCTGATGATGCCACGTCAACGTCTGACATGACGTGACGTTTCCTTTTCCCATAGCACCCCTATAAAAACCCTTTTGCCTTCATTTTTACAATTTTACCTTTTATTTTCGTTCTCTTCGCTATTTGCTTATAAATCTTTCGTCCTCTGATCCAGGTGCGTTTTGTCATTCCTTGTTTATTCGTTCTTCGCATTACCTACCTCATGATCTCCTCCTAATGGCCTTCGGATCCCAAACCGAAGAACTGGGTGTGGTCCCTAAGTTCGATATGCACATCTTTGTTTCTCAAATGACAACGGAAGATCTAAATAACATTGTTGAGGATTACGGAATTCCTCATGACCTGAATCCTCGTCTCCCTCCGGAAGGGATGACAATAAACAAGCTTCCGGAAAACGCCATCTGTATATATGACCAGTTCTTAGAGTTTTCTGGCGTCAGAGTTCCTTTTTCTACTCTTCTCGTCTGGATCATCAAATATTTTGGTGTACATATTTCTCAGCTTGTACCCATCGAGCTGAGCCGCTCGATCGCGTTCGAGGTATATTGTCGAAGCCTAAACACTGTCCCAACTGTTACTCTCTTCCGGGTGTTTTATAAACTCAGCAAACAGGGTCATTGGTTTTCGTTCGAGCGTCTTACCGGTAAAGAGGCTAAAAAAGAATCTTCAATGAGACCTGTTCTATATTAAAGCATTGGAAAGACGAGTTCTTCCTTATTGATTGTCGCGCTATTTCGAACGCCATGCCTTGGAGGCACCAAGACTCCAACGTGGCATATTTGCCCCTACCGATGGCTACAATGAGGAACATGTTATGAGGCTGAAGGACATGTGATTGATCTCTGATGTGGTGTTTTCAAAAAAAAAGAAGTTTTACAATCTCCTAAGCAGTATATGTAACCGTTGTAGTGTAGTATAGGCAAGTCCAGGGGATTGATCGTTCTCTAGGGGAATAGTGAGGTAGGCTCGAAGTATATGTCAAAATAAGTCTAAGGGTTGAGGGAAAATTATTTTGGGTCTTTTTATATTCTATAGTAAAGCAAGTAAAAATACTGGGTATTGAAAAAGTTTGGTTTTTAACTACTAATTAAACTAATAAAAATAAATCAAAACTAATTGTAAGGAAAAGTAATTGGTGAACTTCTTATATTACGAATATATATTTACTTAAAATTTCATGACTCCCAAGTAATCTTTTATTAATCAGTAGAATTGTCACATTCTTGTTGTTAGGATGATCGATACACTATTAAGGTGGTTAAACCTTTTGTACTTTGTGTATGTGATACTTGAGTTAATATGATCAAGTACGCGGAATTTACTTAATCACACTTAGAAGGTAATTTGTTGTATGGAAATGGAACAATGATGCTTATGAGATTAACAAAGAACACAAAAAGTATTTCACCAAACGATTAATATTATTGATAATGATACAAAGGTTTGATGTTGTTTTTGTTGTAAGTTTTAGAAAAGTTCTATCAAGTTCTAAGTAAGCACACATGACTACTAAGCAAAGATCTTCTTTTATAGAACAAGAAGATCTTTACAATATATTGTTAAGTCACATCAAGTCTAATCGAACTACTTGCTATCTTATCTTATGTGTGTAAGTAACTAAGATACAACATGTATCTATGTTTACAACTTATTTCTGTGAGTATAAGATAAGGACTGAGCACATGGGATAAGATATTATCTACCGTGTATATTTGACTTTAGTCAACCAGACTTAACTTTGAATGAGCAGACTTAATTCTGTATTCACCAGAATTAACTAGCAGACTTAATCTTCAACGACCAGACTTAACCATGATTAACACTAGCAGACTTAACCACCAGACTTAATCACTTAGAGAATTTCCCGATACTTAATCTTCAGAATATTTAATTCCCAACACTTGTCTAATTAGTGTGGCTGTATTCCTTATTACCAATCGAGAGGTGGTCAAGCCTTATCTCCTATGAACTATGTTCTAAGTGAGCGGCACCTAAGAATACCTTTTAATCTCAATTTCCACAATACAATCACAGTAATACAACGATATCAAGTTAACTAGTTATTAACTACACGTTTTAGTGGACGTTCAAGCTAGTATAATTTTCCTTAGCTAGTTTTCCAACCCAAAACGCAAATCACTAATAGAAAAGAGACGACACACAATAATCAATAATTAGGTTTCATTCAATCCTAAGCAAATACAAAGTGATCTAGCCTAGCATGGTAATGAAAAGAGAAGCAATTAAATAAATCAAACAATAACATAGAGACATGATTGAATGATTAATTGAAGTACTTATCTTTCACCAAACATGAAGACATCAATGGCCAAAAGGCCTACAAAACTGTAGAAAATCGTCTAGGGTTTATCCTCAAAAAGTTGTACACTTTACAATGAAAATAATACGAAAATATATATAGATTTACAATTGTGACAGCGTCACTTGTTAGGTGTGACACCGTTAGCTCACCATCTTCTAGGGTTTCACTATTGCACCGACTTAGTTGTTACGACTTCAACTGGAGGTTGTGACGCCTTCAGCCTTCATAATTCTGGTCATGACACTGTCAGCTTGAGGTCCTCATAGGAGCCTGTATGGTCAGCACCCCCTAAGTGACGGCGTCACCAATTTGGCCGTGACACTGTCACAATGCCTTCTTGTGACGGTTTTTCCCGATGTTGTCATTTTCTTTGTATTCTCGTCCAATTAAGCTCAAAACACTTTCTTTTCCAGCATTTGCTTTCTAAGTATCTAAAATGCAAACATAAATGATTTAGGGCAATAAATTATCAAATATGTACGAATTTAGAGGTTAAATGACCCCTTAAAACGTATAAAATTACACCTCATCAATCTCCAGCCAATCCATCCGAGTCTTCTATATGAGGTTGGGTTGACTACTATTTGAAAGTATCTGGGTTTAACACCCCCAATTTCGAGATACGCATCAAAATTCAAACTGGGTGTTACTCGACGGCACAACAGTTATAATAATAGAAAATGATCTCTAATTGAGTCGTTTTAAAAGTTTTATCATTCGAATATCAGGGTTTACAAAATGAGATCCCAGTAGTTTTACAGTTTGTTAAATAAGTTTCGAATGATAATTAGATTTTAGCCTTCTATCAGTATCCGTGCCATCCTCGTTCATTATGGACCTGAGATAAACATGCTAAAAGTGTCAACACAAAGGTTGGTGAGTTCATAGAGTTTATAAGTAAAGCAGTTGATTTTTGTAGTTTCGAGTTTGAGTGATAATTGCAATAAATACAAATATCGATAAAATAAATCGTGGGCTATGTTGTTTTACACCCTTAGTTATCAGTTGAACACAAGTTTCAAGTTTAGTAGACAGTGGGCCCCGTTGTTGCACCCATAAATTCAGTAGTGGCAATACCGTATCATTACAGCACCATGTTATTGCTCTAAGTCTCATGAACTCAAACGTTAACGTGTGTGATATCATAAAAATGATATAAATTACTGACATCATAAGGATGATGTAAATAAAAATGCCCTCGGGTAGGAGCTTGCCAACTTCCTATTGTTTTCTCAAATAAAGTGCATTTGGCTATCAATCCGGCTAGCACAAAGGCTATCTATCCGGCTAACACAAATGGGCTGTCAACCTCCAATAGATCTATTCACAATATTCGCGTTTACTCAAAAGTGATTAATGGTTCATGATATGAGGGACTTTTAGTGGCAATAGTGGGCCTTAGGCAATAACAATCAAGATAGCATACAAAAAGTACTTGTGTTCAGCATGTAATAAGTTTCAGTAAACAAATATTGTGTTTCATAATTCGAGTAGAATGTTTATGAATAACGAGCAAGATTTGTAAGTAAAACGAGCATGTATTCTCCCCAAAGAGTTCAAAATAAGAAAAAGGGGGCTATGACTCACAGTAATCCGTAAAAGTTTAGAGTACTTGTGAAAGTAAATGAAAATAGTTGAGCATGTATCTCCCCCAAAAGTAATTCAAAACGTATAAAAATAGGGGCTATGAAACTCACCTTGCTGGTATAGTAGACCAGATATAGATATGTCAAGTGTGGATGGGAACGGCTCAAATTACGCTACCTAAATTGATACGGTAAATGTTCAAAAGACAATGTTTGAAAAGTATTGGTATCGTCGTTACTTGTGTGGCAAATGCTTAAAGTTCAAAAATAAAGTTATATACCCATATAACTTGTGTGTATGTAATCGTTTATTGAGATTTAAGAATGAAATCGTTTAAGATTTAATAAAGGTAATGCATGATAAGTTAAAATATTTATTTCTAACTATTTTAAGTTTGGTGAACGTTAAGTTGGTAAGAAGTTTTTATTATTTGTTCTTAAGCTATTCGATTTATTATTCGATTGAAAATAACATCGTTATTTATATTTTGATATTGTCGTTTATGAAAGTTTTTATAAAACTTTGACTACATAAGTTTGTAAATATAAGTATTTCAAAAATATTATGAAATTACAAAATTAACCCTTAGGTTATAACAATTTACATTCTTACCCAAAACTTAAAAGTTTTATATTTTTAGTCCAAAAGTATAAAATTTTACTTTATATTCACACTTTCTGAAAATTTACCGTTTCTACCCTGATATTTAATTATTTCAGTTTCAGAAGTCGCAATTTACAGTTTTTACCTTGTACTTTCCAAAAGTTACACTTTTTACCCCTTGGTTAAATATAATTTGCACCGGAGTCCTTTTTCTAATTCATTAATTCATTATTTACACTTTTTATCCCCAAGCATTAATTTAGTTTTTAAATCTAATCCTTTTTATATATAGTTGTAGAAATTTTGGCAAAACAGGCCCTCCATGCATTTTGCGATTTACATGCATAGTTCTTATTCTTTATTATTAACTAAATTTGCAGTTTTGAACCAAGAATTCCAAGTTTAGTATTTTTACCCCCATGCATGTTTGTCGTTACATTTCTAGTCCTTATTTTGCAATTTTGTATTTTTGGATTAGAAAAGATTATGGCATGTCATGGCTTATCGATATAAGTTATTTTATGTTGGGAATAAGCTGTTTAGAGCTTATGGGTCTATAAATTAGCTTATGGGCTTTTAAAGCCCATTAAGGGTGCGTTTGTTTTTGTGGTCGCAATAAGAAAAAGAGAACCAAACAAAGGCGAGGTCTTGAGATTTTGGCAAAGGTCTTGTGGTTTTCTAAACTTGACCAGGGGATTTATTAAGATGGCTAAAAGGTTTGGCTTATATGTCTTAGCTTATAGCTTAAAAACTAAGTCAAAAGAGGGTGCTTGGTGGTTTTGCGACAAGAAAAGAAAGAAAAAAAATAATAATCGAAGCTTGTAGAGAACTTATAGCTTATTTTTGGTGACTTGTTAACATGTTCATGAGCTTATCTTGGAAGGTTTAACATGTTGTTTAAGTTTTAAGGGTTTAAAAAAAAAAAAAAAAAAAAAAAAAAAAAAAAACACCGTAACGAGAGGGTGTTAGTGTTTGCTCCTGGTAGCAAAAAGAAAGAAAAGAAACTTTCATTTTTATTCTTGTTATTTAGTTATACTTGATTATAAACATAAGTAAATGGTATTAGAAATGTGAAACGAGATTGAAAAGGGTTTGAAAACTTACAAGGCCTTGTTGTGTTTTGGAAAGACTCGACTAGAACGAACTATCTCGATTCGACTTTTAAATCTGCTACCAAGGTTTTTCCAAAGCTAAAACCTATCCTTCCCTTTCCTTTACACGTGAAATGCAGTAGCTAAATGGGTGTGTGAGTGTTTATGTTAGAAAGTGAAGTTTGGAGTGGAAGGGTGTTGATTTGGTTCGACTTATATAGCCAATAATAAAAAAAAAAATTCTTGTCTACATTGTAAGCATGTATACGTGACTACATATATACCATAAGTTTAGAGGAATTCAAAATGTGTAATGTTTTGATCCATGCTTGAATGCCTCATAATAGAACATGTATATATGGAGCAATGCATATATATGAAGGTTTTGATCCATGCATGTTTGAATGCCTCATAATAGAACACGTATATATGGAGCAATGCATATATATGAAGTTTTTGATCCATGCATGTTTGAATGCCTCATAATAGAACATGTAGGAGAAAGGTTCATGCATAGAATTCATATGGCAAAATATCCATACACGTACATATATAGTCTGCATGTCATACGTACAATATGCATGAAGATTTACTATGTGGCATGATTATACACACATATTGATAGTTTAAGGTGTACTTTGATCCCGGTAATTACTAACGTTAAGTCCTTAAGTCACGAAACTTAAAACCGGGTAAATTAAAAATATAATGTTTTATAAAAATGTCAAAATTTATCAATATACTCAAACTAATTATATTAGACATGTGATAAGTTTAACGAAGAGCGTATACGTTGATAAAACCTAATAATATAAGTTTGAGTACTCGTATTACGTAAAGAGTATAATGTAAAAAAAAATGAAGTGGCAATAGTTCATATGAAATATGACTATTGATGAATTTGAGTATTTTGAACATATAGACTCATCTTAATCTTGTGTTAGTCATGAGTATAATTAACACGATTAAACTTTTGTGATCGTTACTAAAAGTAATATATTTTAATAAAATATAATAATAATTGGCATTGAATATTTACAAATAGACCTGAAATATGCGAGGTGCACTCCTTGTTTGGTACTTGGTCGCGGGATGAAATAATATATTTTGAGTTTATGCATTATATACTTGTAACGTGAGCTTTAGATCTTGTACTTTAGAGTTTGTAAAATAAAATAAAACAAAGTTTGAAATGATGCATTAGAGGGTTGTACATTAGCATTTGAAGTGTTGTACTTTAGTGTTTATGATTTAATTACATAAAATCATGGTTATAATAAGTTAGGGTTTCGTGAAAATTCTAATAAATGGCTAACGTTTAGTTTGAACGTTTAATAATCGTACGTTAACGAAATAACGTAAAGTGGTAAATAAGAGTTGAAAACTTTTATACTTAACGTATAAGGAATGTTTATTTGAAACGTACTTAAGACATGTTGGTGTTGGTAAGCACGTTTATTGAGAATGTGAGTTACGTCACATTAGTTTGTTGTTGTGATAAGATAAACTGATAACGTTTAATCTAAAAAAAAAATTAGACGTAGAAAATGGATAAGTATTCTTTCGTTAGAATATTAATACAAGTGGAAATTTACCGGTGGTTACAGTCTCACCCCCTTAAATGGAATCTCGTCCCGAGATTCAGTCCGCGTTAGATGTTGAAATGATGTTGACGATTAATTATGGTTTCTTATGTCAATTGGTTTATAAAATAACTAGTGATGTATCTTAAGTTGTTGTTTCATTGTACTGAATTTTCTCTGAGTGTTTTATCAAATAAATGTTTCTCCTGATTCGATTTATGTTAATCATGTGACTAGGTGAGCAGGTTTGATTTTGGTTTCACTTGTGAAAATTTAGAATTATTTTACATGAGGAAAATACTATTTCGAAGGTTAAATAGATTTTGGAAAAATTCATTTTGAATGAAGATTGTTATTTTATAAGGTTTATCATGTTTTGATAATTAGTCTTGAAAATAACTTCGTTCCTAATTACTTGTTTTGTGAAAATCAAATTATTGACGTCGAAAACTGTTTTTAACAATGAAGATTTCGGATGAGAACTTGATGAATGTAGAGGAAGTTGTTGAATTTCAGATTTTGTAGATGATGAATCTGTTTGGTTCCTTTTTTTTTTTTACATGAACAATAATTTCACGGTTATGAACAGTAGCCCAACGTCTATGAACAGTAGCCCAACGACTACTTTTAATTTTATAAATACCCCATTTTAATTTTCATTCTTCCACCACCCATATTTCTCTCATTAATTTTTCAAAATGCCGCATATTATTACCATCCTTGCGATTGTGTATATTGTTGTCGCTGCCATCTACTTGGCCTACGTTCTAGATGAAGATTATGAATTTTTGGCCGGGGTTTTAGTGATTCTCGTACCACTCGAGGTTCTAGCCATCGGCGTGGATAAAATATGGGGGTAATAGATAGTAGTTGATAGGATTGATGATACACTTAGGATGTTAGTCCTATATAACGTGTATGAGATACTTTGAGTGGACATAACTAAGTATGTGGAATCTACTTAGTTATACTTAGAAGAATAATTGTGTTGTGTATAAGACTGGAACAGTGTATTTTGTATGAACAATGAAGACAATTGTTTAACCAAAACGATTCAATATTATTATAGATAATAATACGAGTGATCTCCTATCATTAGGGTTTACAACCTTGAATCTTTATGAATAATTCGTACATAAACTTTAACCTAGGAAATCCTTTTATAGAGCAAGGATTCCTGTACAAGATAACTATAATTCTAATTATATAGGATATTCACTAAATCTTTTCTATACTTATCCTATTACACATTTACAAAACATAAGCAGTACAAATAGTTTGTACTGGCAGTTAGTACTGCTTGTGTTATCTTCCACCAGTTGAAACTACAAGCCTGGCAGTACTAACTGTTGGTTTAATTCCTAACAATCCTCCCCTAAACTTATGATTTCTCTCCAAATTACTAAGTTTCTTCGAATTAAACTTCAACACTGATGAGGGGGGATTCTTCCAAACATTACCATGTCAATCTATTAGTCTAAGCTTTTCTTTGTTCTGCAAGGTCAAACATCTTCCTTACTAGCTCATCTGCCATTTCTGAATCAGCTTCAATTTCCAGTTTTGAATATACAAATGTAACCAACACAGTTGGTTTGAGAGGATAGTCTTTTTCTACTAACATGTATATCTCCAAACCATCTTTAGTAGAAATCCTATGCACACCACATGTATCAAATAATTTCCATGAAACATCTTTAATTGGAGCTTGAAACCTCCATATTGCTTTGTTGGGAATTAAATATTCTGAAGTTAGAGTATTAGAAATTACTCTAAGTCAAAGGTACTGCTAGTTCATGATCAAGGTACTGCTAGTACATAAAGGTACTGCTAGAACAAGAAGGTACTGCTAGTTCAAGTAGAAGGTACTGCTAGTAGAGAATGGTACTGCTGATCAGTGAGTCATAAAGCTACTTCAAGGATAAGATCGAAAAGATATTTATTGTATTTTGGTCAAACATATACGGTAGATAATATCTTACTCCATGTGCTTAGTTAACAAGTTGTATACATAGATACATGTTGTATCTTATGTACTGACACATAATAAGCATAAGTTAACCAAGTAAGTCGGCCAAGACTTTAAGCAATTTGTAAAGATCTCTTGCAACTATAAAAGAGATCTTAGACTTGGATATTGTGTACAACACACACAAGAAACACATGCATAATTATAATCTCATAACTGTTAAGACATAGAACAAACACAAATCACAAGTTGTAACATAAGATTCAAGGTTTTGTAACCCTAGTGATAAACCTAAGATCACTCGTATTATTTTGAATAATATTGAATCGTTTAGTGATAAACTTTCTTTGTTCATTGTTAAGTAACAAACATAATTCTTCCATTTCCATAACATACATAACCTTCTAAGTGTGGTTAAATAAATTCCGCGTGCTTAATCATATTAACTCAATATATCTTACACACAAAGTATACAAGGTTTAACCACCTTAACCGTGTGTCACAGGTCCTCTCAGTTGGTATCAAAGCTCAGGTTGATATAATTGAATTAGAAGAAACAGAAATGGATGCACATGATGCTCAAACAAATGTTGCTGCAAAGTTGCCCATGATCAAACCTAATGAGTTTGAGTTATGGAGGATGAGAATTGAGCAATATTTCATGGTCCAAGATTATACTCTTTGGGATATCATTATATATGGTGATTCTTTTTCACCAAGCTATTCAGAGGTTGTCCTAGAAGGTAAATCAATAAGGAAAAGAAATACTGGACCAGTGTCAAATGAAGAAAAGATACTGAGGAGAAATGATCAGAAAGCAAGAAATTTGCTGCTTATGACCATTCCTGGTGAGCAGATGCTATCATTTAACAAGTATCTTGATACAAAAACTCTTTTTGAAGAGATTTGTGCATATTTTGGTGGTAATGAAACTACCAAAAAGACACAGAAAACACTACTAAAGCAACAATTTGAAAACTTTACTGCTTTTAGTAATGAGTCTCTTGATAAGCTATTCTCAAGATTACACAAGCTTGTCAGTCAGTTAGCTGTGTTGGGTGTTGAGACAGAGAAGGAAGATCTCAACATGAAGTTTTTGAGAAGTCTACCTAATGAGTTCCATACTCATGTTATTGTCTGGATTAACAAACCAGAAATTGAAACAATGAAGCTCAATGATTTGTACAACAACTTCAAAATTGTTGAACAAAGTCTTAGAAAGTCTGGAATTTATGGTACTAGTTCTGGGAATGTGGCACTTTTGTCATCTCCTAGTATTGGTAAGACTGAAGAGGTAGAAGAAGTTGAAAGTGTTTCTAATGCTACACATGGTGTTCCTTCTACTAGTTCACAAAAGACTGTTGCAGGACTTGGTGATCCAGCATTCTATGTATTCATATCTAGTCAGTCTAGTAGTTCTCCTCTAAATCATGAAGACCTTGAGCAGGTTGATGGAGATGATTTGGAAGAGATGGACATCAAATGGCAGGTTGCTTTGCTCAGCATGAGGGCCAAGAAGCATTGGGAGAGAACTGGGAAGCAAATTACCATAAATGATAATGATACTGCTGGGTTTGATAAAAAGAAAGTGGAGTGTTTCAACTGTCATAGGTTAGGACACTTTGCTAAGGAGTGTAGAAGCCCAAGAAACCAGGAGAATAGAAACACAGGGTATAAGCGAGATAGGAGAAAGGAAGTTACTGTTGAAGAGCCAAAGGCTATGTTGGCTATTGATGGTATTGGTTATGATTGGAGCTCTATGGCTATTGAAGAGGAAGCACCACCAAATGCTGCTCTTTTGGCCAATGAATTTGCTCTAATGGCCCATTCTGATTCAGAGGTAAATTCTATTAAAAGTTGTACTGAATCATGTCCTAATCTTAAAGCTTATGAAGACCTTAATAAGAGATTTGAGGCTCATAAACAAGAGCTAATTGATTCTCTTTTTAATTTGGCTAATCACAAAAGAGGTCTAGGTGTTTTAGAAAAACAAGTCTTACATTTTAAAGATAATGAATCTCATTTTACTAATGACATCAATATACTAAAAAATGACATTAAGATCAGAGATGAGTGTATTGTTGAGTTGAATGATTCATTAGCTAAACACAAAAATGAAAGAGAAAATGTAAAGGTATCTATGGATGTTTTAGCTCATTCCTCAGAAGGATTCAATAAACTTTGGGAAGCCCAAGTTATTGATAAGGTTAATTCTGGTGTTGGATTTAAGTCTGTACCCCCACTATACAGAGGTGTTCATTCACCTCCAGGTATTGATTTAGCACACACAGGATTAGCTGAGTTTCAAGAACCAATCATGGAATATGGTTCTAAGGTCACTAAGAGTCCTAAGATAGAAAAGGTAAGTAAAAGTTTAGATAAAACTTTATCTTATCAGGACAAGGTGTCCTTTGTCAAGAAAGGAGATGCTATAGTTGTTGAGGATTGTACAACTGATAGTGATAGTGATGAAGAAGAACAGGTTATGTCTAAACCTGTATTGGTTAAGAAAGTAGGAACAAGTGTTCCTAAGATAGTCAATCACAACACTAACAGGCCTAGGTCAAATGTTAAGACTGTTAGGAAACCAGTTAGATATTGTGAACAATATAGAACTACAAACAAGCCCAGAGGTAACCAAAGGAATTGGAACAACCTCAAGTCTAACCAATTAGGTGATGACTTTGCATTTTACAACAAAGCTTGTTATACATGTGGTAGTTTTGACCATCTTGCAGCTTTCTGCAACCAAAGGGTAACTAGGTATGAAAACAATAGGGTGAACTACAAAAGGCAAACTCCTCAAACTCATTTTCACTCTAACACTCATAGAACAAAACCCAGAACAATCTCAAACAAGTTTGGACCAAAAGGTCCTGACAGACAAAAAGGTCCTGCTAATACATACATAAAGGTACTGCCAGTACAAATTAAAGGTACGGGTAGATCAAAAGGTACTGTTAGACCTTTGATGACTGTTAACCCAAAATCAACAGCTAAGGATGCAAAAACAACTTTCATACATGCATCTAAAACTGTTCTAAGGCCCATTCAAACAAAAGCAGTGGTCCACAAACAAATTTGGAGACCAAAGGGTGTGACTTCAAAACTAGCAGACTCTGTTGCTAAGCATGTTATTCACTTTGTTGCTAAGGGTAATAGGGAAAATGTTGTTAAGGCCTCAGCATGTTGGATTCAAAAATCCAATGTTGCATCAACAGTCCTTAAAAGATTAAATTACATTGATGCAAGAGGCAGATCCAAGTCAGTAATGGCTTGGATCCCCAAAGAAAACTAACACTCTTATCTATGTGCAGGAACATTCTATTGATCATCAAGATCAAGGATACTCAGATAGTGGATGTTCCAATCACATGACAGGCAACATGTCTTATCTTTCAGATTTTCAAGAATTCAATGGAGGATATGTTACCTTTGGAGGTGGTTTTCGTGGCAAAATTTCTGGTAAAGGTACTATTAAAACCGGAAATTTGGATTTTGAAAATGGGTACTATGTACAAGAGCTAAAGTATAATCTTTTTAGTGTTTCACAAATGTGTGACAAAAAGAACAATGTCCTTTTTACTGACACTGAATGTCTTGTTCTATCTAAGGATTTCAAGATGCCTGATGAAAATCAAGTGCTTCTTAGAATTCCTAAAAAGGACAATATGTATAGTGTTGATGTAATACCTGAAATTCAGATAACCCATAAAATGACCAAATTACCCCTGATAACATAAAACCTAATTAAATAACTTATAAAATTCTGAAACAATTCCAAAACTTCTGAAATCGAACTATATCAGAAAGAAACTAATTTCTAGGACAATGTTACATCATTTTGAATGTTCAAAAAATTATTATAACATACACATTAGTTATAATTTCCGAAATAACAAAAATTAAATAAATACAATTATTAAATCTTTAAATTAAATAATATGTGAAAAGTAAATTAAGAAAAGATTAAGCAAATCAACCCAAATTATTTTGGGATTCTAAATACCGACAATCTGATCCTAAGCCCTCCCCTAGGTCGGTTTCTACAACATTTAAACAAATCTTTTATTTTTCTATCAAAACCTAATCGCAAAAACTAAGGAAAAACCCTAGCGACACCAAACAAATCGACCAAATCATCTACACAATTTCTGGATGTGAACAAGTATTTTTTTGGGGTTCTTGGAGGTGCAAGAAAGCTATGAAAAATAAGGGTTGGTGCGTGATTTCGCTGGTTCGTTCTTGGTTCTATTTTTCTTGTCGAATTGCCATACGCAAGGTATATAATTCATACGACTAAACCACACATTCTAAAATTAATATAACAATTTTCCTGTGATCTTTACATGTTATATAACTCATATAAATTATGTGAATCGAATCATGCAAGCAAATCTATGCGTATGAAAATATTATGATCATAGAACACGTAAATCTAAAATATATGTAATCCGAATTTCTGGGCATGATGAATATTTTATTTAGACCTCATATGATGTAATAGACCTGGGAAAAATGATAGATCGATTTATGGTAGCCGAAATCATGTCGTGGTAATTTTGATGTCTAAAACGTACATAAAAATCAAATATGTGTTAAACGATTTTTCTGGGCATGCTAATTATTTTTATTGGGTTCTTTATAAGTCATATGATCTGGGAAAAATATGAGTTTGATTTTTGGAAGCCTAGATTTAACGTGGTGAATTATTGTTAAAACCGGATTTTAATAAAACAAAGAAAACAAATAAAATACAAATCGGGGTTATTAGGGTTAGGTTTCTTGGGCATAAATCTGATCATTAAAGTTGTTTTAAGGATGAATTAATGATGGTGCAATGATTGGTAAATAGTAGGGTTTGTAATTGTTTCTAAAAAGTCTAGCCGATTTAAAGTAAAAAGTATAAGGACCTGTTTTGCCAACTTTGAAACTTCTGGGATATTTTTTTAATGTCACATACATCTGTAGGAATGTGGGAAAAATATAACTTTGGGGTCCTAAGTGTAAATATTGCATTATAATGAATTAAATGGATTTTAAAGGGTACGAATGGAAATTAAATAAAAGAGAGGGACCAAAAGTGTAAATCTGAATTATTGAAGTTATTTTTAGTTAATACTGATATAAAAAGGATGTTATGTAATTTTAAGGATTTATGGGCTAATTATGTAATTGTTATGAATTATGATTTAATATATATGTTTTGTAAACTTAAAGGACTAAATATGTAAATTCTGAATTCTGAGGGGTCTAATCTGTAATGTACTAAATTCTGATGGTATATTCTGTAATTATGAAATATAATATGCTTGGTTGGTAATTATGGATATTGTAGGGTTTAATTTGTAAAATATGTAGATATAAGGTTGGTTTTGTAAATTTTGTAACTAAAGGGGTGTAATCTGTAAATTGTGAAACTTAAGGGAATAAAATGTAATTCTGAATAAAATGAGCATATAATTCTGTAACTTAAAGTATTTTTCACTAATGACCTTGGAAATTAATGAAGTTACATTTAAAACCCTAAGCATGGTATAATTGTCATAATTAACCCTAAACTTCTGTAACTTGATAAAATATACTGTTATCCCATAATAATCTTTGAATCAGGGTTAAACCTAATCTGAAATGATAATATCTGTTAATTCTGGAAACCTGCTAATTATGGGAACTTACTAAATCTGGAAAGTTACTAAAAATAGAAAGTACATAAAATGAAGAGATAAAACTAAAAATAATAATCTGAATTAGAATCTGTAGTAATTCTGTCTTCCTCTTCCTTAGGTGTGAAGAAGGAGAAGTCCTGATCATTGTTCTGTGTTTGTTTGATTTTTTGCTGTGCTATAAGGTACAGATATTCTGTCCTTTTTCAGTAAGGGTTTTTCATTCCCTTTTCTTTCATTTTTTCATTCCCTTATTAGGATTCCCTATACCATTGCTATGTTCCCTTCTGTTGTGAATCTTTGTTGTGATCTGTTTGTCTTGAAACTTTTGTTTGAACCTCTGCTATGATTCTTTTATTCTGAACCTTTTTCCTGAACTCTGATTGGTCTCTTGTTCTGAAACCTGAATTTGTGAGTCTTGATTGAATCTGATCTGTGAACGTTGTTCTGAACCTTAACCTGATATATCTGTTGTAAACTTTTATTTGATTTTGGTATAAACCTTAACCTGTTAAATCCTTATCTGAACCTAATTGATTTTGAACCTTTATTAAAAGCTATTTTAAAAAAAAGCTATACCACTTGAAATGTAAGTGACTAAAAGTTTTGGAAGACCATTTTTATGAAAACTATTTTGAAAGATCAGTTCAATGAAAACCATTATTAAAGGATTGATTTAAATGAACTCTTGACAGGAACTTCTGAAATGGATTATTGCTATAAACTTGTAATTATTAACCTTTGATATACTCTTTTGGACTATTGGAAATAAACGATTTAATCTGAACTTAAGCTTTGATATTAAACTTAATCTGATAAACTCTGATTCAAACCTTATTATCTTATTCTGGATTGTTGACATGACCCTTCTGCCATGAACCCTTAGATATGACTCTGTTTATTATATGACATCTGACCTTGACCACAGTCTGATATCCGAGCCAATCACTAGGCATGAGGGTTTCATGTCCATGTCATTGATGCACCGATGGCATGACTCTAGGGCAGGAGAGTGATGACCTGTCCCGTCCCTGATATTATCTGTTATGTAGGAGAAGATTCTGGCCTACTGGGGCGCATGGATGCATCCTAGTTCTGATCTGATTTCTGTTATCTGTTACTGTACTGTTATATATATATATCTGGTGACTGATGGTGTGTGCGATACACGTCTTTCACATTATCTGGGAGCTGATCACTCCAATTGATACATGAGGTCACCCCTCATATTATCTGTTACTTGAGAGGCATCCCCTCTGGATTATTATATGATTAATCTGTTATGATATTATCTATTATCTCTGGGCTCGTGATGGATTTTTGTATTTCCCTAAACCTGGTTTGTACATTGTCCCTTTCTCATTCTTTTCTTTTACCCTTACTCCTTTCCTATTCTTTCACTTTAATTCTGTATCTGTATAATCTGTATTTCTGATTTGTTTCTGTATTGTTATCTGCTATTGTTTCTATCATCTATATATCTTTTCACTGAGCTCTAGTAGCTCAGCCGCATTTCTTTTCCTGCGGCAGGTTTTAGTAGGAAGCTGGGAATGAGTGAGAGTGTACCTCTGGACTTAGAAGGCTTGGTAGCTATTCTGGATTAGAATTGGACAGAAGATATTATGTTTAGAATTAGTTTTGAAAGTTTCATTGTAACCTTGTAGATTCAGTATTTCAATTGTAATCCTTTGAGATTTTTTTGTATTACTGTAGATGTATGCTCTGTTTTGATCTGATATGAATCCATTATTGTGATATCTTTACCCTTGTCGGGTTGGGGTGTTACAATTTATGGTATCAGAGATCACAGGCTGCGACTCGTAATACATTTACCCTTGACCTGTGAAGTCTGGGTCACTAAGTTTCCACTGTAGGCGCTCGTAGGACAACCTTTGAGAATTTGCTTTAGGATTTCCCTATAGGAACTTAAATTCTGACCAGTGAGGAATGGGTAGACTATAAGTCATTTGCTTAAGTATCTTGCTTCCGCACCACTCTGATTCGAGTCTTGCTGTTGGTTAAAATCACATTTGGAAATTTAGAGCTTATGCCTTGCATCACCTAAGAATTGAAACCTAAATAAAATCTGAAGCATTGGAGGTTGCGTAGTAATTATCTGACATTATTTGATCCTTGCCTTCCGATTTCAACTCCGACCTCTGAACCTTCTGTTAATCATTCTGATGCCTATTTGGGCAAATCTGAGAATCCCCATGATGATGATACACTTGATACATTCTGTTATTTGTTTCTTGCTTCTGATAATCACCTATGAATCTTTTGATTCCGTCTTAACCATCTCTGTTCCCATGAGAAGTTTTGTGGCGTTTGACCACGAGGATAAAAATGCCTTCCTTCTCATTCCGAACGATAAGATTTATCTTCATCGATCCGTCTTTCTTTGATAGTAACCTTGATTTTATCCTTATAAGGATTGATTGATTGATCATTTAATATTGACGACTATCCTCCTATGTCTCACCTTTGGCGTTTGAAACAATTTTGGAACCCCCTGACATGATTACCAATTGTTAAATTTTGCTACCGCTACCTGATTTTGACCTTCACTTCCGATCTGTTTGATAAACAGTCTGATATCTTTCCGACCATCCCGAAGGCCGTTTAACCCTAATGTGGTTGACACATTCTATAAATTCATGACCCATGCTGGAGATAAATGTATCCTATGATACTATTCTGTCCTGAATAATGAATCTTATTTGCTCCCTTGAATGATGAATCTTAATTGCAAATCAGTTTTCCTTTGGAAGGATTTGATGCAAATACCGTCTCTGTATGGAATTGTTAACTGAGCATATGATGCTGATATCCGATATCTTATAAGTCTCACTTCTGCAATTATACGATGTTCGTATTACCGATGATGTACACCCTACCTGTCACTTATGCTAAAAAGCTAAACCAAAAACTCCAACACCTTGAACTGTTCGCGTACCTATCCCCACACTATACTGAACCATGTACTTGACTCTGACATATGAACTATCCGTCTGGTTAAGTGACCATATACGTTCTGCGGATCTGTTTACTATTGATATACTTGATTTTGGAGATCTTGTGATTATTGATTGACTGGTTCTTCAGCTATCATAAACTACCGCATCTGAAATGTGTTAAGCTTAACCCTGCTATGGAAATATGTACCCTGACCTCATTTGATTATCAAATTCTCCGGACACCCTATTAGTATCCACCCCTAGAAAGTGTTGGCATTGAAAGTTTTGTTGTACAAATTTTCTGGCATTTTCTGATGAAACTCTTGGGTTTTCCTCCCGTTTGAGAAGAAAAATTGACTCTGAACCGATCTCAGTTAATGAACCATGATGCTGGAGAAGATGATGAGATATGTTTTTGTCCACCTCAGTGTTTCCCTTGAATACCCTATTAGTTTATGAAGAAGAAAGAGAAAATTTTGCGTCTGCATATCAACTATCGTAAACTTAACCGTAATCTCACTGTAATCACTTTTCATTTCCGAGTATAAACGATTAAATTATTCTATCCTTGTGAACTCTGTATCAGACAACCTCATTTAACATTCGAAGGAATGAAGAAACAACCACAAGAACTCCTGAGAAGGGAGCTGACTAACTGAGAGCAACTTCCGTAAAGTAATTCAGTCTTATTCGTAAAGATGGGTGATGTGATTTAGATATGAAGTTTCCCTGATGTGATTCATGAAAACTGTTTTCGTACTCATTGTGACCATTATGAGTCTTAAATAATGCCAATAGTATTGGCTAATAAGAATCATGTTTTCACAAGTATCTGGACAATTGTCTTAGTATGACAGCATGTTTGTGCCCTGAGACGAACCAGGAAACATGTAGACCATCTTCGTATTAAATGGAATGACCTTTGTTCTGGAGGAGTAATGTGATTGGCGTTCAGAGATTGTAGCAGACACCACTACCAAGCATCCGATGACGACAGCAATCTGAGTTGGCGAATTCTGAACTGTGCTAGCAGACTTGTCCAAGACTCGCAGTCTTGCTCCTCTATTTATTTTAGTTGTACTAAGATGAATTGAGAGCAGAAGCAGACTTGCGTATGGAAATTGAGATCACGATTTTGAATGGAAGAAAATTCTAAAGCGAACGTTTGGTTTGGAAGAATGAATTCTGTGATGGATGAAGCTATGGATGACGTAATTGATTTCCTCTAGACCTACTTAAATTTTGTTACCTGATGATTAAATCCTTTGAATGATTCAGGTTCTCTGTAGTAATTACGCTCTGTATTCATTCTGCGCATGTTGGACGATGGTTTGTTATGTGAAATTTGAAAAATAATGGATGATCTGATGTACCAAATTCTGATATAAATTCTGGGACTTCCGTTAACTTTTTCGAGTGATTCGTTCTCCTCTTAGTTAGGGTATTTGATTTTGATGACCTCTGAGACCGTAGAGAAGACTAGGTGGATTAGGATAAGTTTGTTCTGTTCACGACTTGAGATAATGTATGACCATCATGAGGGCATATTTATATGATGCCAGTATTATGACGTCTGGCCAACGTGATAATACTTACATCATATAACGTGCACTTGTTGTGGGCATCAGATATTTCGAGAAGTGCCCTAGAGCTTTAGATATTCTGATAACTGTTTGAGATCGTCTGCGTTAGGGAGACTTTAAGTTCATTCTACCTATACGCGTAATCTGCTTTCACCGTTATGCGAATTGATACGTCTGGATTCTCGTCACGCGTTTTGCTGACCTCTGTACTTCTGATAACTATCTTAGGTTCCATTCTAGAACCGTATGCAAATTGATGTTATCGATAATCTAATTCCTGTACGTCAAAATCTGATTTGTATAATCAATTTCTGTGAACCGTATATCCGTCAAAACCCTATGTATTTCTCTGTCTCTTCCGAGAGAATATGGTTTTCATCTACTACGTTGGTATGTTATCCTTCTGATCTGGATTCAGTATGTTATGTCTGTTCTGAGGACCTGAAACAATTTTGGAATCTGCAAGTTCGAGTTATGAGAAACAAATCTTTCATATGGCTGTTCACCGTCAGTTGTGTTCCTGTTTCGTTGCACCTCAATTCTCGTCTTAGTCTGTTATGTCTTTGTTTTGTTTTCTGCCCTCTTTTCTTCCTGCTTTCTGCAAATTTCGAGGACGAAATTTTTTTGTTAGTGGGGAAGAAGTTGTAATACCTGAAATTCAGATAACCCATAAAATGACCAAATTACCCCTGATAACATAAAACCTAATTAAATAACTTATAAAATTCTGAAACAATTCCAAAACTTCTGAAATTGAACTATATCTGAAACAAACTAATTTCTGGGACAATGTTACATCATTTTGAATGTTCAAAAAATTATTATAACATACACATTAGTTATAATTTCCGAAATAACAAAATTAAATAAATACAATTATTAAATCTTTAAATTAAATAATATGTGAAAAGTAAATTAAGAAAAGATTAAGCAAATCAACCTAAATTATTTTGGGATTCTAAATACCGACAATCTGATCCTAAGCCCTCCCCTAGGTCGGTTTCTACAACATTTAAACAAATCTTTTATTTTTCTATCAAAACCTAATCACAAAAACTAAGGAAAAACCCTAGCGACACCAAAAAAATCGACCAAATCATCTACACAATTTCTGGACGTGAACAAGTATTTTTCTGGGGTTCTTGGAGGTGCAAGCAAGCTAGGAAAAATAAGGGTTGGTGCATGATTTCGCTGGTTCGTTCTTGGTTCTATTTTTCTTGTCGAATTGCCATACGCAAGGTATATAATTCATACAACTAAACCGCATGTTCTAAAATTAATATAACAATTTTCCAGTGATCTTTACATGTTATATAACTCATATAAATTATGTGAATGGAATCATGCAAGCAAATCTATGCGTATGAAAATATTATGATCATAGAACACGTAAATCTCAAATATATGTAATCCGAATTTTTGGACATGATGAATATTTTATTTAGACCTCATATGATGTAACAGACATGGGAAAAATGATAGATCGATTTATGGTAGCCTAAATCATGTCGTGGTAATTTTGATGTCTAAAACGTACATAAAAATCAAATATGTGTTAAACGATTTTTCTGGGCATGCTAATTATTTTTTGTGGGTTCTTTATAAGTCATATGATCTAGGAAAAATATGAGTTTGATTTTTGGAAGCCTAGATTTAACGTGGTGAATTATTGTTAAAACCGGATTTTAATAAAACAAAGAAAACAAATAAAATACAAATCGGGGTTATTAGGGTTAGGTTTCTTGGGCATAAATCTGATCATTAAAGGTGTTTTAAGGATGAATTAATGATGGTGCAATGATTGGTAAATAGTAGGGTTTGTAATTGTTTCTAAAAAGTCTAGCCGATTTAAAGTAAAAAGTATAAGGACCTGTTTTGCCAACTTTGAAACTTCTGGGATATTTTTTTAATGTCACATACATCTGTAGGAATGTGGGAAAAATATAACTTTGGGGTCCTAAGTGTAAATATTGCATTATAATGAATTAAATGGATTTTAAAGGGTACGAATGGAAATTAAATAAAAGAGAGGGACCAAAAGTGTAAATCTGAAATCTTGAAGTTATTTTGAGTTAATATTGATATAAAAAGGATGTTGTGTAATTTTAAGTATTTATGGGCTAATTATGTAATTGTTATGAATTATGATTTAATATATATGTTTTGCAAACTTAAAGGACTAAATATGTAAATTCTGAATTCTGAGGGGTCTAATCTGTAATGTACTAAATTCTGATGGTATATTCTGTAATTATGAAATATAATATGCTTGGTTGGTAATTATGGATATTGTAGGGTTTAATTTGTAAAATATGTAGATATAAGGTTGGTTTTGTAAATTTTGTAACTAAAGGGGTGTAATCTGTAAATTGTGAAACTTAAGGGAATAAAATGTAATTCTGAATAAAATGAGCATATAATTCTGTAACTTAAAGTATTTTTCACTAATGACCTTGGAAATTAATGAAGTTACATTTAAAACCCTAAGCATGGTATAATTGTCATAATTAACCCTAAACTTCTGTAACTTGATAAAATATACTGTTATCCCATAATAATCTTTGAATCAGGGTTAAACCTAATCTGAAATGATAATATCTGTTAATTCTGGAAACCTGCTAATTATGGGAACTTACTAAATCTGGAAAGTTACTAAAAATAGAAAGTACATAAAATGAAGAGATAAAACTAAAAATAATAATCTGAATTAGAATCTGTAGTAATTCTGTCTTCCTCTTCCTTAGGTGTGAAGAAAGAGAAGTCCTGATCATTGTTCTGTGTTTGTTTGATTTTCTGCTGTGCTATAAGGTACAGATATTCTGTCCTTTTTCAGTAAGGGTTTTTCATTCCCTTTTCTTTCAGTTTTTCATTCCCTTATTAGGATTCCCTATACCATTGCTATGTTCCCTTCTGTTGTGAATCTTTGTTGTGATCTGTTTGTCTTGAAACTTTTGTTTGAACCTCTGCTATGATTCTTTTATTCTGAACCTTTTTCCTGAACTCTGATTGGTCTCTTGTTCTGAAACCTGAATTTGTGAGTCTTGATTGAATCTGATCTGTGAACGTTGTTCTGAACCTTAACCTGATATATCTGTTGTAAACTTTTATTTGATTTTGGTATAAACCTTAACCTGTTAAATCCTTATCTGAACCTAATTGATTTTGAACCTTTATTAAAAGCTATTTTAAAAAAAAGCTATACCACTTGAAATAATGTAAGTGACTAAAAGTTTTGGAAGACCATTTTTATGAAAACTATTTTGAAAGATCAGTTCAATGAAAACCATTATTAAAGGATTGATTTAAATGAACTCTTGACAGGAACTTCTGAAATGGATTATTGCTATAAACTTGTAATTATTTACCTTTGATATACTCTTTTGGACTATTGGAAATAAACCTTTTAATCTGAACTTAAGCTTTGATATTAAACTTAATCTGATAAACTCTGATTTAAACCTTATTATCTTAATCTGAATTGTTGACATGACCCTTCTGCCATGAACCCTTAGATGTGACTCTGTTTATTATATGACATCTGACCTTGACCACAGTCTGATATCCGAGCCAATCACTAGGCATGAGGGTTTCATGTCCATGTCATTGATGCACCGATGGCATGACTCTAGGGCAGGAGAGTGATGACCTGTCCCGTCCCTGATTTTATCTGTTATGTAGGAGAAGATTCTGGCCTACTGGGGCGCATGGATGCATCCTAGTTCTGATCTGATTTCTGTTATCTGTTACTGTACTGATATATATATCTGGTGACTGATGGTGTGTGCGATACACGTCTTTCACATTATCTGGGAGCTGATCACTCCAATTGATACATGAGGTCACCCCTCATATTATCTGTTACTTGAGAGGCATCCCCTCTGGATTATTATATGATTACTCTGTTATGATATTATCTGTTATCTCTGGGCTCGTGATGGATTTCTGTATTTCCCTAAACCTGGTTTGTACATTATCCCTTTCTCATTCTTTTCTTTTACCCTTATTCCTTTCCTATTCTTTCACTTTAATTCTGTATCTGTATAATCTGTATTTCTGATTTGTTTCTGTATTGTTATCTGCTGTTGTTTCTGTCATCTATATATCTGTTCACTGAGCTCTAGTAGCTCAGCCGCATTTCTTTTCCTGCGGCAGGTTTTAGTAGGAAGCTGGGAATGAGTGAGAGTGTACCTCTGGACTTAGAAGGCTTGGTAGCTATTCTGGATTAGAATTGGACAGAAGATATTATGTTTAGAATTAGTTTTGAAAGTTTCATTGTAACCTTGTAGATTCAGTATTTCAATTGTAATCCTTTGAGATTTTTTTTGTATTACTGTAGATGTATGCTCTGTTTTGATCTGATATGAATCCATTATTGTGATATCTTTACCCTTTTCGGGTTGGGGTGTTACAATTTATGGTATCAGAGATCACAGGCTGCGACTCGTAATACATTTACCCTTGACCTGTGAAGTCTGGGTCACTAAGTTTCCACTGTAGGCGCTCGTAGGACAACCTTTGAGAATTTGCTTTAGGATTTCCCTATAGGAACTTAAATTCTGACCAGTGAGGAATGGGTAGACTATAAGTCATTTGCTTAAGTATCTTGCTTCCGCACCACTCTGATTCGAGTCTTGCTGTTGGTTAAAATCACATTTGGAAATTTAGAGCTTATGCCTTGCATCACCTAAGAATTGAAACCTAAATAAAATCTGAAGCATTGGAAATTGCGTAGTAATTATCTGACATTATTTGATCCTTGCCTTCCGATTTCAACTCCGACCTCTGAACCTTCTGTTAATCATTCTGATGCCTATTTGGGCAAATCTGAGAATCCCCATGATGATGATACACTTGATACATTCTGTTATTTGTTTCTTGCTTATGATAATCACCTATGAATCTTTTGATTCCGTCTTAACCATCTCTGTTCCCATGAGAAGTTTTGTGGCGTTTGACCACGAGGATAAAAATGCTTTCCTTCTCATTCCGAACGATAAGATTTATCTTCATCGATCCGTCTTTCTTTGATAGTAACCTTGATTTTATCCTTATAAGGATTGATTGATTGATCATTTAATATTGACGACTATCCTCCTATGTCTCACCTTTGGCGTTTGAAACAATTTTGGAACCCCCTGACATGATTACCAATTGTTAAATTTTGCTACCGCTACCTGATTTTGACCTTCACTTCCGATCTGTTTGATAAACAGTCTGATATCTTTCCGACCATCCCGAAGGCCGTTTAACCCTAATGTGGTTGACACATTCTATAAATTCATGACCCATGCTGGAGATAAATGTATCCTATGATACTATTCTGTCCTGAATAATGAATCTTATTTGCTCCCTTGAATGATGAATCTTAATTGCAAATCAGTTTTCCTTTGGAAGGATTTGATGCAAATACCGTCTCTGTATGGAATTGTTAACTGAGCATATGATGCTGATATCCGATATCTCATAAGTCTCACTTCTGCAATTATACGATGTTCGTATTACCGATGATGTACACCCTACCTGTCACTTATGCTAAAAAGCTAAACCAAAAACTCCAACACCTTGAACTGTTCGCGTACCTATCCCCACACTATACTGAACCATGTACTTGACTCTGACATATGAACTATCCGTCTGGTTAAGTGACCATATACGTTCTGCGGATCTGTTTACTATTGATATACTTGATTTTGGAGATCTTGTGATTATTGATTGACTGGTTCTTCAGCTATCATAAACTACCGCATCTGAAATGTGTTAAGCTTAACCCTGCTATGGAAATATGTACCCTGACCTCATTTGATTATCAAATTCTCCGGACACCCTATTAGTATCCACCCCTAGAAAGTGTTGGCATTGAAAGTTTTGTTGTACAAATTTTCTGGCATTTTCTGATGAAACTCTTGGGTTTTCCTCCTGTTTGAGCAGAAAAATTGACTCTGAACCGATCTCAGTTAATGAACCATGATGCTGGAGAAGATGATGAGATATGTTTTTGTCCACCTCAGTGTTCCCCTTGAATACCCTATTAGTTTATGAAGAAGAAAGAGAAAATTTTGCGTCTGCATATCAATTATCGTAAACTTAACCGTAATCTCACTGTAATCACTTTTCATTTCCGAGTATAAATGATTAAATTATTCTATCCTTGTGAACTCTGTATCAGACAACCTCATTTAACGTTCGAAGGAATGAAGAAACAACCACAAGAACTCCTGAGAAGGGAGATGACTAACTGAGAGCAACTTCTGTAAAGTAATTCAGTCTTATTCGTAAAGATGGGTGATGTGATTTAGATGTGAAGTTTCCCTGAAGTGATTCATGAAAACTGTTTTCGTACTCATTGTGACCATTATGAGTCTTAAATAATGCCAATAGTATTGGCTAATAAGAATCATGTTTTCACAAGTATCTGGACAATTGTCTTAGTATGACAGCATGTTTGTGCCCTGAGACGAACCAGGAAACATGTAGACCATCTTCGTATTAAATGGAATGACCTTTGTTCTGGAGGAGTAGATGTGATTGGCGTTCAGAGATTGTAGCAGACACCACTACCAAGCATCCGATGACGACAGCAATCGGAGTTGGCGAATTCCGAACTGTGCTAGCAGACTTGTCCAAGACTCGCAGTCTTGCTCCTCTATTTATCTTAGTTGTACTAAGATGAATTGAGAGCAGAAGCCGACTTGCGTATGGAAATTGAGATCACGATTTTGAATGGAAGAAAATTCTAAAGCGAACGTTTGGTTTGGAAGAATGAATTCTGTGATGGATGAAGCTATGGATGACGTAATTGATTTCCTCTTGACCTACTTAAATTTTGTTACCTGATGATAAAATCCTTTGAATGATTCAGGTTCTCTGTAGTAATTCCGCTCTGTGTTCATTCTGCGCATGTTGGACGATGGTTTGTTATGTGAAATTTGACAAATAATGGATGATCTGATGTACCAAATTCTGATATAAATTCTGGGACTTCCGTTAACTTTTTCGAGTGATTCGTTCTCCTCTTAGTTAGGGTATTTGATTTTGATGACCTCTGAGACCGTAGGAAGACTAGGTGGATTAGGATAAGTTTGTTCTGTTCACGACTTGAGATAATGTATGACCATCATGAGGGCATATTTATATGATGCCAGTATTATGACATCTGGCCAACGTGATAATACTTACATCATATAACGTGCACTTGTTGTGGGCATCGGATATTTTGAGAAGTGCCCTAGAGCTTTAGAAATTCTGATAACTGTTTGAGATCGTCTGCGTTAGGGAGACTTTAAGTTCATTCTACCTATACGCGTAATCTGCTTTCACCGTTATGCGAATTGATACGTCTGGATTCTCGTCACGCGTTTTGCTGACCCTGTACTTCTGATAACTATCTTAGGTTCCATTCTAGAACCATATGCAAATTGATGTTATCGATAATCTAATTCCTGTACGTCAAAATCTGATTTGTATAATCAATTTCTGTGAACCGTATATCCGTCAAAACCCTATGTATTTCTCTGTCTCTTCCGAGAGAATATGGTTTTCATCTACTACGTTGGTATGTTATCCTTCTGATCTGGATTCAGTATGTTATCTCTGTTCTGAGGACCTGAAACAATTTTGGAATCTGCAAGTTCGAGTTATGAGAAACAAATCTTTCATATGGCTGTTCACCGTCAGTTGTGTTCCTGTTTCGTTGCACCTCAATTCTCGTCTTAGTCTGTTATGTCTTTGTTTTGTTTTCTGCCCTCTTTTCTTCCTGCTTTCTGCAAATTTCGAGGACGAAATTTTTTTGTTAGTGGGGAAGAAGTTGTAATACCTGAAATTCAGATAACCCGTAAAATGACCAAATTACCCCTGATAACATAAAACCTAATTAAATAACTTATAAAATTCTGAAACAATTCCAAAACTTCTGAAATCGAACTATATCTGAAACAAACTAATTTCTGGGACAATGTTACATCATTTTGAATGTTCAAAAAATTATTATAACATACACATTAGTTATAATTTCCGAAATAACAAAAATTAAATAAATACAATTATTAAATCTTTAAATTAAATAATATGTGAAAAGTAAATTAAGAAAAGATTAAGCAAATCAACCCAAATTATTTTGGGATTCTAAATACCGAAAATCTGATCCTAAGCCCTCCCCTAGGTCAGTTTCTACAACATTTAAACAAATCTTTTATTTTTCTATCAAAACCTAATCGCAAAAACTAAGGAAAAACACTAGCGACACCAAAAAAATCGACCAAATCATCTACACAATTTCTGGACATGAACAAGTATTTTTCTGGGGTTCTTGGAGGTGCAAGCAAGCTAGGAAAAATAAGGGTTGGTGCGTGATTTCGCTGGTTCGTTCTTGGTTCTATTTTTCTTGTCGAATTGCCATACGCAAGGTATATAATTCATACGACTAAACCACACATTCTAAAATTAATATAACAATTTTCCAGTGATCTTTACATGTTATATAACTCATATAAATTATGTGAATGGAATCATGCAAGCAAATCTATGCGTATGAAAATATTATGATCATAGAACACGTAAATCTCAAATATATGTAATCCGAATTTTTGGGCATGATGAATATTTTATTTAGACCTCATATGATGTAATAGACCTGGTAAAATTGATAGATCGATTTATGGTAGCCTAAATCATGTCGTGGTAATTTTGATGTCTAAAACGTACATAAAAATCAAATATGTGTTAAACAATTTTTCTGGGCATGATAATCATTTTTCGTGGGTTCTTTATAGGTCATATGATCTGGGAAAAATATGAGTTTGATTTTTGGAAGCTTAGATTTAACGTGGTGAATTATTGTTAAAACCAGATTTTAATAAATCAAAGAAAACAAATAAAATACAAATTGGGGTTATTAGGGTTAGGTTTCTTGGGCATAAATCTGATCATTAAAGGTGTTTTAAGGATGAATTAATGATGTTGCAATGATTGGTAAATAATAGGGTTTGTAATTATTTCTAAAAAGTCTAGCCGATTTAAAGTAAAAAGTATAAGGACCTGTTTTGCCAACTTTGAAACTTCTAGGATATTTTTTTAATGTCACATACATCTTTAGGAATGTGGGAAAAATATAACTTTGGGGTCCTAAGTGTAAATATTGCATTATAATGAATTAAATGGATTTTAAAGGGTACGAATGGAAATTAAATAAAAGAGAGGGACCAAAAGTGTAAATCTGAAATCTTGAAGTTATTTTGAGTTAATACTGATATAAAAAGGATGTTGTGTAATTTTTAGGATTTATGGGCTAATTATGTAATTGTTATGAATTATGATTTAATATATATGTTTTGTAAACTTAAAGGACTAAATATGTAAATTCTGAATTCTGAGGGGTCTAATCTGTAATATACTAAATTCTGATGGTATATTCTGTAATTATGAAATATAATATGCTTGGTTGGTAATTATGGATATTGTAGGGTTTAATTTGTAAAATATGTAGATATAAGGTTGGTTTTGTAAATTTTGTAACTAAAGGGGTGTAATCTGTAAATTGTGAAACTTAAGGGAATAAAATGTAATTCTGAATAAAATGAGCATATATTTCTGTAACTTAAAGTATTTTTCACTAATGACCTTGGAAATTAATGAAGTTACATTTAAAACCCTAAGCATAGTATAATTGTCATAATTAACCCTAAACTTCTGTAACTTGATAAAATATACTATTATCCCATAATAATCTTTGAATCAGGGTTAAAACTAATCTGAAATGATAATATCTGTTAATTCTGGAAACCTGCTAATTATGGGAACTTACTAAATCTGGAAAGTTACTAAAAATAGAAAGTACATAAAATGAAGAGATAAAACTAAAATAATAATCTGAATTAGAATCTGTAGTAATTCTATCTTCCTCTTCCTTAGGTGTGAAGAAGGAGAAGTCCTGATCATTGTTCTGTGTTTGTTTGATTTTCTGCTGTCCTATAAGGTACAGATATTCTGTCCTTTTTCAGTAAGGGTTTTTCATTCCCTTTTCTTTCAGTTTTTCATTCCCTTATTAGGATTCCCTATACCATTGCTATGTTCCCTTCTGTTGTGAATCTTTGTTGTGATCTGTTTGTCTTGAAACTTTTGTTTGAACCTCTGCTATGATTCTTTTATTCTGAACCTTTTTCCTGAACTCTGATTGGTCTCTTGTTCTGAAACCTGAATTTGTGAGTCTTGATTGAATCTGATCTGTGAACGTTGTTCTGAACCTTAACCTGATATATCTGTTGTAAACTTTTATTTGATTTTGGTATAAACCTTAACCTGTTAAATCCTTATCTGAACCTAATTGATTTTGAACTTTTATTAAAAGCTATTTTAAAAAGAAGCTATACCATTTGAAATGGAAGTGACTAAAAGTTTTGGAAGACCATTTTTATGAAAACTATTTTGAAAGATCAGTTCAATGAAAACCATTATTAAAGGATTGATTTAAATGAACTCTTGACAGGAACTTCTGAAATGGATTATTGCTATAAACTTGTAATTATTAACCTTTGATATACTCTTTTGGACTATTGGAAATAAACCTTTTAATCTGAACTTAAGCTTTGATATTAAACTTAATCTGATAAACTCTGATTCAAACCTTATTATCTTATTCTGGATTGTTGACATGACCCTTCTGCCATGAACCCTTAGATATGACTCTGTTTATTATATGACATCTGACCTTGACCACAGTCTGATATCCGAGCCAATCACTAGGCATGAGGGTTTCATGTCCATGTCATTGATGCACCGATGGCATGACTCTAGGGCAGGAGAGTGATGACCTGTCCCGTCCCTGATTTTATCTGTTATGTAGGAGAAGATTCTGGCCTACTGGGGCGCATGGATGCATCCTAGTTCTGATCTGATTTCTGTTATCTGTTACTGTACTGATATATATATCTGGTGACTGATGGTGTGTGCGATACACGTCTTTCACATTATCTGGGAGCTGATCACTCCAATTGATACATGAGGTCACCCCTCATATTATCTGTTACTTGAGAGGTATCCCCTCTGGATTATTATATGATTACTCTGTTATGATATTATCTGTTATCTCTGGGCTCGTGATGGATTTCTGTATTTCCCTAAACCTGGTTTGTACATTATCCCTTTCTCATTCTTTTCTTTTACCCTTATTCCTTTCCTATTCTTTCACTTTAATTCAGTATCTGTATAATCTGTATTTCTGATTTGTTTCTGTATTGTTATCTGCTATTGTTTCTGTCATCTATATATCTGTTCACTGAGCTCTAGTAGCTCAGCCGCATTTCTTTTCCTGCAGCAGGTTTTAGTATGAAGCTGGGAATGAGTGAGAGTGTACCTCTGGACTTAGAAGGCTTGGTAGCTATTCTGGATTAGAATTAGACAGAAGATATTATTGTTAGAATTAGTTTTGAAAGTTTCATTGTAACCTTGTAGATTCAGTATTTCAATTGTAATCCTTTGAGATTTTTTTTGTATTACTGTAGATGTATGCTCTGTTTTGATCTGATATGAATCCATTATTGTGATATCTTTACCCTTGTCGGGTTGGGGTGTTAGAGTTGATATGAAGAACATCATTCCTAAAGAAGATTTAACTTGTCTTGTATCAAAGGCCACATTGGATGAATCAATGTTATGGCATAGAAGGCTTGGTCATATTAACTTCAAAACCATAAATAAAATTGTTAAGAATGGTTTGGTAAGAGTTTTACCTCACAAAAGATTTGAAAATGATCAAACATGCATTGCTTGTCTAAAAGGCAAACAACACAAAGCCACTTGTAAGCCCAAGATTTTCAACTCTATCAATCAGTCATTGTTTATGCTTCATATGGACTTATTTGGAACTGTTTCAGTAAGGAGTATGCAACATAAAAAATATTGTCTTGTTATAACTGATGACTATAGCAGATTTACATGGGTTTTCTTTTTAGTCACTAAGGATGAGACATCAAGCATCCTTAAGGACTTCATTACACTGATAGAAAACCAAGTAAACAAGAAAGTAAAAGTCATTAGGTGTGATAATGGGACAGAGTTTAAAAATAGAGTTATGGATGATTTCTGCAAAGAAAAAGGTATTAGGAGAGAATATAGTGTTGCTAGAACACCACAACAGAATGGAGTGGTTGAAAGAAAGAATAGAACACTAATTGAAGCTGCTAGAACAATGTTAGCTGATTCTAAGCTACCTATAATCTTTTGGGCAGAGGCAATCAACACTGCTTGCTATGTTCAAAATAGAGTTTTAGTTGTGCAGCCTCACAATAAGACATCATATGAACTCTTTAATGGTAGAACTCCTGCAATAGGATTTCTTAGACCTTTTGGATGTCATGTGACAATTCTCAATACCTTAGACCATTTAGGAAAATTTGATGGTAAAGCAGATGAAGGTTTCTTAGTTGGATATTCTCTTGTTAGCAAAGCTTTTAGAGTTTACAACTTAAGAACTGAGAAAGTACAAGAAGAACTACATGTGGAGTTTCTGGAAAACAAATCCAATGTAGTAGGTCAAGGACCAAAATGGATATTTGATCTTGATTATCTAACAAATTCTATGAATTATATACCTGTTGTTGCAGAAACTAATGAATTTTCAGGTTCACAAGCAAAAAATGAGGTGGAGTTATATAAAGATCAATCTGATGTCATTATGCCATTGTGGTCAAGTACAAGTGTGGATTTAGCTTCAAACAATGATGAATCTTCTTCTGGTAAAGCAAAAGAAGATGTTGAGGCTCAAAGGAAAGATGTTGGAACAGAGGAACAACACAATATGTTAAATATTGATGGTACTGCCGAGACAGAGCAAGGTACTGCTAGTTCTTCTAAAGGTACTGGTAGTTCATTTGAAGGAACTGTTAGTTCAGTTGAAGGTACTGCTGGTCCTTCACACTCAAAAGATGCAGAATTCCAAGAAGATGAAGTGGATTTGAGTAATCTTCCACAATCTTATCATGTTCCTACTACCCCACACATAAGGATTCACAAAGTTCACTCCCTGGATAATGTGATTGGAGATATACAATCTGGTGTGAAGACAAGAAGACAATTGGTCTCTTCAGACCAAAAAGGGATTGTTGATGCCCTTTATGCTTCAAAACAACATGAGCTTTCAAACTCTTGTTTATTTGTATGTTTTCTCTCTCAAAAGGAACCAAAGAATATTCTTACAGCCCTAGATGATTCAAGCTGGTTAGAGGCTATGCAAGAAGAGCTTCTTCAGTTCTAGATTCAAAAGGTTTGGGTGCTAGTTGATTTACCTAGGAATGAAAAGGTAATTGGCACTAGATGGGTTTTTAAGAACAAAAGGGATGAAAGAGGAATTGTGATCAAGAATAAGGCTAGACTAGTAGCACAAGGGTACACACAAGAAGAAGGGATAGATTATGATGAAGTTTATGCTCCAGTAGCAAGGATTGAGGCGATTAGGCTATTTCTAGCTTATGCTTCATTTTTAGGCTTCACAGTCTACCAAATGGATGTCAAAAGTGCATTTTTATTTGGTGAAATTGGACGAGAGGTGTATGTTTCACAACCTCCTGGTTTCATTGATCCATTACATCCAAACAAAGTGTACAGAGTAGTAAAAGCTCTCTATGGCCTTCATCAGGCACCAAGAGCTTGGTATGCAACACTAGCTTCCTACTTATTAGAAAATGGATTTCAAAGAGGAAAGATTGATCAGACACTTTTCATCAAACAGCACAAGAAGGATCTTCTGTTAGTACAGGTGTATGTGGATGACATTATCTTTGGATCTACTAGGAAAGAGATGTGTTTAGAATTTGAGAAGCTTATGAAAGATAAGTTTCAGATGAGTTCTATGGGAGAACTTACATTCTTTTTGGGTTTGCATGTTAAGCAATCATCTGAAGGCATATTTATTAGTCAAGACAAATATGTTGCAGAGATACTTAGAAAATTTCAATTTGCTGATTCAAAAATAGCAAGCACACCAATGGACTCTGAGAAGCACCTTCTGAAAGATGAAGATGGAGAAAATATAGATGTACACAGTTACAGATCTATGATAGGCTCTTTGATGTACCTTACATCATCTAGACCTGATATCATGTTTCCTGTTTGTGTTTGTGCAAGATTTCAAGTTACTCCAAAGGTTTCTCATTTAACTGCAGTCAAGAGAATTTTTAGATATCTCAAAGGTCAACCAAGGTTGGGTATATGGTATTCTAGAGAATCTCCTTTTGACTTGGTAGCATATTTGGATAGTGATTATGCTGGTGCTAGCTTGGACAGAAAGTCAACAACTGGAGGATGTCAATTCCTTGGGTGTAGACTTGTCTCATGGCAGTGTAAGAAGCAAACAAGTGTGGCAAATTCAACAACTGAAGCTGAATATATAGCTGATGCAAGTTGCTCTAGTCAAGTTCTATGGCTTCAAAACCAACTCCTTGATTATGGGTACAATTTCTTAAACACTGTTATTTATATTGATAATAGTAGTACAATTTGTATTGTTAAAAATCCAGTACAACACTCTAAAACAAAACACATTGAAATTAGACATCACTTTATAAGAGACTGCAATGAGAAAAGATTAATTCAAGTTCTTAAAATTACTTCAGAGCATAATTTTGCAGATCTGCTAACAAAAGCTTTTGATGTTTCAAGGTTTCAGTACTTGGTAGCAAGTATTGGAATGCTTAATCTTTAAATTTTCAATATAATGTGTTTTTGTATATAAATTTTTGTTGGTACTGCTGGATTAATAAGGTATTGCTAATATATCAAAAATGTAAATTGTGTTATTCTTATAGTTGGTTTTATGATTATTCTAATGCAAGACAAGTACTTTGTACATTGTTCTTTTGCTTTTAGACTAACTATTTCAGGTATGAATATGTGAACACAAAGGATATTTCAAGTGAAATGGGAACAGCAGAATGCTTATCAAATTGCTGACCATAATAGGTTTATGATGGACTAAGCTTAGGAATTTAACCTCCTTAAAACTTCTTTCTTGAAATCTAGTTATGATATTTCACATTGAATTGATGACTTAGTTGATCAGATAGTAACTGATGCAACTCACTTTCTATCATTTTATACTTTTAAGTATAATGTGCAAGTCTGAGGACATCTGATAGAAAGAACAGCTAGTAAAAGTGAATCTAACACTTGTGTTGGAGGTAACAATTGCTATGAGCTGGAAACCCTGTCAATAAAATATTTTGAATAGATTTATCTTTACACAGGCAGTTATTTATAACTGAAAAACATTGGTTCTAACACAACCAGAGGTTGCTTTAAACCGAAATGCTAATTAAGTGTCTGTTATACACTTGATTCTTTCAAAATGGTTGGAATTAGTATGATTTTTCAATTCTAAAATCATGAACATACTACTAAGTCAAAAAGGTTTCTTAAAAGGATTTTCAAGAGATTCACAAAAACCATCCATTGATGGATTATGAATCAAAATGTCCACTGATTCACCTCTCATAGGAGTTAACACACCTAGAAGTGATGAGGACAGCAACTTAAACTTTTAAAGAATTGATGGCTTCATGTACAATATTGTCTGACAACAAAAGTTACACATTGATAGATCAGTCAAAGGTACATAGTGAGATCTTCCAAACAAGGGGAGGAAACAAAAGTTATTTTCTTCAGGGGAGGTAACAATCTCAGGGAAGAATAAACCAATATATGGAAGGAGAAGACAAGAGCATACAAGATGATGATGTAGAGGTTGAAAATGATTAGAACAGATCAAATATCTAGAAGGGATGAAGCATTTCTAAAGGAGAAAGTTCTATCTAGATCAAACGAAGGAAAGTTTCAATTTCAGTTCATTATGTTTGTTTATCACTTGCAAAGGCATGCTGATAGATGATTTCACTTGTTGAAATCATTGCCTCTTACAATTCCTCCATCCAAGGAAATTGCACCATCTTTTGGTACAATGTTTTGATATTGCTAAAGTCAAAGAAGAACAAAGTAGAACAGTTCAGAATAAGAAGAATAGTTCAGATTCATGAAGTGTTTGAAAGATCTTCTCAAGTCCATATTTAATTCAGAAAACATGTTTGAAATGATTCACATGTTTAGGGGAGGATTGTTGGGAATTAAATATTCTGAATTTAAGCATGCGGAATTTACTTAACCACACTTAGAAGGTTATGTATGTTATGGAAATGGAAGAATTATGTTTGTTACTTAACAATGAACAAAGAAAGTTTATCACTAAACGATTCAATATTATTCAAAATAATACGAGTGATCTTAGGTTTATCACTAGGGTTACAAAACCTTGAATCTTATGTTACAACTTGTGATTTGTGTTTGTTCTATGTCTTAACAGTTATGAGATTATAATTATGCATGTGTGTCTTGTGTGTGTTGTACACAATATCCAAGTCTAAGATCTCTTTTATAGTTGCAAGAGATCTTTACAAATTGCTTAAAGTCTTGGCCGACTTACTTGGTTAACTTATGCTTATTATGTGTCAGTACATAAGATACAACATGTATCTATGTATACAACTTGTTAACTAAGCACATGGAGTAAGATATTATCTACCGTATATGTTTGACCAAAATACAATAAATATCTTTTCGATCTTATCCTTGAAGTAGCTTTATGAATCACTGATCAGCAGTACCATTCTCTACTAGCAGTACCTTCTACTTGAACTAGCAGTACCTTCTTGTTCTAGCAGTACCTTTATGTACTAGCAGTACCTCCATCTAGTTCATAGATTCTCTTCAGCTGTACCCACAATTCCTTGTCTTTATCATCAAGAGGATCTGAGATTTTGAATCTTTCCTTTACCAAACTCCATAACTGATTTAGGTCTTCTCTATCAAATCCTCTGAGCATATCTTCAAATAGCTTATACTTCTCAGATATTCCTCTAACTCTTATAATTTTCCACCCTTTCATCCTTCCATCTGTGAATACTTCCCAGTCTATAATAGGGTGTTTTGCTTGGAGTGGTTTAACATTTGTGGATTCAGGAACTATTACAATCATGTTCTTGAGATGTTCATCTGTTAAACTCTCAGTTGCAGTCTTTTGCTTCTTTGATGTATCAGATTCCAACAACTCAGCTTTTCTTTTCTCTTCTTTACTGTGTCCAGTATCAATAAAAAAATCTGTTGGAATTGGTTTATTTATCCTTGCAAAAGCTTCATAATAAGCTTTTTCAATCTCTGCATCTGATCATCCTTTGAAGTAACTTTGCTTCCAAAAGGCTTGATTCTTCAAATAACTCTTCATGAAGCTTATTTGCTCTTTATAAGAAGGCAGCTTCTTCTTATATCCTTTCTTCTTTCTTTCCTTGATTTTCTGAAATAGATCATCCCAAGGCCACTTCTTTATTCTTTGATAAAATAGAATCTTCAAGCTTAGCAGATCTTTCTTCAACACTTAAACTCTGATCTGAAACAAGTTGAACTGCTTTTGCTTTCACTATTGGATCTGTATCTATCAAACACTGGATTTGTTCTTCAAATGATTCTTGAGCAATCTGAGCATCAGAATCCATCCTTTCTTTTTCCATTCTCTTAGCTTCCATGAAGCTTGCAACTTCAGCTTCATACATCTTCTTTGCTATTTATACATGAAAATTTATTTGTGCTTGAGTTTTTGGCTTGATTTTCAACTGATTTGGCTCATCTTCAATAAGAATTCCCTTTCCTTTGTCCTTAGCAGTTTGTACTGCTTCCTTTTCAACCTCAGCAGTTTGTACTGCTACTTCTAATCCAGCAGTACCTTGTTGTTCCAATCTTTCTTTACCCTGCTCACCCATATCCATACTTTCATTTCCATTACCAGAACCTTCTTTCTCATCCAAATTACCACTAGTACCTTCTTCAAAATCCAAATTCCTCCCCTGAGTTTGTGATTCAGTCTTTCTTGATTTCCTCCCCTGTTTGGGAGAATCATCACCATCATCTGAATTACCATCTGAATCATCATCTTAAGAACTAGTAGTCATCACCACCTTAGATCTTTTCCTCTTAAGTTGAGCTTCCAACTTCTTTACTTTGAGTATCAACTTGGTGTAGACCTTGGCCAAGTTGCTTTTGTGACTTTGAGCTCTTCTTCCAGATTTTCCACCTTTTCAGATAATTTGGTACAGAGGTCCATCAATTCCTTGAGTTTAATACTGCCCTCATCACTTCTAGCTGTGTGACCTGCTAGGAGAGGTGAATCACGGGGCAAAGGTTCAGGTTCTCCCCTAGTTGGACTAGGAGGTACTGTTGAACCACCCAGATAATCCATTTGGCCTGGGATTACACTACCTGTGGCAAGTCTTGGAGGACTTCGCACATTAAGTGTTGCCATGGTAGGGGTCTTAGTTATGGTTACACTGGCCTGCTTAGCAGTAGTGTAAGCCCCATCCATACTATCATCAAAGATAGGCTCATCTGCCTCAAAGGTTGGAGTAGGAGGACTTGACTGAGCAATCAAAGTCTCCTTTCTGGAGTAGGAGGACTTGACTGAGCAATCAAAGTCTCCTTTCTGGTTCTTCTTCTATATGTTGTGGTGATTGGGGGTGTATAAGTTGTTTCAGGAACCTCAATGGATGTGTGTTGGGGTTCAGTTGGGTTTACTGACCCTTCATCCTGTGTTCATTTTGTAGCATCTCAGGAGAAAGAGGTATCACTACCCCATTAAAAAGTCTGCTTGCCATAGCCATGTTTTGAAAGAGTTTTTGCTGAAGGCAAGGTGTTGGAAAAGTTTCTTTGTGTTTCTTAAGCAGATTCTTTTTCTTATTCAAAAAGGTTTGAACAAATATTGGATACATAAGAAACTTTGTTTTACTTTTCACATTATTGACCATACTCTCAAATATCATTTTTGAAAAATTAAAAACTATGTTTGTTGACAAACATATAAGAGCAATAGCAATAGTGCTACTGAATTGCTCCCATGATGTTCTTTTAGGACTTAAACAATGCAAGAGAGTATGTATCAAAAATCTCCATTGAGGGGAGAAACATCCTTTTTGAAAAGTTAATTTGTGGATGGATGTATCATACCCCATTCTATCAATTTCTTGCCATATTTCTGTGTTTGGCAAGTCATTGATTCCATCAGAATCTTCTAGCTTAAGATGTCTCCTAATAGAGGATTCAGAAACAATGAAAGATATGCCATCCACTTTAGAGAGAATTTCTATGTCTCCATTTTCACTAGTTTTGACAATAGCAGTTTGCCAAAACTGTGTGATTTGAGAGACAAAAAGAGTAGGGGAAACAGTTAAAGCATACCTTATATGAGAGTTGTTGAGAAAATCCAAAATCTCATAGAATTTTGGTCCATCCCCTTCCTCTGTTTTCTCAAGAAAAGCAACCTGGTTGTGCGTCTTGACAAAGTCCAAATTAGCCATAATATTCTCAGTAAAAATTGATTTGACTGTGGTGAATAGTGAAAATTTAGGTTAGAAAGTAGAAGATGAAAGTGAGATGAGATATTATTGAGAGAGTTAGGGTTTCTATTTGACCGACTTAAAGAATAAGTTAATTTTTATTTTAGGATATGATTATAATAGAATAAAAGTTAAAATATCTAGAAGAGGATCCCTTAAAAACCGTAACTTAACCAGTAAAAATCGCAACTAACTTCCAATGGCTAGTTTCTAAACAAAAATTAGTTACTGACACAACAGTTACAACGGCTAGTTCAGCAGTACAAACTTTGCACTAGCAGTACAAACTTTGTACTAGCAGTACTAATTTTTGAGAAAAATTTTAATGAGCAGTATAAACTTATTAATGATTTAAAAACAATACTGCCCACTTATAGTTTTTAGCAAACTATCCGCTATCAACGGATTTGATGTGTCTTTACCAATAGCCGTTTGCTTTGGACTAGCCAACTCTTCACTGTTAGATATGGTGAGTTGATAACCATATAGTTTTTGGTAAACTATCAACCATGAACGGATTTGAGAAGTCTTTACCAGAAACCGTTTGCTCTGGACTAGTTGGTTCTTATGTGGGTTAGACATGGTGAACCAATAACCATTTGTTGTGTGCACAGATCACACACTTTGAGCTCCAAATCACCATTCAGTCCAAAACATAAAGCATTCAATACACAAACTCCAATCAACCTGCAATTGTTAGTCCAACAATAGAAAACAATGTGCAAAGCACTTGTCTCATAACAAAATAAGCATATGACTAACATTGCACACAAACAAGGAAATTAATTTCCTTGTGAAACCCAAGCCATTACTGAATTTGGTTTTCCTCTAGCATCAATATAATTAAACCTTTTCAAAACAGTTGGTGCACCATTGGATTGAAATGGTCTCCAAACCCATGATGCTGATGCATTAATGCCATTGCCCATATTTCCCTTAGCAGTGTTTTTAAAACTATCAGTATTAACTGCTTGCGTAGCAGTATGAACTGCTGGGTTTGCAATTGCAACCTTAGGTTTTCAAATTTGATTCTTTACAACTGCTTGGTTGTTAAATGGCATTCTAGCAGTTGATGGTGCCGATTTGAAAAATGTGTTTGCACTTTGAACTGCTTTTCTAGGGTAAAAAGTCTTATTTGGTCTGGCAGTATGAATTTTTAGTCTAGCAGTATGAACTGCTCTTGGTCTAGACCTCAAAAGAACTTATCTAGGTATCATTCTAGCATTGGAAGGGTGAGTTATAAGTCTTTCTGAGTTCACCCTATTGTTTGAATACCTAGTTACCCTATTGTTGCAATAAGCAGCAAGATGGTCAAAGCTACCACATGAGAAACAAGCTTTCCTATAACAAACAAAGTCATCACGTAGTTGGTGAGACTTGAGGTTGTTAAAATTCCTTTGGTTACCTCTGGGCTTGTGTGTGGTTCTATACATTTCAGCATACCTAACTGTTTTCCTAGTAGTATTAACCTTTGACTTAGGCCTAACAGTTGTGTTCTTGACCACCTTAGGAACTTTTGGTTCCTCTACCTTAACACTATCAGGCTTAATCTTATCCTGATCACTCTCATCATCATCAGAAGTCCAATCCTCTATGGTTGGAGCATCTGAGTCCCTAGCAGATGACACCTTGTCATCAGAGAGTGATTTATCACTTGCACTCTCAAAACTTGCACTTACATCTACAGGTTTCTCAACTACTTCCTTGTCTTTTGGTTTTGGTCCATATTCCATCTTAGGTAGTTGAAATTCTTCCAGACCTGTATGTTCTAGGTCAATACCTAGAGGAACAGGTATTCCTCTATGAGAAGGTGCAACTGACTTATAACCTAGACCCGATTTAGATTTGTTGAGAATTTGACACTCAATTATTTTACTGACAACTTTTGATGCATACTCTAGTGTCTCAACACTTAATTGAATGTTCTTTTTATCCTGTTTAAGCTTAGAAAACTCTTCTCTCACAAACTTAATTTCAGCATCTTTAAAAAATATGTCCTTTTTAAGCAAAGCTATGTCATCAGCAAACCTAGACTCATTACTCTTATAATGAACAATTTGCTCCTCTAGAACAGCTAAACCCCTTTTATGATTTGCCAAATTAAAAATAGTCTGGTTTAACTCTATTCTCTGTTCATTATAGTGTTTCCTAAGAGTTTCTAATTCTTTTAAAGCATCACACGATTTAGAACACTTAGAAACTTGTACCTCAGAGTCTGAGAAAGCCATGAGAGCCATCCCTGTAGGTGTTGCTTCCTCCTCTGCAATGTAGCTCCAGTCAAACCCTAAGCCAACAATGGTCACCATTGCCTTTGAGCTTGAGTCTGTAATCTCCACAACCCTTGTTCCTGTTGACTTGCCTTGATAGCCCTTATTCCTTGAGTTTTGTTGTCTGGGCTTTTTGCACTCCCTTGAAAAGTGACCCATCTTGTGGCAATTATAGCACTCAATCTTTGACTTGTCATAACCAGCAACATCATTGTTGTTTATGATTATCTTATTGCCTATCCTCTTCAGAAATCTCTTAGCCCTCATGCTAAGAAGAGAAAGTTGCCACTTGATGTCCATCTCTTCAATGTCATCATCATTGATCTCTTGAAGGTCTTCATGAGTCAACATGGTTCTATTGTTCTGAGTAGTCAGAAAAGCACAATAAGTATTTTCATCCAGGAGTCCATTAGTACTGCTTGAAATACTAGCAGTACCAATATTTGAACTAGCAGTACCAACTGCTCCAGCAACTTGCACTTCTTCCACTGAACTTGAGGTACTGGGAGTTGACACAAAGGCCAAATTCCCAGAACTTGAGCTTGAGCTTGTTCCAGAAGACTTCTTCACATCATGCTCAACTATCTTGAAGTTGCTATAAAGATCCATCAGACTTATAGTATCAATGCCTGGCTTGTTCTTCCAGACAACTACATGCATAGCTAATTCTGATGGTAAACTCCTCAGAAATTTAGAGTTGAGATCTTCCTGAGATATATCAAATCCAAGAATAGCAAGCTGGCTCACTAGCTTCTGAAGTCTGTTGAACATATGATCTAGTGATTCATTGCTTGTTGCTGAGAAGTTCTCAAATTGTTCCTTGAGTAATGTCTTCTGAGTCTTTTTAGTGGCTTCATTCCCACCATATCTAGCAACAATGGCTTCAAACAAAGTCTTGGCACACTTGAACTTGCTGAAGTTCAATAGTTGATCATTAGGTATGGTCAATAGCAGCAAGCTTCTTGCCTTGAGATCATTCTTGTGTTGTGCCTTCTCTTCAGCAGTCAATGACTTTGTTTATACTCTAGTCTAAGTCTTGCCATCAACTATGGATGTAGATGTTGTAGGATTAAAAGAGTTCCCTTCTTCTATGATCTCCTAGAGTGCATAGTCCTGCACTTGGAAGAATTGTTCAATTCTCAATCTCCACATATCGAACTCATTAGGCTTAATCATAGGTAATTTAGCAGCAACATTGGTTGTGGTAGTCTCCATGTCCATCTTCTTCTGAATCAAATTCGTCTGGATCTTCTAATTCAAAGTATCAAAGCCTGGCTCTGATACCACTTGATAGGATTGATGATAAACTTAGGATGTTACTCCTATATAACGTGTATGAGATACTTTGAGTGGATATAACTAAGTATGTGGAATCTACTTAGTTATACTTAGAAGAATAATTATGTTGTGTATAATACTGGAACAGTGTATTTTGTATGAACAATGAAGACAATTGTTTAACCAAAACGATTCAATATTATTATAGATAATAATACGAGTGGTCTCCTATCACTAGGGTTTACAACCTTGAATCTTTATGAATAATTCGTACATAAACTTTAACATATGAAATCCTTTTATAGACCAAGGATTCTTGTACAAAATAACTATAATTCTAATTATATAGGATATTCACTAAATCTTTTCTATACTTATCCTATTACACGTTTACAAAACATAAGCAGTACAAATAGTTTGTACTGGCAGTTAGTACTGCTTGTGTTATCTTCCACCAGTTGAAACTACAAGCCTGGCAGTACTAACTGTTGGTTTAATTCCCAAGAGTAGGAGTGTCAAAATAAATCTTTGTTGTGTTTCCATGTAATCCTTAATTAATGTGTAATAAGATTTGTTTATTTTTATGCATAAGACCATGTCTTTTAATACCGCGTTAATGATTTGTTTGTATTTATCGTACAGAATACTCAAGGTGTTACATCCAGTGGTGATTCTCGCTCTCATTAGCGTAGTGGTATTTTTCATTGGCTTGGCGGGTCAACCAATTGTTGATTATATTCCTTAGTTAGTGACCTTTGTAACATTAGCATTACCGATGCTAATTATATCGTTATGTATTAATATTCGTGGATTCTAATGTAATAAAAGTTTACGTTTTGTGTTTTATGAATTCTAGTGATCCTCGAGTTCATACTCATGTTGTTTCAGATACAAATAAGCCCACTGATTTATTAATTTATATCTGAAGCGAACACAAAGGGAAGTATGTGTAACCCCGGTTCGTTGTCCCGACGAAGGTGTGAATGGAACTTGTGATATCGGTTCGTGAAACGTGTCGTGAATGGTGAATAGAGTGAGAATTTTGGTTTTTAAACTAAAATAAGCAAACATAAACTAAAAACAATTTAATAAGCAAGGAAAATGATAAACTAAAACTAACGTAACTAGAAACGCAAAGGAAATCTAAACACGCGCACGCTCGGGCTAATCCCGAGCTTTAAAAGTGAAATCTAAGGAATACTAAATCTACGGGTGCAAATTTATTTATCCTAAGTTCTAAATATTAAAAGAAAATTTCGTAAAAAAGAATTATATTTTTTTGATTTTTATTTTAATTTTTATGAATTAAAAACTATTTTAAAGTAATTAAATGATTAAAAATATTAAAACTTTTTATAAAAAAATCTGAAACTTTTCTGGAAACTAATTTAAATAAAAAGGAATGCAAGAAAATAATTTGGTAAAATCAGCAAGAGTAAATAAGCAATTTTAAGCAGTAAAGAGAAAATAAGCTTAAAAAGAAAATGAGACCTTAAAAGAAATGATGATGAGAGTTCTAACAGAAAAATCCCAAGGGTGCAAGTGGTAGTGTGTTGTGTTTGTGAGGCTGTGGAAGCTAGAGGTCCCATGTTCGAATCTGGACCTCAGCTTTTTGCTATTCTATTTTTTTTATATTTTTCTGTTAAAAATCTCAATAAGCACATGAAATTAAGCAAACTTAACAAAGACAACTTTATTTAAAACCACTAATGAGCTCAGGATAAGCTCAAAAATAGAAGCAGTAGGCAAATAAGGAGAAATAAGGGAAAATAAATTAAGCAAAGGATCTATTAAGCTATAATAAGCTAAAGGGTTAACTAAATAAGCTATATTAAGCTGAGTAGGATCTACTTGAAACAACAAACTCAGAATAAACCATCATTCTAAGCAGATAAGCACTAGTATTGGAAATAAGCTAAACCACAGTCTGCTATGAGTGCAGGGCAAAATCAGTGGTTTTAAAGCTACAGAAAAGCAATTAAAAGCTATCTAAAAAAATTCAGAAAAATATGCATTAACGAAATAAGCTACCAAACATTAATTGTGTAAAATTTCAGCTTATTTCACTTTATATTGAAGAAATTAAAAATAAAAAATAAAGGCTAGAAATGTAAAAAAAAATGTGGAAAAGGTGCAGGGGAGAAAACACTACTGAGGTCGTTTTCTAAGCTTACTTTTAAGCTGTAATAAGCTAAAGAAAGTTGTAAAAAATGGAGATAAGCAAAAACCAAGTAGCTAACTATCTAAAAATGGAAAATTAAGCAATTTTTATCTCAATTTAACTGATAGAAATTGGAATAGAAACACTGGGTAGACTTCTATGCTAGACCATTTTTGTGCAGACTTGACTGAATATGGGCAATCCTTCTCAGACCCTTAAAGTGCTCAAGCAAGCATTTGAAGATCATCTATATGCACTAAAAGGACCCTAAAAATACCAACAATAAGGACTGAATTAGCTTATGGCCACAAAAAGCTTATTTGATCAGTTGGATTCCTCAAATCAAGGCAAAGGTTCAATTCCTATGAATTCCTTAAAAACAGCTTAACACAAACTTAAAACTACTTATCTATGCTACTAGTAAAATAATCTAAATCAAACCTAACCCACATGCCAATGAACAGTGGTAATCAGATTTGACCCACTTTGGGGCTTAAACCAAACAACCCTTAATGAAACTGTATTTGAAATTAAAACTAGAACAGCCCACAATAAGCTCAATTTTCAGAAAATAGATGATGCACTAAGTATATAAAGCACTACTGATTACTTATCAACTATAGAAAAAGCATTAAATAAGCTATGACTAGATTATGCTATTTTTTTATTTTTTTATTTTTTTTGCCTTTTTGAGATTTTTAAGCAAATAGTTAAACTAATGATTAAATCACTTAAACTAAGCTAACAATAGTTACTGTAAGCTAGGAAAAGTATATAGAAGCTAATGAAAAAAAAAAACAAATAAGCACAGCAAATAAGCACATGAATAGTAAACTTGAAATATGCAAAAGAAATTAATAATTTAGCTTACAATTGCATCAGGCTTAGAATAGGAGGTTCCGATTAACCCACAAGCTATAGCTTGTCAAAAACAAGCTAATTACCCCAAGAGCTTTATCCAGAACAGCTTATTCCTCCCAATGAGCTTATATTGACCCCGCAGTTGACTAACTTTGACTTTTTTTTATTTTTGTATTTAAAACAGTTTTAAAACAATGTAGGTTTTACAATAGCTTTGTTAAGCTTATAGCAGCTTATAAAAACAGGAATAAGAGCTTATAAAGTAGATTTAATTGAAAACTTAAAAATCAAATTGCACAGTAACTACAAATGAAACTCAAACTTATATTAAATTCTGGAATTCAATTACAAAACAGGAAACTAAAGATTACAATTAACTTTAACAAGCTTAATTAAACTATAATTCAAAATACCATAATAACGACCCTAAATTATCCCTAAAGCTAACTAATCCTAAAATTCTAACCACCCTAAAATCTGTGAATGAAGGGCTATTTATAGCCTGAGGCTAGGGTTTGGGAAGCTTCTTGATTTTTAATCTCAGCCCTTGATGACCAATCTTCAATCCTCAGCCCTTGGATCATGCGTAATGGTGTTTCAACCAATGGGATTGCTGGGATTTGTCCATGTGGCATTCCTTGTGTGATGTCAGCCTTCTGGAAGCTTTAAAGTGAGGTGGGTAAGTCTGTGTTGCAGGGTAAATAAGGGTTGGGGACGGTGAACAGTAACACCCATGTTTTACCCGCCCTTTTTATCATCTTATTTGACCAGGTAATAAATGAGTTGACTTCGGGTATGGGGGTGGATTTGGTCGGTTCATGGGTGGGATCCAGATTGGTTTGTATTAAAATGGGAAGTGGGCTGGTGTTGGATTATTTAAAAGGGTTGGGCTTAAATGGGATTTGGTTTAATTAGTTTAGGATTTGTTGTGTATTGTTTTCAAACTTTTAGGGGCCAAAGCTGCCAATTAAGAAAAGTTGAATCAAGGACTGTTTTTTTTTTTCAAATATCTTTTCCTTTTATGATTCTTTTCCCGGCCTCGGCTTTAAATATCTTCTTCCAAATCCCGTGCTCGTGTTTTCCAGATTTTTCTTGATTTTTGTCCTTTTTCTTGTATCCATTGCCTGCATAAACATAAACACAAAAACACAAATATCTTTGGCATTTTGGTTAGTTTTTGGTCGTTTTGGTCTTAATTTGGTCAAGAAAAGGTATGTGAATAAGCACATACCAAAATCCCCCAGACTAAGTTATTGCCGTGTCCTCACGCAATGTTATAAAAACACGTTTTTGAAACCAAAAATTTCCAACCTCTTTTTACTAACTTTGAAAAGTAGCAAAATTTTCAAAAGAGATTAAGAAATCAAAGGTTCTAAAAACGCCCCAATTTTCCAATTTATTCTATTTTTGTATTTTCCTCTTTTTATGTGACGTGATGTTGACTTTCATTATCTATCAATGACTTTTAGGGTCAACGAGTAGGAAACACGACTCATAAAGAAGTGTCCATACGGATAAAATTCGTCGTCCCTGATTTTTCACGAGTCCCCAAACTAAGCTTAAAAATGAAATCATTGTTATTTACAAGTTAGATTGCTATCACTACTCATAGAAGCTAATTGTGTACGCTTAGCTACTTCTTGCTCCCATATTCCTAATGTCTCCATTTATTTTATTTTTGCAGGAGAAATGAATTTCTTCATACTTTTGTTTCAATAATTCTTTAAGTCCGATAAAGACACCAAGTTTAGATGCTAACTAGTTTCTAATCTTCCTCCGAAAACCGTTGCCATAAAAATGAGGTCCAAATCAAAGTGATTTAAAATGGGGCTTATTATTCTATTTTTATATTTTTGAATTTTGCAATATATATATATATATATATATATATATATAATATATATATATATATATATATATATATATATATATATATATATATATATATATATATATATATATATATATATATATATATATATTTTTTAACAACCTAACTTTTTATTGAAGTTGTGTACCATAAACTATGGATCTTCACGGGGAAATTCCAAGACCTTACACCTTCCGGAATAAAGGATCCAAGGGCCGTTACAACGGAGAGTTCCAAGACCTTAACGCCTTTCAGAATCAAGGGTCCAAGGGCCTGTATAAGAGGGTAGCCAAAACCTAAATACCTTCTGGAAATAAGAATCCAATGACCGATCTCGAATCCACAACTTATAGCACATAAATTTAAGATTTATTTATTTATGCTTAATTTTAGTGCCACCACTCCAAATCTCGTGTACGATAAACTAACCGGAACTTTATGGATAATTCCAAGACTCTAGACATTCCTGAAATGAGGATCCAAGGTCATTAGATCAAGACCTCACACATTCCTGAATTAGATATCCAAGGGCCGCTTTATGAACCGTCGCTTATGTCACACGACACTTGGAGTAACCTTGATGTGTACCCAACTCTTACAAGCAAGGATTCTTTTAAGAAGGAATAAAAACTAATTATCGCCAAAACCAAAACACTTTTAATTAGATTATTATTATTATAGGGTGAAACAAGCTGATGGGAACAAAAAGCCACAATTAGCTTCGATGAGCTCTAAAGAGAACCAACTACTCCACGTTTAGCAATCTAACTTATAAACAACTCTATCATTTCTCGTTCTTCGCAAATTTAAAATCTTAAATAATAAGATCCGCGAATGCTTAGCCAAGTATAAAATCAAGAAGCGCATATTTAAAGTCGATTATGGGAACTTGCAAACTCTTGAAAAGAATTCGCGTTTTATAGCTCCTTGTATAAAAGACTAGCACAACTTTCATTTAAAAGGTTAAGGAGACAAGCTAGGGCTCAACACGCCCGGTCAAGTCAAAATTTTATTCCTACTCTCACCAGCGGAAAGTCAACAAAGTGTCAAAACACTTATTATATTTTGGCAAAATTTTTTAAATTTTCTCATTTTTGTCAAATTTTTTTTTTTCATTTTTGGAGGAAAAACGGGTTTGCGAGAGTAAACGGCAAAAATGCAAGGCAAAAATCAAATCGAAAGATGACCCCCCCCCCCCGAGACTAAAATGAGACATTGTCCCCAATGTCTTAAAGGTAAGGGTTCTCCTAACTAAATCTAAGGCCGTTTATTAATTATGCCAAAGATAAACGTTAGACGATAAGATTAGGATATCGGATGAGCAACGAATGATGAAACTCGAGTGGAGAGAAGACAAAATCACGAGCACGAGAGTCTTCATAATTCGGGCAAATCCTGGACATACACAAACAACCACAAAACACGAGAAATGGAAGAGGTGGCCCTCCTCACGTCACTTATTAGAAAGAAAATAGAAAGAAGATAGAATGATAAGCATGGGGTGCCTCCCACGAAGTGCTAGTTTTTTATCGAGTCGTATAGCTTGACTCGCCCCGAATTTAATTATTCTTGGGGGAGCATGTGGAAAAGCTAATCTCCATCGGACTTTCGTTCAAGAGGTTTGGATAAACATTGAAACATATGAAAGTTCCACTCCGATGAGATACCCGCGGCTCTAAATAGAAATTATAAATGACGATGCCGGGGTCAAAGATGGTGTCCTCAATCTTGACGGAGTGAAGGAGAGGAGAAATCACATCAAATGTGATTGATGCGCGTGTGCGTATGCTCTAATTTATACCCACGGTATGTCGTTGTGGTTTTAGCAGTATTCAAGTTTTAAATTTATATTTAGCCGACTTATCAATAACACACACACTTTAACGAGCAGTGTACCCGGTCAGTATGAATATAATGGTAAGTAGAGTGTCGATCACTAAGAGTGGAACGTATTATCTAGTTATCCTAATCAGTATTTTAATATCTTAAGTTAGCTATACAACCTAATCTAATGCAAGGGGGTTTCAGCCTGAGAGACTGGCACGGTTTGGTTATGATTAAATATAAATTAAACCAATAGGCATGAATCAGCGAGTAGCACACACGTACACAGATAAATACTTGAGACAATAAGAAGACCTGTCCTGATAGTTAAGTAGCTTGTCACTTGTTTTATTGCTAGTTTTATATGAAGTGTATAGTTCGATGCAACGCACCGAGATTAAGTCCTTTCTCGTTGGTTCTAATCTTATCGGCGAGTAAACCCTTAATGATTACTTATGACTATCCCATTTATCTTTCTTCCTAGTTTTCTACAGATGATAGAATGCATAGGCGATCTAATAAATAGGCGAGGAAGGGGCATGGCGACCCAAGCAATGCTCAGCTAGACACAGAGGTTATCAATGCACTAATAAAAGTCACCAAAGACATCAACATATAAACTTTAATTAATGGGAAAGCAATTTTAAGGGGAGTCGAAGTGCATGGTTAAATCCATGATCACAAGCCCATCAATCCTGACCAATTAAAGTGTACTAATACAATAAAACAAAACTACTTAATGAATTAAATACAGGCAGGACCTTCTTACAGCTCTCGTATCTTCTTTCAAGGTGTGTCTTGTGCTGCTATTTCGACTGAATTCGGCCTTAGGTTTCTGTGGTCTTTGGTCTTCTAAAAACTAGGGCTCTCAAAATTCGTCTGGTCTTGGGGTATTTATAGTTTCAGTCTGAGGGTAAGATGCGACGCATAGGATAAGTAGATGCGGCGCATTGACTTAACTTCGCGTGGGGTCCAAGATTAATATATTCAGGAATATTCGTACACCGCCAGAAGATGCGGCGTAACTCCATTCTCAGATGAGGCGCATGTCCTTGCTGTCTTGGATCGTATCTTGAGAAATCTTGATAGTGATGCGCCGTATGTAATAAGTAAGATGCGGCGTATCTGGAGCAGAATGTCTTGATCTTGTATATTTCAGTAGACTCTTAACTTCTTGCTTTTTTTGCTCCATAATTAGTCCAAAATCGCCAAGTTTCACATAATACTTGTTTTTACCTGAGAATTACAAAAGTAAACATTAACGTATCAATTCTCACAGATAATATAATAAAACAAGTCAAATAAATAGGATAAATGATGGTAATAAAATGTACTTATTTGAGTTCATCAAATATCCCCCCACTTGAACTTTACTTGTCCCCATGTTAACCTTAGAATTAATCTTATGAAAATGTATCCTAAAAGATATTAGGATATATTTTTATATTTAAGCATGTATTCATTTTTGTCATAATCACACAACCAAACACTTAACGAATTAGAAGTAAAATAAAATATTCTGATAAAAGCAAATCTAATCGTTTAACTGTCCAGTCGTGACGAATCTTCTATCATAAGCTTGGCAAGTATACGCATCTCCCCCACTAAAGCCAAGGAATAACAAGTCTAAAGCGGTAAAAAGGGTTTTGAGTTTTAAGGGTTAATCATTCTTCTTAATCTTTATCGATCTCAAATTCCAGAAAAGGCAAAAAAATCACAAATACATGATCGAATCCACGAACACGATACTTGCAATTGCTCAAATCCTTAACTCGAATAGGCTAAAGATAGGACCAAGTAATCTTCACCAATAATATTATATCAAAAAGGGCGACAAAATCATAAATACATAGCCGAATCCACGACTACGATACTTAAGATTGCTCAAATCCCTAATCTCAATAAATCAAAGGTTTGGATAAAGAATAATACAGGGTATGGATAATATTTGGGATACAAATTGGTGTAAAATGAAAAAATAAACAAAACAAATAAATAAAAATCCTAAGTGTGGTTAATTACTATCCTAACCATCCCATGAATAAGACTCATATCACTGAATAACTCACGCTTTAACACTTGAAACACATGCTTTTAGGTAGACACGAATTATACTCAACAAAATCTCAATCAAGGAATAACCTTAGTTGGCGTTCCCATAACGTTCAACTCCCATTCAATCCATAGATATAATACACAACAACTAGTGGTGATATCGACCACTTAATACAAAACTTTACATAAGTTGGTTAAAACAAACATCCAACTTTTCTTTTTTTCTTTTTCTTTTCTCATTTTTTCGATTTTTTTTTTTTTTTTTTTTTTTTTTTTTTTTTTTTTTGAACTTGAAATATAAACATAGATGTGTAAAATTTCACAACTTTACTATAACTTTCTTTCCGGATAATTTTTTCCGTACTTTTCATGACTTCAGAAATAATGGTAATAGTGAAAGTAGTAAACACACGAAAAATAAACTCAAAGATATACAATATTTACTTTCACTCCAATTGCATTGTGCAATTTCCCGACCTAACCATAGATAATGAATTACGCACGCAAACACAGGTAATGTAAGGAAACACACTTTGTCTAAAGTAATTAACCAACCACGGATTTTAATCTACAGGGTAAGCTAAGGTGTAAGGGTGTAACGAAACATTATAACAAAGGTGTAAGAAACGAAAGGAATGGCTCTGAGTGTTTTTCTAGGGGTATCTTACTCTAAAAGTGAGAGTAACAAAAGGGTTTATATGGGGGTTAACTAACCAGTGTAGTTAGCTAATAACACAAAACATATAATAGGCTATTTGGGTGTAATCCTAGAAATTTACCAATTTAGACAAGTCATTCCAATTATAAAAATAATACTTATTATGGTGGTCTCGAATAGTATACAAGCCAAGTTCTAAAGTTTACAAGTCACCGGCACACTCATAGATTTGTGAATTTTTAAAAGTCACAATTTTTGAAAATAACGTCATGTGTGCAGCTATGCAACTTAGACTTTAAACGAAAACATGCTAAAAATTTTTAATTTTGATATATTAAGCACATTTTAAGCATATTTTGAAAAGTTTTAGGACAAGTAAGTTTTCTAATTCTCCAATCCCCCCACTTAAGTTAAACAACGTCCTCGTTGTTTCTATCAAAGGTTAAAAACTGGAAAATAAAAGAATTAGAACAGAAAAACTCCCCTGAGATTTGCTCGGTATGATCCTCCATTGTTTGTATAAGAGCAAAAATCATCTTTCTTGTGGATTAGAACGTTTAAGCTTCATAATTGATGTATCCACAGGAAATGCAGGAATCTATAATACCACCAAGACTTTAACACACCTAAGTTAAGAAGGTTCAAACTTGCATAATACATTAGTAGTTAGTAAAAATAAAACATAAAAATTAAAATGAAAATCATCAGGTCAGTCGATGCGCCGTATCTTATGGAAGAAGATACGCCGTATCGAGCCTGGAATAAATACGAATCAGAATAAAAGATGCGTCGCATCCTTAACCAGGGATGCGCCGCATTAAAATAAACTGACAAAAAGTTTTTAAAGTCAAAAAAAATAAAAATGCAGAAAATAAAGTAAGATATGACTAGTGCAGGAGATGCGTCGCATCTCAGGATTGAGATGCGCCGTATCTTCTGCGGGCCTGACTGACTCGACACAGAACAGAATAGTAAAAATTTTCCGGGTTGTCTCCCGGTCAGCACTTGTCTTTATTCCAGAGTCTTCAAGTTAGACTCACGTTCAGCTCTTTAATACCGATCATTGAAGGAGTCGGAAGCATCGCGCTCCCTCATTGCCAATTCAGTAATATTGAACACTCCTTGCTCGTCCTTAATTTCCACGCCATTCTTTTTTAATATCTGTATAAACAAAGTTCTGTCCCTTTCGGGCAGAGATGACAAAATGATAGACGGGGAATTCTTATTATCATATAGGCATAAATAAGCAAGGTGGGGTGGTAGTTCAATAAACACATCATTATTCAAATTTGTATCCTCAACTATCCTCCTACGTTTGTTAATTACTACGCAATCATACCACTCATCATCAGAATCATCAATAATATCGCGCCTAAGTTCGGTAGGTACATTAAGGTCAATAAATTCCTCAAAGTTCTCATGATTAGGAATAGTTGAGTTGTTTTGAATCAACGTTTCTCCCATAAGCCTAGCTTCAAGATCGAGGTTCATACGCTCTCTTAATCCTAGCACATAGACGCCTCTAATTATGCTTTTAACAGGATCTTGGCACTTATTGAATAGTTTATTATTCCCTACCCTTAATGAGATTTTTCTTTTAAACACATCAATCTTAGCACGGGCAGTAGACAAGAAAGGTCTTCCAAGGATTAAAGGAATCTTAACATCCTTGGGCATATCTAATATAACAAAGTCTACAGGGAAAACAAATTTCTCAATCTTAACTAGCACATTATTAGCAATCCCTTCAGGTCATTTTACCGTTTTATCAGCCAATTCAATAAGCAACTTAGTTGGTGCTAATTTTCCTAGTCCTAGGGTAGTGAATGTCTTAAGGGGCATTACACTAATGCTAGCTCCTAAGTCAGCTAACACATTATTGAAAGATATATCATTAATTGAACAAGGTAAAGTAAAACTTCCTGGGTCCTTTTCTTTATGAGGCAAGGCATGTAAGTCGGTTGCAGAGCTCTCTTCTTTCATTGTAGCCTTGATCTCTTCTTCAATCTTTGTCTTCTCTTTTAGTAGTCTCCTTAAACTGATTGAAGAATTAAAGAAAAATTCGGGTCTTGCACCATCATTACCATTCATCAGTCTTCTAGGAAAAGGAATGTTAGGAGTGACTTCTTCAGTGGTGCTTATGGCCTTGACATGATCTCTTGGGTTGGTTTCAGTTGAGCTAGGTAAACTTCCGTATCCCCTTTCTTGAAGAACTTTGCTCATTTGACCAATTTGTTGTTCCAATGCTTTGATCGAAGCTCCTTGATTTCTTGTAATAGTGTCCGTTGAAGCTCGAATTTCTTTGATCATAGCAGTATTCTCTTCATGTCTTTTAGCAGCATCGGCCATAATTTGCTTTAGAGTGTCATCTAAAGTCTGCCTCCTTTCTTGATAAGCGGGATTGAAGTTGTTCTTTTGATAGAATCCCGGAGTAGCTTCCCTAAATCTTCCTGAAGGTCGAATGGTTGTCCAAATTGGGTGTAATATGCTTCTTCAAACGTCACACTTTCATTCTTATTTGGGCAATCTTTAGTGTAGTGAGGTCCTTCGCACTTTTCACATCCAACTTGGGCAGCATACACTTTTTCATCACGCTTCTTCATCTCTCTACTAATTTTATCCAATTGAGCTTGAATTGCAGCAAACCCGTCAAAATTAGTGCTGCTCTTAGATCTAGTAGAGGTTCCATCGTGCCATTTTTGAGAATGATCAGCAGCTTCTTGGATAGCTTTCCTAGCATTGGCTGCACTCATTTGAGGCACAGCTCCCTTAGCATCCAAGATTTGTCTAGTAGGCACGTCCAATCCTTGATAAAACAATATTATCTCCTGCATTGGGGTTAGATAGTGTTGAGGACATTTTACCAGTAAATCTTTAAATCGTTCCCAAGCTTGATAAAGAGTTTCATCAGGCTCTTGCTTGAAACTGTTGATAGCCTCCATCTTTTTAGCAGTCTTAGCAGGTGGACAATATCTTTTCAGGAATTTGCTCTTCAAATCTTCCCATGTTGTGATTGAACTAGCAGGTTCATTCCTTAGCCACTTATTAGCAGCTCCTTTAAGTGAAATTGGAAAGATTCTTAGCATGAGTTGATCGTCAGTGACTCCTTCTGTAGTAAACAAATCTGCAATCTCGAGGACCTTTTCAACATGTTCATTAGCATCTTCATGTTCCGATCCACTGAAAGCATTTTCTCTTAGCTCCTTGAGAAACTGACCCTTCAACTCAAACTTTGACTTATCATCAAACTTTGGTCTAGCAACTCCTGAACTGTAATCAGCACGGGTATTGTTCATGTATTCCTCCATAGTAGTGTTTTCGCCCATTGCTTCTGTTTCTTCTTCCTCTTTCTCTTCAGAAAAATAATCAAGCTCGAATGAACTTGAAATATCAAAGCTTTTTGTGTTGAAAAGCTTTTTAAGCGAATGAAAGGCTCGTTCAGGATCATCGAAAGGTGTAATCAAGTTCTTCGTAGAACTCCTGGTCATGCACTTCCTGAAACTATCACAAAAGCATCAGTAGGGTATGTTCAAGAAAGTAATATATCAGAAAATCAACAACGAAAATGGAATACGAAAAATAAAAGTTACTGATATCTGCAGACGAGAAATGGAAGAGGTAGCCCTCCTCACGTCACTTATTAGAAAGAAAATAGAAAGAAGATAGAATGATAAGCATGGGGTGCCTCTCACGAAGCGCTAGTTTTTTATCGAGTCGTATAGCTTGACTCGCCCCGAATTTAATTATTCTTGGGGGAGCATGTGGAAAAGATAATCTCCATCGGACTTTTGTTCAAGAGGTTTGGATAAACATTGAAACATATGAAAGTTCCACTTCGATGAGATACCCGCGGCTCTAAATAGAAATTATAAATGACGATGCCGGGGTCAAAGATGGTGTCCTCACTCTTGACGGAGTGAAGGAGAAGAGAAATCACATCAAATGTGATTGATGCGCGTGTGCGTATGCTCTAATTTATACCCACGGTATGTCGTTGTGGTTTTAGCAGTATTCAAGTTTTAAATTTATATTTAGCCGACTTATCAATAACACACACACTTTAACGAGCAGTGTAGCCGGTCAGTATGAATATAATGGTAAGTAGAGTGTCGATCACTAAGAGTGGAACGTATTATCTAGTTATCCTAATCAGTATTTTAATATCTTAAGTTAGCTATACAACCTAATCTAACGTGTAGGATCGAGTACTTCGAGCTTGATTGAGCTTGGTATAAACAAGAACCTCTGCAATACAAGTGTTTATGCGGAAACTAAACAGCAAGTATTATAAAGAAGAAAACTCTAAAAGAACAATGATCCTCTATGGATCAAACTATTGAACTAAGAATCGTTTATTGAATATTAAAAGATGTTCAAGGCGTGTGTATAAACTCATAGACGGGTTTATCTTTTATACTAACAAGATCACCTAACCCTAACCCGTTCTACAAGTAAACGTGTGAAGAGATAAACAACAATCTCTTCTAAAAATAAATCTTAACAAACATTCTAAATATGCGGATAACAACTAACACTATCCGCAGGAATAATACTATCGGCAGAAACAAGATAACACTGTCGGCAGCAATGAGCTTTCAGCAGGAACCATGATATCGGCAGGAACCAACTTTACACTATCGGCAGCAACAATGAACTCTTATTTCCCAGAGATCCTAACAATCCTCCCCTAATCTTGAGGTTGACTAGGTTAACCTGCAAGATTCCAATGTGATAGAGCTTTCATAAACTCAGGCTTGAGGACTGCGACTTAGCAGCAACAATAAGAAGTAACCAGCAGCAACTACAATAACTTCAAGAGTCCAACTTCTATAGCATCCAGCAGCAACTTCAATAGAGCAGCAGGAACATGAAATCTTCTTCAAAATAGATTTACTGGTCACCATAACATCACTTGAACTTGGCTGCTACTAATGAAAAAATGTACATCAAATCTCTTTAAGTTTCATACTATTCTCATCACATCCAGGTGTGTTAACTCCTGTGAGAGGTGAATCATTGAAAATTAATGGATTTGATGTCTCTTTACCAATAGCCATCACTACTGGAGTAGCCAATGTTTAGGTGTGTTAGACCATGGTACATTGATAACCATCTGATTTAGTAGCAAATCAGCAACTATAAACGGATTTGACTTGTCTTTACCTGTAGCCGTTTGCTCAGGACTAGTCAATTCTTAGGTTACAGCAAACCTTGGTGAATTGAATACCAAATATGGATACCAAGTGTCTTTACCACAAACCATACTTTTGTGGACTAGCCAATTCTTTGGATCCCATAAGGGTTACATCCATGGTGAATTGAGAACCATTTTCAACTCTCAGAAATGAATCATGGGTGAGTTGAAGTACCCTATAGCTTTGAGCAAGCTATTATAGCTATCAACGGATTTGATAATCACACCAGAGCCGTACCCTCATGGTGAGTCAACTCTTTCTTGTCTGCAAGACATGGTGAGTTGAGCACCATTTATGGTGAAGGTGTAAACACCAACACTGTACCTGCACAAAAGTTAGTATACAAGTGCGAAATCTTTTTTTTTTTTTTTTTTTTTTTATTTTTTTTTTTTTTTTATTTTTATTTTTTTTTTTATTTTTTTTTTTTAATAGAAAAGAAAATAATGAAAGAAAATGAAAAAGATAAAAAAATGTATAACTAATTTTTTTTTTTTTTTTTTTTTTTTTTTTTTTTTTTTTTTTTTTTACGATCAGCAGGAACCGAGCAGCAGGAATGAAGTTACCAGCAGGAACGAATGGGCAATCAGCAGGAACAGGTATACTTTCAGCAGGAACCGAAACACTATCAGCAGAAACAGTTCAAGCTGAGCAGCAGAATTCATGTGAGAGCAGCAGCAATGAAATTAATGCAGCAGAATCAAGATAACCACACTGAATAAAATACTGATCTTGAATAGCACCATTAACTCTTGATGACTCAACCAAACGACAAACCATTATAGCTTTGCTGACCCCACACATTAAACCTTTCATTCCCTTCGATTAATTGTAGTGCGAGATAGCAACAGGTCAACCAATCAAATATGCAGCACCATAAGCGACAAACCACTTAATTGATAAACCATTAATTCAATCGCAGTCAAACAGAAAAATCCACATATATTGACTGATCAATGTACGAGGTTGCATTAAATAATTGTACCCCACAACCAACAAACATATTAGCCATACAGTACCATCACACGAATTCGACCCATGTGCACCAATCAATTTAATTGAGTACGAGGAATTCTTAAATTATCTTACTAACAATCAGATCTGACCTTGTCGAACAAAAAAAATAAGATTACCTCAGTATTCAAAAACTGCTGCTGTCGACAACTGCTCCAAAATGACTTCATTATGTGCACTTGGTCATTGAATATATCATGTCTGATCAAAAAGTCCAACACCAACCAATTTAATATCAGTGTTGAGTAGAATTCATGCCCCATTAATTTTATCACCAATAGAACCCATGTGATTTAAATGAATCCATTCAACACCCATTTGAGTATTTCACATTGGTCCCACATATCGACACCAAATGACTATTCTCTGCTCACCTCACAATTAATTGACCATCAACCCCTCATTAATGCACATCAGAATGATCAGCCAATCAAATCGAGGTTGAAATTATATAACCCAATCAGTTCCCACAAAGATCAGTAATAGACCAATATTTGCAACAGCAGTAACCACTCACTCAATAAGGAACCCACAAGTTCAACAGCTGCAATATTTTATTTAGAGAACACAAAACAAACTAAGAGAAATGTTAGTTATCACAAAATATACAACAATAAGCCTCCCCTTAGGCTTATGCCTCCCCTCAATCAATGCACCTGACAAGGACTATTGTTCTTGGGTACCCAAAATAAATCTTTCCTTTTATTTGTCCAAGAACAACCTGTTGAGGGCTTAATACCAGTATCCCATCTTGTTTCCCCCATATACCTTGGGTCATAATAACCAGGCCAAAAACCATTCCGAAAGTAAGTGCTAATAGGTATGTAGAATGGTCTAGCAACATTCCTTTTCCATCCAGTAGACTTGGTTTGACCAGCTGGAACTGGCTTACCAGAAGGAACATGTGCGGGTCTATTTGCATTACCAGAAGGAAATGCATTTGCTCTAGGGACAAATGGGGGAATGTTCTCTACATTTTTCCATACTGACCTAGGTTGCTTTTGTGGAACACAATTACTCATTTTACTCTCATAATAATCACAATCTTTAATTAGGTGAGAGTAACTTCTACAAACAAAGCAAGATTTCTTTTTAATCTTTTTGTTCTTAACCTGACTTTTCTTATCATAACCTTGCTTATCACACAAAGGCTTCTCACAAACAGAACCAGAAACAAAATCGTTCTTAATAGGACTAAGAGAGATGTCTTCTAAAGTAGCTGTCTTTGAATTGGATTCCACACTAGCTACTTTAGGTGAGAAGTCATCAGACTTGGGTGTGGTTGACTTGTCATTTGAATCACAGGAGGCAAAGTCATTGGTCTTTGTCTCAGAAGACTTGTCACTTTTAGAGCAAGAGACAAAGTCTTTAGAGTTACAAACAAGATTAGGCAAGTCATTGGACTTTTTGCCATAGGACATGTGTGATTCATTTAAGTCAATGTCAAGGTCAGAGTGCATAGGGACAGGTTTAAACACACCTCTAATAGGAGGAGGGACAGCATGCATTTCACCTTCTTTTACATACTTTACAGGTATTTGAAAGTTTTCCTCCTTAGGGGTAGGAATAAAATTTCTTGACTCAGAAGAGTCATCTGTTTTAGGACATCCTAGACCCCTCTTACACTTTACATATTGAGAACTTGAATTCAATTTATCTACAAGCCTAGTTGATTCTTTATATGAAGCACATCTAATCTCTTCACTTTCCAACTTAGCTTGTAATTCATTTTTCTCAAAAATTACTTTATCATACTGTCTCTCAACATGTTTTAACTCATTAGAGGTGTTTTTTAAGTCCCTCTCTAAAACCTTTATCTTTTCCTCATAAGCTAACTGATTATTTTGGTACCAAACTTTTTGTTTTTCTAATGTTTTAACAGCATTTTTATACGCTTTGACTTCAACAAACAATTCATTATATTTAGGTTTCATTTCATCAAAATCTTTCTTAAGCAAAGCATATAAATCATGACAACCAAAATGACACTTTGGTACCTGAGATGAAAAACCCATCAAAGCAAAGTCTCCAGGCACTGATATGTTGAACTCCTGGACCTCCTGCTTGAGCATGGACTTCTTGAACTCATCATTCTCTAAAAATCTGGTTTTTATAGCACGCCAGATCTTCCTTGCATCATCCAAGTGTTTAAAATCACCCATGTGGTCTGCTGGGAGAGCCTGGAGCAAAAGAGTTCTTGCTTTGGTCTCCCTTTGCACAGCAACCTGCTCCTCAGCTGATACAGGTGGAAGTATGATTATTTTCCCCTCCTGATCTCTCCCAATACTCTTCTTGCTATTCCCATTAAGAATAACATTCCAGAGGTTATGATCTTTGTTGGAGATCCATTGTTCCATCTTCTTAGCCCATTTCTCATATTCATCAGTTCCGGATGAAGTCATTTTATTATGGTTTAAGAGAATGGTATGAAAAGGCTTCTTTGATATTAACAACAAACTGCTCACAGACCAGTATCAATTCTACACTGACCAACACTTGCAGAGTACAATGATCAAGTCCCACACAATTATATCAGTAAATGAATAACAGCAGCAAGTAACAAAAACCCACTTGACCAATAATCTTCAAACAGTATCCCACAATTAAATCAATAGCAGTAAGCGACAACCAACTAATTCATTAATGTCCCACGACAAATTAATGCCCACGTTGAAATTTGATGGACTAAATCTCACAAAGCGACAATTCAGAAAAATTAATATAGTACAATGTTGAATTTTGGTGAATTCACAAAGCGACAATTCGATTCTTAATTAATATAGTATACCACGTGCAGATCAGTAAAATCGAAAAGTCAAACAGCAGTAGCAACCCTCAATTAATAGCCACCGACCAATTCAATTCTATGCGGAAACAAGAAGCCCCACAAACACTAAACCACTGATCAATTAATTTGATTTGACCACACCGTAAACGACAAACAAAGATGTTGACTGCAAAACTATATTAATACTTTGACGCTCCTTGCCGAATAAATAGAAAACCACCAATCAGAACTGTCCACAAAAAAAAATACGATTACCTCCAAACTAATCGAATAAATTACCAGATCAGTTCCAAAACTCCTCTTCTTCGACAGAGATCCTCACCAGGCTCTGATACCACTTGTAGGATCGAGTACTTCGAGCTTGATTGAGCTTGGTATAAACAAGAACCTCTGCAATACAAGTGTTTATGCGGAAACTAAACAGCAAGTATTATAAAGAAGAAAACTCTAAAAGAACAATGATCCTCTATGGATCAAACTATTGAACTAAGAATCGTTTATTGAATATTAAAAGATGTTCAAGGCGTGTGTATAAACTCATAGACGGGTTTATCTTTTATACTAACAAGATCACCTAACCCTAACCCGTTCTACAAGTAAACGTGTGAAGAGATAAACAACAATCTCTTCTAAAAATAAATCTTAACAAACATTCTAAATATGCGGATAACAACTAACACTATCCGCAGGAATAATACTATCGGCAGAAACAAGATAACACTGTCGGCAGCAATGAGCTTTCAGCAGGAACCATGATATCGGCAGGAACCAACTTTACACTATCGGCAGCAACAATGAACTCTTATTTCCCAGAGATCCTAACATAACGCAAGGGGGTTTCAGCCTGAGAGACTGGCACGGTTTGGTTATGATTAAATATAAACTAAACCAATAGGCACGAATCAGCGAGTAGCACACACGTACACAGATAAATACTTGAGACAATAAGAAGACCTGTCCTGATAGTTAAGTAGCTTGTCACTTGTTTTATTGCTAGTTTTATATGAAGTGTATAGTTCGATGCAACACACCGAGATTAAGTCCTTTCTCGTTGGTTCTAATCTTATCGGCGAGTAAACCCTTAATGATTACTTATGACTATCCCATTTATCTTTCTTCCTACTTTTCTACAGACAATAGAATGCATAGGCGATCTAATAAATAGGCGAGGAAGGGGCATGGCGACCCAAGCAATGCTCAGCTAGAAACAGAGGTTATCAATGCACTAATAAAAGTCACCAAAGACATCAACATATAAACTTTAATTAATGGGAAAGCAATTTTAAGGGGAGTCGAAGTGCATGGTTAAATCCATGATCACAAGCCCATCAATCCTGACCAATTAAAGTGTACTAATACAATAAAACAAAACTACTTAATGAATTAAATACATGCAGGACCTTCTTACAGCTCTCGTATCTTCTTTCAAGGTGTGTCTTGTGATGCTACTTCGACTGAATTCGGCCTTAGGTTTCTGTGGTCTTCGGTCTTCTAAAAACTAGGGCTCTCGAAATTCGTCTGGTCTTGGGGTATTTATAGTTTCTGTCTGAGGGTAAGATGCGGTGCATAGGATAAGTAGATGCGGCGCATTGACTTAACTTCGCGTGGGGCCCAAGATTAATATATTCAGGAATATTCGTACACCGCCAGAAGATGCGGCGTAACTCCATTCTCAGATGCGGCGCATGTCCTTGCTGTCTTGGATCGTATCTTGTGAAATCTTGATAGTGATGCGCCGTATGTAATAAGTAAGATGCGGCGTATCTGGAGCAGAATGTCTTGATCTTGTACATTTCAGTAGACTCTTAACTTCTTGCTTGTTTTGCTCCATAATTAGTCCAAAATCGCCAAGTTTCACATAATACTTGTTTTTACCTAAGAATTACAAAAGTAAACATTAACGTATCAATTCTCACAGATAATATAATAAAACAAGTCAAATAAATAGGATAAATGATGGTAATAAAATGTACTTATTTGAGTTCATCAGTGATGAAAGGAAGAAAGATTTTGATAACAATTAAGATCAAATCTTCATCATTAGAAGCAATTTTGTCATTAAAACTCTTGGGTGCAATTTCAACAAAAGTCTCGGGAAGGAGGGTTGGGATGAAATATTCAATAGGCAAATACTTATGAGAAAGTATACCTCCCCCCAGACTAGAATCTTCCTCAAGATCAAAATAGAAATGATCATATTCCGGAGGAGATAAAATATGAGAGAGTTCACCGGAGAACTCCTCATGATAAAGATCATTCTTATAAAAAAGAAATGAATCATACTCGGGAAGAGAGAGATAAATATGAGAAGTGGTACTGCCACTACTCATCTCTTCCGAATGATCGATATCAAAGCAAAAGGCTTCATAAGCCGAGAGAGAATAATCAGGATGAGAAGTGGGATTGCCACTACTCTCCTCTTTGTCATCAAAAATAAAACTCTCATATACGGGCAAAGCATCCTTGAGCTCGAGCTCCAAAGGATCTGACGGCTTTTCCTCAATAATAATTTCTTCAAGAACTTCCTTTGGGGGGAGGGAAAATAATGTTTCATCAAATATCATTATCTCTAATAATGGAGCATCTCCCCCCGGATCACCATCGGCCTCAACAATTTCCGGCGAAATTGGAGCATTAATGGAGAAAACCTCGAGCTCTTCCATAGAGATATCACTTCCCTCAAACGGCAAGAGAGAAGGGGAAGAGTCGGTAGTGATAGGTTCTGAAGAATAGCAAAAAATATAAAGCACTACCACTTGAGTTTATTGAGATTTTTAACAGAAAAATATATATAAAAAATAATGGCAAAAAGCTGAGGTCCAGATTTGAACCTGGGACCTCTAGCTTCCACAGCCTCAAAAACACAACACACTACCACTTGCACCCTTGGGATTTTTCTGTTAGAACTCTCATCATCATTTCTTTTAAGGTCTCCTTTTCTTTTTAAGCTTATTTTCTCTTTACTGCTTAAAATTGCTTATTTACTTTTGCTGATTTTACAAATTATTTTTCTTGCATTCCTTTTTATTTAAATTAGTTTCCAGAAAAGTTTCAGATTTTTATAAAAAGTTTTAATATTTTTAATCATTTAATTAGTTTAAAATAGTTTTTAATTCATAAAAATTAAAATAAAAATCAAAAAAATATAATTCTTTTTTACAAAATTTTCTTTTAGTATTTAGAACTTAGGAAAAATAAATTTGCACCCGTAGATTTAGTATTCCTTAGATTTCACTTTTAAAGCTCGGGATTAGCCCGAGCGTGCGCGTGTTTAGATTTCTTTTGCGTTTCTAGTTACGTTAGTTTTAGTTTATTATTTTCCTTTCTTATTAAATTGTTTTTAGTTTATGTTTGCTTATTTTAGTTTAAAAACCAAAATTCTCACTCTATTCACCATTCACGACACGTTTCACGAACCGATATCACAAGTTCCATTCACACCTTCGTCGGGACAACGAACCGGGGTTACACATACTTCCCTTTGTGTTTCCCTTCGGATATAAATTAATAAATCAATTTTTGGCGCCGCTTCCGGGGAAGGTTGAAGTTAATTTTTTGTTCCCGTTTCGTCGATTCGTGTTTTGAAGACCCTTCTCCCGGGAAGTTATCGTTTTCTTTGTGAATATTTTCCTAAAAACCAAAAATCATAAAAATTAAAAAAACCACAAACACTTTTCCTAAAATGTTTAAAATACCAAAAAAAAGTAAAAAACCAACAAAACAAATCGTGAAATCAATCGTTTCGGATTATTTTTCGACTACAACCTATACAAGGGTTTTAAGGAGGTTTTGACATTAAATTGCAAACCGAAAAGAGATCCATTCTTCTCTTCCGCCACTCTGCGAGTAGTCTAAAAAGAAACGAATATCGATTGACGAATCGATTCCAAAATTATTGTTTTTCAAGATTTTTTTAAATATATAAACCCAATAAGATTTTCTTTTCAAGATTATTTTCCTTTTTCCTTTGTGTTTTTCAATGTTTCTAAATTATAAAAATCCAAAAATAATCTTCTTTATCCACTTAACCGATTAATTCTATCCTCTTATCCCTCTATATTATTTAATTCTTATGGCGGACACGCGTACTATGTTGGAATTGCTTCAAATACCTATCGTAGGTATTGAAGATGTTATCGTTATTCCAACCATTCTAGCGGATGAATTTGAATTGAAAGTTGAGTTAATTAATTTCATAAGTAACGATCCTTTCTATGGTTTTGAAAATGATGATCCTTATTCACACATTAGAAAATTTTCCCAAATAACTCGAACTTTCAAAATTAATCAAGTACCTCAAGATGTGGTAAATTTGATCTTGTTTCCGTTTTCACTCAAAGGAGCAGCCGAGATGTGGCTTGATTATGAACCTCCTAATTCCATCACCACTTGGGAAGATCTAGCATCAAAGTTCTTAAATAGATTTTATCCTCATTCTAAAACAATTGAGCTCCGAAAAGAAATCATGAATTTTCAACAATGTTTTGATGAGACTTTTGCCGAGGCTTGGGAGAGATTCAAAGATCTAAAAAGGAAATGCCCACATCATGGTTTTTCGGAATTGAAACAAGTTGATATATTCTATAATGCTTTAACTCAATCGGATCAAGATTTGTTTAATACAGCCGCCGGTGGCAATATCTTGTATCGAACTCCGAAGGACCTCATGACGATTATCGAAAACAAATCAAAAGTTCGCACTGCACAAAACAAACCGGTAGTAAGTTCCCAATTTTTCAATAAAAAATCAATTGGAGAATTACTAGCCGAAGAACAAGTAGCTAAAGTGAGTGCCCAATTTTGCAAGACTTTCGTTCACATTGACGATGATGATGAGGATTCTATCCAAATGAAGGAGTATTATGAGAATTCGTCAGCTGCAATCACACCCGTCTTACCGACTATGGACCCAGAGGACTCTCTCATAATGGGGGACGAGCATCTCAGCACTATTCCAGAAACGGAATCGGACAAAATAATAAAGTCTAGTGTTGAGGACCTTGTCCCAATCCCAAGTGAGTCCGAGGGTATTTCCGACAAAATATGTGATTTGTCTCCTCTTGATACTTTTGAGACTTTCTCCGATGATTGTACCACAAGTGATAACGATTCTTTATCATATGAAAACATCGATTATGTTGAGGTATCACCTCCCCATTTTGAGCTCGTGATGGATTCAGACCCAGATGATGGAGAGATTGACACTGATATTCTTCTGACGATCAAAGACGATAAACTTCGTGAAAGATTATTGAATATCAATCTTCTAATTTCTAAGATCAAATCATTGAATGACAATCCAACTCCATCTACTGATTATGTGCTCAATTCTCTCTCATCATCTCCAATCCCCATTGAGGATAGTGACTTTTTCTCGGTTAAATCTTCGAGTGGCAATCCCACTCCGACTTCTGAACCAATCATTTCTGACTCTTCCCCGGCAGCGGCGCCAAAAATTGATTTATTAATTTATATCCGAAGGGAAACACAAAGGGAAGTATGTGTAACCCCGGTTCGTTGTCCCGACGAAGGTGTGGATGGAACTTGTGATATCGGTTCGTGAAACGTGTCGTGAATGGTGAATAGAGTGAGAATTTTGGTTTTTAAACTAAAATAAGCAAACATAAACTAAAAACAATTTAATAAGCAAGGAAAATGATAATGTGAAAAACTAGAATGGGGGGGTTGAATAGTTTTACGTCTTTTTAATTTATTAAAAAAACTTTGTTTACTTTTAAAAACTTAGATTCGAATTATGTGAACTCAACTCTCGAACAATATGAACAAATATAAGTAAATCTAAATTAACAATGCAAGTAAAGTAATGAAATGAAATGAAAGATAGAGATGGAAAGATCGAACTGCGAGACAAAGGATTTATAGTGGTTCGGCTACAAGGACACCTTCCTTTCCCTATTCCACTCCTCGAGCACCTAACTCGAGAGTTTTATTCACTATGTCAACAAGCTCCCTTATGGCGGAGAAAACCTTACACAACTTTCTCTTACACCAATTTTACGACACAAAGCTAAATGTCGAGTTCTAATCGTAGCTAGAACCAATCTCAGAACTTCAATCACTACTTCTTCACGACTTCTTCACAACTTCTTCACTACGGCTTCACAACTTTTTCACAAAAACTACTTCACAACGGCTTCACAACTACTTCACGACCTAGCACTACTTATATACTCTTCTACTTCTTCACACCTTCACTACTTACACACCTTAACTTCTTTACAACTTCACTACTTACACACTAATCTAGCCTAAACAATTATGCTCACATCTATCTAACAAATATACACAACTTATACAAATGAATGAATGATTTACAATTTTGATACACCAACAACTTGGATGGAAGAGATACACCAAGTTGTAATACTTCTTGTCTTGAATGATAGAAGTATTCTTCTCTTGCACTTGAGAGGTTGAAGCTTTGGATCACTTGAAACAAAAGCTTATAATTATATGATCAAAGGGTTTTTGAAGATATGAAATGAGATCTAAATCAGAAAGTTTTTAGTGAAAAAGGTGAGGAAAAATGCCAGGAATGAACCAGTATTTATAGGCAAAGTTTACAGCTGGAGGAGCGAGGGCGGTCCCCTTAATTAGTGGTCGGCCCCCTTAAATATTAAGGGGACTGCCCTTATAATTAAGGGGGCCGCCCCTCCCTAAACGGCTATAAATTTTGTCTTTTACTGGAGAAGGTTTTTCTGGAACATTTTTGTCATTTTTGGTTAAAAATTTGAATTCATATATTTATAATGGATTTAATATATTTACTTAATACCAAAAATGATTTTCTAAAAGATATAAAATGTTTGTGACATTTTATAAAAAATCTAGTGATTAAGAAAATGTTCCTTTGATCATATAATGCATTAGGCATTTGTTTATTCATACCTTAAGTGATTAAGTTGTTAAAATAGATATTTACAACTACATACTTGTTTACGTCATAATATTTCGTTTAATGATTTTACATTTTGTGATTATCAAAACGTAGAGGTATCGAAAAATATTAATAACATTTTTAGGCATTATTTATATCAACAGATAAACTAAAACTAACGTAACTAGAAACGCAAAGGAAATCTAAACACACGCACGCTCGGGCTAATCCCGAGCTTTAAAAGTGAAATCTAAGGAATACTAAATCTACAGGTGCAAATTTATTTTTCCTAATTTCTAAATACTAAAACAAAATTTTGTAAAAAAGAATTATATATTTTTTATTTTAATTTTAATTTTTATGAATTAAAAACTATTTTAAACTAATTAAATGATTAAAAATATTAAAACTTTTTATAAAAATCTGAAACTTTTCTGGAAACTAATTTAAATAAAAAGGAATGTAAGAAAAGTAATTTGGTAAAATCAGCAAGAGTAAATAAGCAATTTTAAGCAGTAAAGAGAAAATAAGCTTAAGAAGAAAAGGAGACCTTAAAAGAAATGATGATGAGAGTTCTAACAGAAAAATCCCAAGGGTGCAAGTGGTAGTGTGTTATGTTTTTGAGGCTGTGGAAGCTAGAGGTCCCAGGTTCGAATCTGGACCTCAGCTTTTTGCTATTCTATTTTTTTTATATTTTTCTGTTAAAAATCTCAATAAGCACATGAAATTAAGCAAACTTAACAAAGACAACTTTATTTAAAACCACTAAAGGCTGGAAATGTAAAAAAATGTGGAAAAGGTGCAGGGGAGAAAACACTACTGAGGTCGTTTTCTAAGCTTAATTTTAAGCTGTAATAAGCTAAAGAAAGTTGTAAAAAATGGAGATAAGCAAAAACCAAGTAGCTAACTATCTAAAAATGGAAAATTATGCAATTTTTATCTCAATTTAACTGCTAGAAATTGGAATAGAAACACTGGGTAGACTGCTATGCTAGACCATTTTTGTGCAGACTTGACTGAATATGGGCAATCCTTCTCAGACCCTTAAAGTGCTCAAGCAAGCATTTGAAGATCATCTATATGCACTAAAAGGACCCTAAAAATACCAACAATAAGGACTGAATTAGCTTATGGCCACAAAAAGCTTATTTGATCAGTTGGATTCCTCAAATCAAGGCAAAGGCTCAATTCCTATGAATTCCTTAAAAACAGCTTAACACAAACTTAAAACTACTTATCTAAGCTACTAGTAAAATAATCTAAATCAAACCTAACCCAAATGCCAATGAACAGTGGTAATCAGATTTGAACCACTTTGGGGCTTAAACCAAACAACCCTTAATGAAACTGTATTTGAAATTAAAACTAGAACAGTCCACAATAAGCTCAATTTTCTAAAAACAGATGATGCACTAAGTATATAAAGCACCAATGTTGCAAAAATCGGCCGATTAATCGCCGATATATCGCTTATCGGCCTTCGACCTTGTATAATTTTGCGTATCGGTCAAAAAAATCGCTCTGGGCAAAAAAAAGGCCAAAAATCGGCCGTATCGGCCAATTAATCGGCCGTATCGATAAGCTTTAAAAAAAATTTAGGCATTCTACTTAATTTGGGGGATCGTTTATTTCATTTATAACACACAATGAGCCTCATAATCAGAATTGGAGCCTTTTATTAAGGTTTGGAAACATAGTAGGCTTGAAATCAGTTACGATCTTTAGTTTGGTCTCCAGAAATACCCAAAACATGCAAAAAATGCCAATCTGATTAATCACCGATTAATCCCACCTTGGCCAATTAATCGCTGCAGGGTGGTCGACCGCCACGCTACCGATTCACGATTTTTGCAACATTGTAAAGCACTAATGATTACTTATCAACTATAGAAAAAGCACTAAATAAGCTATGACTAGATTATGCTTCTTTTTTTTTGGCTTTTTGAGATTTTTAAGCAAAAACTTAAACTAATGATTAAATCACTTAAACTAAGCTAACAATAGTAATTGTAAGCTAGGAAAAGTATATAGAAGCTAATGAAAAAAAAAACAAATAAGCACAGCAAATAAGCACATGAATAGTAAACTTGAAATATGCAAAAGAAATTAAGAATTTAGCTTACAATTGCCTCAGGCTTAGAACAGGAGGTTCCGATTAACCCACAAGCTATAGCTTGTAAAAAACAAGCTAATTACCCCAAGAGCTTTATCCAGAACAGCTTATTCCTCCCAATGAGCTTATATTGACCCCACAGTTGACTAACTTTGACTCTTTTTTTATTTTTGTATTTAAAACAGTTTTAAGACAATGTGGGTTTTACAATAGCTTTGTTAAGCTTATAGCAGCTTATAGAAACAGGAATAAGAGCTTATAAAGTAGATTTAATTGAAAACTTAAAAATCAAATTGCACAGTAACTACAAATGAAACTCAAACTTATATTAAATTCTAGAATTCAATTACAAAACAGGAAACTAAAGATTACAATTAACTTTAACAAGCTTAATTAAACTATAATTCAAAATACCATAATAACGACCCTAAATTATCCCTAAAGCTAACTAATCCTAAAATTCTAACCACCCTAAAATCTGTGAATGGAGGGCTATTTATAGCCTGAGGCTTGGGTTTGGGAAGCTTCTTGATTTTTAATCTCAGCCCTTGATCAACCCTTGATGACCAATCTTCAATCCTCGGCCCTTGGATCATGCGTAATGGTGTTTCAACCAATGGGATTGCTGGGATTTGTCCATGTGGCATTCCTTGTGTGATGTCAGCCTTCTGGAAGCTTTAAAGTGAGGTGGGTAAGTCTGGGTTGTAGGGTAAATAAGGGTTGGGGACGGTGAACAGTAACACCCATGTTTTACCCGCACTTTTTATCATCTTATTTGACCAGGTAATAAATGAGTTGACTTCGGGTATGGGGGTGGATTTGGTCGGTTCATGGGTGGGATCCGGATTGGTTTGTATTAAAATGGGAAGTAGGCTGGTGATGGAGTATTTAAAAGGGTTGGGCTTAAATGGGATTTGGTTTAATTAGTTTAGGATTTGTTGTGTATTGTTTTCAAACTTTTAGGGGCCAAAGCTGCCAATTAAGAAAAGTTGAATCAAGGACTGTTTTTTTTTTCAAATATCTTTTCCTTTTATGATTCTTTTCCCGGCCTCGGCTTTAAATATCTTCTTCCAAATCCCGTGCTCGTGTTTTTCGGATTTTTCTTGATTTTTTTCCTTTTTCTTGTATCCGTTGCCTGCATAAACATAAACACAAAAACACAAATATCTTTGGCATTTTGGTTAGTTTTTGGTCGTTTTGGTCTTAATTTGGTCAAAAAAAGGTATGTGAATAAGAACATACCACCCACTCATTTATAATTTATTACTTACATAAAGAGGCATCCCAAACAATGTAAATAAAGAAGTATAAACTTATGATTCATAATTTCTTTATTTAAATAAAAAGGCGTCTGTTAGACCCGTATCCCAGTTACGAATAGGACCCACCCTAGATGGAATATGCTAAGAACTTTACGTGATTGGCCAGTCGATAAATGATACGTTCCAGTCAAACCCGATAGTCAACTAATGGTCAATGAATGGATTAAAAGATTATGAGAAGTATTATGTGCCACAAGTAGAAAGGAAATAGATTTAAGGGGCTAAAGTTGCAATAGATCAAATGTGTCATAAGTTATATGTGGCCAAAGTAAAAGAAAAGAGACTAGAAGGACCAATCTTTCCCAAGGGTCAAACTTGGATTTAGCTAGATATATCAAGGAAATTCTAGAATTGTCTACCATTATTTAGAGGGTGTTTAGGTCCGGTTTTTAGTGAGGTAAAAAGAGAGGGAAAATGATGAAGATAAAGGTGCTATGAAGATGGGTTGAAGATGGCTACTCATTAGCATGATTATGGCAAGTAAGTAACCTTTAATTAGTGTTAATTGATTAATTCAAGGGTTAGGGTTTATGTACCCAATTTAGGGGAAATGGGTAAATGATGGTTTCAAGATAATTAATGGGTTATAGTGATTATGAGGTAAGTTTGTATGGGTTTAGTTAGTAAATAAAAGGGTGTTCATCATATGATCAAAATATGATCATATGATGACCAAGTATGTTAAAGGTTGTGTTGGTTGTTATAGTTTTTGGTTATGAGTTATTAAGTGTTTATGAATGATGGTTATGAACTAGGAAAATGATGGTGATAATGATGATGATGGTGATATCATGATGGTAGCTAGCTTTGGAAGCTAAGGTAAGTAACCTTGATTACTATATGCTTAATATGAATGTTCTCATGTTATGTGTTAATGAATGAGTTGTTAGGATTAAGCCATGGATTAGGAAGTGGGTTAATAGGAGGTATGTAAATGAGCTAGGGTCAAGAGATAGGATATGAGGTTGAGAGGACTAAGGTAAGTTTATGTTTGCTTTGTGTATAATGTTGTCATGTTAATGTGATATGATTATGATGTTGAGATGATAATGGTAATGAAGTCGGTTTGGTTATGAGCCGGATGGTTAAAGGTACTCTTGATGCATATGAATGTGAATGGAAGTATTAATCATGTACTAATCTAGTTACTTACTAAGCGAAAGCTTACGTTTTAGTGTTTCAATGTTCTTGTAGGTCTATGCGCGACGGAATGAAAGTACTTGGATTATAGCTTAAGGAGTTGGAAGCGGATTGGAAGATAGATTGCAATTAGGAGATTAGTATAGAATACCGAGCTCAAGTGTCAAGGTTGTACCCCCGAGAGTCTTTTAGTGATTTATAAAGTAAAGTCGGGTGTCAAAATGTATGTCAAAGAGGTCATAACGATTTGGGAGTCTAACGATGTGCCAAAGTGTGTTTTAAGTGTTTTTAGTAAAAGTTAAAGGGGCGTTTGGATTTAGTGTATTTGTACCCATTTTGGGTTGTTAACGGGTCAAGTGTCATTGGAACATGTTTATTATGTTAAGATAATGAAGTTGGCCAAGTTTGATGTAAAACGAAAGTCGTATAAGTGGTTTGTAGTGAAAATGGGTCAAAACGGGTTAAATGCATAACCCGTCTAATTTGTAAAGTACTATTTTGAGAAGTCAAACGGCAAATGTTTTTGTATGAAAATGAGCCAATTGATATACTAAGTAAATCTGGAAAGTTTGGTGAAATAACGAGTTCGGGAGTTCGGGTTTTCGAGCGCGGGACTTGGAAACCATTTCGGGCAAACAGCAAGGCTGAACCGCCGCGGTTCAGCCCTGAACTGGCGGTTCAGACCTGATTTTTGAGGTCCAGCCGGCGGTTGGGTTTCCCAGCCGGCGGTTGGGCTTATTTTTCAGAATTTGTCTATTTTCAAAAAATCATATCTTTTAAACCGTAAGTTGTCACGAGTCGTGCCACCCGTCGTTTTGAATATAATTGAGTCTAGTTTCATTTAAAAATAGTCTCAAGGGCTGAATGTTTATAGATTTTTGTCAGTTGTCAAAAGAGTGACAGAATGTCCATAAAAGTCAAGCGTTTCCGCTTATAAAGTTTTAATTTTTTGTCTAAGCGGGCATGGGGTGTAACAGCGTCCCAATCCATTCAAATAAAGACATTGTAAATCATCCTGCTTAAGAATTTCTGACTCAACACTCATACTTAATCGACAAGGTAATTTAGTGTGTAGGTGTTCCGAGAGTACGGAAGGAGTATTTACACTCATCTTTGGAGATGGGAGTAGGATATTAAGGAGAGTTGTCATAGTACTCAAAATAGTTGGTGAGTATATATTTAACGTAGATAATGTAAGAATTGTGCAACCCACAATGTCTTGGGAAGGTTTCATAAATTGCAAAAATATAGAAGTAGGTACATGCTCAAGGAAATGTGATCGAGTCGGATGCCTTAGAATAGGAATACGCAAGTATGTTGATTCCGTTGTGTGTATAAGTTGATCGAAAGCATGTCGAATGTATATATATGTCACTATACTAAAGTGTTTGTGTAGCATGAATTACCTAGAAGTCACATAATCATCTGGAGGATGGAAGGCACGGACAGTGAAAGGCTATAAAATATTTTGTTTGTAAAAGTGGTTATAGTTCAGGTCTCAATTAGACCCATTTCTCTATAACTATAGCTCTGATACCAATCTGTAACATCCCCAATTTCGAGATACGCAGCGGAATTCAAACTGGGTGTTACTCGACAGCACAACAATTATAATAATAGAAAATGATCTCTAATTGAGTCGTTTTAAAAGTTTTATCATTCGAATATCAGAGTTTACAAAATGAGGTCCCACTAGTTTTACATTTTCTTAAATAAGTTTCGAATGATAATTAGATTTTAGCCTTCTATCAGTATCCGTGCCCTTCCGTGCCATCCTCGTTCATTATGGACCTGAGATAAACATTCTAAAAGTGTCAACACAAAGGTTGGTGAGTTCATAGAGTTTATAAGTAAAGCAGTTGATTTTTGTAAGTAAAACGAGCATGTATCTCCCCCAAAGAGTTCAAAATAAGAAAAAGAGGGGCTATGACTCACAGTAATCCGTAAAAGCTTAAAGTACTTGTGAAAGTAAATGAAAATAGTTGAGCATGTATCTCCCCCAAAAGTAATTCAAAACGTACAAAAATAGGGGGGCTATGAAACTCACTTTGGTGGTATAGTAGTCCAGATATAGATATGTCAAGTGTGGATGGGAACGGCTCAAATCACACTGCCTAAATTGATACGGTAAACCTTAGATTTCGAGGGTTTATGTTCATGACTTTAATGTTCAATAGACAATGTTTGAAAAGTATTGGTATCGTCGTTACTTGTGTGGCAAATGCTTAAAGTTCAAAAATAAAGTTATATACCCATATAACTTGTGTGTATGTAATCGTTTATCGAGATTTAAGAATGAAATCATTTAAGATTTAAGAAAGGTTAGTGCATGATAAGTTAAAATATTTATTTCTAACTATTTTAAGTTTGGTGAACGTTAATAAAGGTTAGTGCATGATAAGATGTAGTTTGATCCCGGTAATTACTAACGTTAAGTCCTTAAGTCACGAAACTTAAAACTGGGTAACGTAAAATTATAATGTTTATAAAAATGTCAAAGTTTATCAATATACTCCAACTAATTATATTAGACGTGTGATAAGTTTAACGGAGAGCGTATACGTTGATAAAACCTAATAATATAAGTTTGAGTACTCGTATTACGTTAAGAGTATAATGTATAAAAAAAACAATGAAGTAGCAATAGTTCATATGAAATACGACTATTGATGAATTTGAGTATTTTGAACATATAGACTCATCTTAATCTTGTGTTATTCGTGAGTATAATTCACGCGATTAAACTTTTGTCATTGTTACTAAAATTAATATCTTTTAAAAAATATAATAATAATTGATTAATTGGCATTGAATATTTACAAATAGACCTGAAATATGCGAGGTGCACTCCTTGTTTGGTTACTTGGTCGCGGGATGAAATAAATATATTTTGAGTTTATGCATTATATACTTGTAACGTGAGCTTTTGATCTTGTACTTTAGAGTTTGTAAAATAAAATAAAACAAATTTTGAAAGGATGCATTAGAGGGTTGTACATTAGCATTTGAAGTGTTGTACTTTAGTGTTTATGATTTAATTACATAAAATCATGGTCATAATAAGTAACGGTTTCGTGAAAATTCTAATAAATGGCTAACGTTTAGTTTGAACGTTTAATAATCATACGTTAACGAAATAACGTAAAGTGGTAAATAAGAGTTGAAAACTTTTTTACTTAACGTATACGGAATGTTTATTTGAAATGTACTTAAGACATGTTGGTGTTGGTGAGCATGTTTATTGAGAATGTGAGTTACGTCACATTAGTTTGTTGTTGTGATAAGATAAACTGATAACGTTTAATCAAAAAAAAAATATATATATATATATATATATATAGACGTAGAAAATGGATAAGTATTCTTTCGTTAGAATATTAATACAAGTGGAAATTTACCGGTGGTTACACTGGGGTATCATCCGACCTTTAAATATATCGAGGGGAATGGTTACGTATTGTCTTTTGATTATTTGTTAATTATTTTTTTGATCAGTTGCTAACGTTATTCATGTATCTTTTACGTGGTTGTGCTTGCATATGTGACTATGTCTTAGTATCTTCGGTTTTCTTTGGCAGAAGGCTTACGAGTTGGCTGGGTTAATGTTTTGGGTGAGAATGAAGTAATTCCTCAAAACACCACCGATACTTTGGGCCCCGGAATCTTGATCCCGGCAAAGACCGATTTACAATGACTAGCAGAGATAGGCAATCCTCGGATTATCGCAGCAAAAGTGGCAAAAGAGAAGAAGAAGAATCAAGATGCTTTGACGCAACAGAGAACCAAAAAACACTCCGTTGTTAGGGAGTCATCCCGTCCAAGGTCAAAAAAGAAGAGAACATCTGATGTTTCTTTGGAATTATCTTTCAATCATTCTCATTCGGGTGATGGTGGTTCCCAAAACGCTCATTCTCCCAATCCTTTGCATACGATTCACTAAGACAAAAATGTTAATAATGAGAATGTGGATGAGAATGTCATTAACGAGGATATAGCGTACGAAGATGGAGATAGTAGCAGGAACATGGATGAAAACATGGAAGGGGACAGAGATGGAAACATTGACGGAGATGATGGTGGTGGTGGTGATGAGGATGAAAATGTCAAAGGTCGCGAGAATAAAAATGCCGAAGGCGATCACGAGCTTGAGAACCTAGCTCACGGAGATAACTCTCCACCCTTTGAACAAGATTGTCCCAATATTGCCACATGGATAAATGAGCAGTGTTCGGACGTCAATCCGGACGATCCGAAAGCTGAATTCGGATCTGGAGGTAAGTAACATCATTACCATCGTATTTTTTGGTTCATTCCTAACTGTCTTGTCAGCTTTTACTTAGTTATTTTTATCAATTTCATAACATCATATTGCTTCATCTTTCGGGGGATCCGGCAGACGTATCTTTGCTGGGAGGTTCCCTGCGACCAACGAAGACATGTTTTCTTGCTTTCAGTTTTTAAATTTTAATTATGGGCAGTCATTAAAGTGTTTGTTTTCTTAGGTAACTTTTTCCGGAGACGTGTTGCTTCCGGTGAACCATTCGTCCCGGCGTGGAACTTAACTGTGGATACCAACTTAAATGATGCTGAGCTCAGTCGGGATATGAAGGTACACCTATCTCCTCCCCCGGTTCGCACGGAACAAAAGGACCTCTCAGATAATCAAGCGCTGCAATGGGCAAGGTTTGAGCTATGTCGTAGCGCCTTGGCGCAGCCGGATATTTTACAGCGATATGAGAATATGAGCTATAATTATGAAGAAATTTACAAAGCTCATGCATCCTTTCATACTCTGTCCTTCTGGTTATCCAAAGCACACGAGGATCTCTGCAAAAACTTTCACATATATGACAATATATCCAACGCGCCAAAGGAGCTTCAAAAGAGTCATTAACATGTCCTGGTCAAGAGTGAATTTGATGGAGAGACTGGCTGCTACGGAGAAGGAGCTTCAACAGAGTCATTTAACATGTGCCGGTCGAGAGTAAATTTGATGGAGAGACTCGGTTGCTGCGGAGAAAGAGAGGGCCGACCTGTTGGAGAAGAGCCAAGAGCAAACCTTACGAATCAAGCAGCTAGAGGAACTTTTGACAAATAAAACTTCTGTGCTTGAAAAGTCAGAGAATGTTGAAGAGTTAAGAAAAAATGTAGAGAAGCTTGTTATTGACGCTAGGCGGGCGGAGATGGTTAGGTTTAATTATGTGAAGGAATTGGTTCCCTCCGTAGTCAAGCGGTTGCACGAAAGTGACGAGTACAAGAGAGCTTGGGGGAGGTGTTTAACATGGCCATTGACGCCGGCTAGTTGGAGGGAGTGAAGCTTGGACGGACTGAAGAACAGGTCAATGCCGTAATTGATGCCTCCAAGGATTTTGATCCTGAAGCCGCTGCTAATTACTTTACGTCCGCTTATGATGCCATGTTCACACGCCAATTCCCCTGTATTGAAAAGATTAGGACATCTTACCATCATGAGTTGGCCGATTTGATGAACATCTTACCTGCTGGTGAAGGTTCTGTTGGGTTATGGTAGTTAGATTAGCCGTTATACGACTAGAAATGTGTGAGCCTATTGGGGGTACACACGTTAATACACGAAGAGTAGGTTTATTAAATAATTAATATATATACTTGTTATATTTATTAAGTGTTTAATATGTTTCACATAATAATTTAACTAATATATATGTTAAATATAAAAGAGAGGGACTTGGATGTCGGAAAACGAAACTCCCGGACCTCCTTCCAATGTGGCCATTTATGGGAAGGTTCTAGGAGGGGTGCTATGTGTCGTTTTTAGCTAACTAAAGAGGTTAATGCAATGACTTGTTGAACAAGTTAGGGTGCTATATAAACCCTTTTAGCCTCATTGTTTCATACGACACATAATAATACCTAAGACACTTGACCTTCTTGTTTTCTTTTTATTCCATGGTCAATAGAAGTGGCTGGGTATTAAACAATAATATAAGTTGTTTTCGTACAGTGGAAAATTACAACAAGAAGTCTATTTCTTGGTTTTAATTTTAGTCTACTGTACTTCTCTTTTGTACAATCGAACGTATACCACTTTGGTATTCGATTGTGTTTAAGCTACAACAAGAACACAAGTTTGTTTGGTTGTATACGTGAAGCAAGTGACTAGCATCGTAACGTATTTGTTTGACGTGTTTGTGTGAGCAACCGTAGAGGTAGTATATATTTACTACTTAGTTTTATTTGCGGGTGACTACAAGGGTTAGTTTTCTATTTAGTTTTCTTGTTCCCTTTTATTCTTTGTTTGTTTATTATACGTGTTAACTATAATTGTAAACTAGATCCATTATCCGCTGCGTACTCGTAGTTAATGGTTAACTTGATTATAAAATCCCAACAGTGGCATCACGAGCCATCTCGTTTATCGATTATGGGTTACACGATTTAATAAACACGCGAAAAGGCTGCATGAAATCTAACTTAGTTATTTGTTTTATTTTTGTTTTGACAACTATAATGCAATACTTGTCATTAATTAATAAAAAATAACAAGACACAAACGAATTAATTAACGGTTAATTAGATACATAAAATAGTAAAAATTAAAAGTTAATAAGTTTGCCATGATTATTTTATGTGTATATTCCGGCTATAAGACCTACGCAATCATTTTTTGTGATGCATGGCACTTGATGAAAACCTAGTGAGGGTCTTATGGTTCTCCATTTGGGGAAGACTCGCTAGAGTTCTCGAATCTAAATGTTTACTTGTTAATATTATTGTCATGTTTTTAGTATTATGTTCTTTAGTGATTTTTGTTTTTAGCCTACATGTTTACACGCCTAAAACTAAAATAAAAGAGGACTAATACCTATAAAAAGATGACATTAATATGGTCTTAATTTACACGCCTAAATACCATGCTCATTGTGACCTGCTATTTGATTCGTGGAAAATTTGTTTTTGTAAAATTAAGTGACCTAAATTATTGAAACAAGTTTTTCATGAAATTAAAAACTGGACGCTATGGACACTGAAGTACGGCTCACCCACTAGAACAAACTATAAGGGGGGTATAAGGCGGTGCGCACAGTCACATCTAAAGGATTTCCGGTCATAGCTTCGCGCTGACCTGGTCCTCCGCCTCCTTGCGAGTTCGATTGGAGCTACCGTGAACCATGATGATCACTACAGTGTCATTACTAAAAGTTTTTAAAATAAAGTGCTACAAAGTTATTTTGCATGCTTCTTTGTACACGATTTTATCACATTTATGTGTATACCCTATATGAAAATTTTAAGTCTATGCCACCCAACCAAGAACACGTGCATTTGACTTGACCTCTTTGGTCAGACCTTAGGGCCATTTCAACCCATGGCAAATTTTGCTCATTGGTCAGACCTTTGGCGATATTTGCACGTTCTTGCTTGGTCGACTTATTTCGAGTATGCTTGGTCAGACCTTGGACCCGAGGCATAAGATGAGACTAAACATGCTCATGACATTATTACTTGTCTACTAATGTCTTGATCAGTCTCATAAGTCTAAGAGTTGCAGTTTATGCAATTAACGCTCGTCGCTTACCTCTTGCCCTACTTGTTTACACACTGGTCAGACCTCCGGTAATAAATGGGAGGTCAAGATGGATCTTAGTCTTAATTAGTAATTAATTAGGTAGTTAATTCTTTTAAGAATTTAATTATCGAAAATACTAACATTGAGCTTTCTATGTTCTGATTAAAATTGTGTTGTTGCAACATAATTCGTAAACAAAAGTATGTTTTTTTTTTCCTTAAAAAGACACACGTAGTCTCTTTTCCTGGTAAGAAGAGTAAGACTTATTCCTATATATTTCTCCTTAGTTGACAAACTCAGATCGGATTACAATTATTAAACTCTCTCATGATCTTTCATTACCCTTTTCCGGTATTGAAATAATTGAAAGATAAAATATTTTGTGTAACTAGAAAACATTTTGTCTATAGCTACCAAAATAAATGACATCTTGCACTTGTCACGATGTATGAGTTTAAACCGCAAAGAGTAAAGAAATTACTAGCATATTCGCCAGGTATTTTTTCTTGGACTCTTATTATTCCTTATAGTGCTAAATACCCTTGGGGCTATGTAGACGATAAAGGAGGAATTGCATGCTAACTATTCAAGTTAAATGAAAGCATGAATGGCTAGTCCCTCATCTACATAAGTAAGACTTCATATACTCTGTTCAATACCTAAGTACATTGCTACTTATAGGCATTTGAAGAGAATAGGAAAGTATATTAAATTGCAATATGCTTTCTACTGGCAATGTAACACTTACAATGTTGACAAATCCAGTGGGAGCATTGCGTTTTATTACTGAAATAACATTCCTGTAATGTTGTCAATTTCAGTGGGAGCTACGAGATTTATTTCCTTGTTAGTCACCCATATCATTTCAAACTTGCTTTGAAATAATTCATTACTTTCCGAATATGAACGACCATTGCTTACAGGATAATTGCATTTTATTTTATTAGATAACACATTGCCTTTCTGCTGTTGCTTTCTGAACGTTATCTATAGAATAATAATCCACAATTCCTTATTAAAGGTTATGGTTCTAAAACTACTTGTAATATCTATGACATTATCATATTGTTTACACAATCAATCACATGTTGTTTGTTTTCATAATATGATGTTGTGCCTTACACAAGTGGGAGAAATCTCAAAGTGTGTGCAAGGAATAACATATTATTGGTTTCTCTTAACCGCAAGGTAAGAAAGCTAATCATTCTACTAGGACTTGAACACGCAAGATGTTTGTTGCCCTACTACATTCAAATGTCATGATATAGTGTAAAGATACTTCAACAATTCGACTACATGTTTTAGTCAACATAATTATGGTTAAATGATAATAATCATAATTCTGAAGTATAAAATTAACTTGAAATTACTACAGAACTCAAGAGTTTGCGTTCATGATTACTTTTGTTAGTATAATTATGTTTACATGTTAAGACATAATTATAAAGTCCTTGAATTAATCAATGACTTATAACATAAAATATATAGTAAAATTGTTGTGTCTTCTTGTTAACACATAAACATGAGGACTTTGAATTATTCAAAGACTTATAATGTATTATTGACATGTTCTGTTTTCTTGTAAACACATGAACATATAATTCTTGAACAGTTCTGTCTTCTTGTGAACACATGAGCATAAGGTTCTTGTATTATTCAAGAAATATACATTATAGCATGCACTTGGTTCGGAAATACTTAATATGCAATTTGGCTCGACCCAATTGACAAGTATTTGGTCCATAGAGAATTAAATTATCTATGGAATTCTGATATAGTTTCACAATTCAAATACTTATAGAATACCACATTATTATGGTATGTCTAATAGGTTGAAACAAACAATATTCATATTGTTTAATTCATGATAGCTTTAATTGCTCTGCCTCCAAAATCTATCAAGGTTAGAAAATTGCGTGCGTCGTGGTCATACTCAATATGGTTCAAACCTAGAAGGTATTTAAGACAACCCATGACCGAAACCCCTAAACCTTTAGGGATTTTTGGTTTTTCCACTCAAACCAATCGAATCCTAAACCCTTTTGGGTTTTTGATTTTTCTACACTTCCTAGCTTGAAGATTGTAGTATTGGTGTTCCTCCTAGCTCGACGAAACACAAAACTGTTGCTAAGGTTTTCGGTTAAAGGGTGATACAAAATTAGGGTTTTGCTATAAACCTTAATTGGAGTTGTTGGAAGAAATTCCATTATGTCTTGATTTAAGTTCTGAATTTGTTAAAATCTTATGAAGCATTTTATTAACAATCTTGAGATGAGAACTTAAAATGTATTTTATGGTTCCCAAATAAAGAACAATTTATTGTTGCTTAAATACTTGGTATTTAGAGAATTGTCTCTACTTACAAAAGTAAGTGGGAGCATCAACAAATCTTGAAGATAATCAAGAACAAATACATAACCTTCTAAAATCCACTTATTAATGTCATACTAAGGTTAAACATGTAAATGTTGACCGAAGTATAATGTTACTCTCATTCATAAATCCGCAAGGATGCCTCATCACTTGAGTGATATATTAATATCAATGCTGAGGGATATAAGTTAATGGATCATTGAAAATCTGCTAACTGATAAGGTACATTATCACATCTTGAATCTGATAAATGTCTTAGAACTATGAATGATAAGATCCAGTCCTTAAAAGGCAAATCAATGTTTTGATCTTGATTGTTATTTCGCCTAATAGTTAACCTATGAGGTTGGAATAAGTTTCTTTTGAAGAAAGGCTTACAAGGGCAAAATTGTATACATGATTAATGCATGGTTTATAATAAGAAGTTTTTAATCATACTCATGCTATTGACTCTGATTAGATTTTCTTATATACACGCATTAATTAAATAAAGATAATTAATTGTCATACAAGTTTTCCTTGAATGTGGAATATGGCAATTAAGTTTTATAAAGCTTTCCTTTATGATTACCTTTTGCGAGGACGGTGTGTAATCAAAATGGTTATGAGTTTATTTAATCTTTATGTAGTATACTAGTTTAAGCAATCCAAGTTTGGATTGGATCATGCATCTAAGAGCTGAGATCTTGAATTTAATTACAATATGATTTTGATTGAATTAAGATAACTCCTGATTACATCTGACATTAAATGGGAGCACTATCTTTTCCTTAAAATACATATGTTGTATAACATATTGAAGATATCATTCTATTTAAGCTAGATATTAATCCTTAAGCTTGGAATGAAACTTCACTTGGGATTTAGGGAATAGAACAAACAGCATTGTAATAAATGTTTATTTGGAATAAGCATATGCGGAAAATTAAGTCCAACACAAATGCAATATATCATTGAAGCAAGTCTTAAATGGTATGTTTCACTCGGAATAATTTATTACATGGATGGAAACCTTATGTTTTTAACTAAGGATTTGTCATGTATATATTATATTGTGTATAAGACTGGTTGTTACTTTTGCACTAGAGCAAGATGAGCTAACAACAACAATATCTAATTGAGAGTATTTAGATTATTGTTAATACAGATGTTTACGAATTATAAAGCATAGTGTTGTATACGTACAATGATGCTAGAGGATAATTAAAACTAGTTAAAGTAGGATTTTATCATTTATGATAAATCTGCTAACTAGATATGCTCAACGAAGAGCATTGTTGCATTACACATTAAGGAATAAAGAGTACTTTACATTTTAAGAAACTGTAAAGATGATTGTCAGTATGTCGTTGACTTCTAATACCTTATGCAAGGTAGGGCGACATCTCCATACTATGACACTTGTAGTAGTATGAGCATATGAGATACGACACTCATCTCAAATCCCTCACTATATGTGAAATTTGAAACTAGTATTCGGAAAGTTTACTCAGATGACTATTTAGTTTTCTTGCAAAGAAAAGTTGAGAATGTTGGAAACATTAGACTTCAACTTACTAATTAGTATCATGCATATCTGTTTATAGTATTTGGATAATTGGGATTGTAAGACAATTTTTACTTTATGATTAATAAAGATACTTGGTATTTGTTATTCATTCATATAATAATTGTTATCCTATATTTGCATGTTTAATCCTTGAATGATTTTATCGTTCTAAAATATGTCCATTGTCGGTTAACAATTTGGGAAAATTGTTATGCAAGGCAAATGTGAGTGTTGGTTATATTCTATGAGAATGTGGATTGTTCCCGCCAAACTCATATGTATTCACAAGGGATGCATATTGGATACCCCAACTTTCGAACATTTACTTTTGGATCCTTGTCATGAGTAAGATGTTGAAAATGGTTTATTAAGTCATCCTTAGACTTGAGATACAAGCAAGTTCTGTTATGTGTGGATATCACTTTTGTAATTATATGCCAAACGCTGTCCTGAATAAGGTAGTTATAAAAGCTATTTTTCGGAGTGATGTGAAGCAGCATCCACAACACTTGTAGTCAACAAAGGATTTGTTACTCCACTTGATATGTGCAGAAAGATACCATGGGCCCTCTTCAGAATTAATCAGATAATTGTTTGGCCAAACCCAAAGGGTAATGCAAGATGATTCTTGATTACATTTGGTATATCTGAATTAAATTCTATAACGAGAATCTAAATGGTTAAACTATATGGAATGAGTTAGGATCCATATCCATGGTTTAACGGTATCTATAACAAGGGATGATTATAGCAAGAAATAAATAACCAAGCTACTGAGAATATTTTTTGAAACTTTATCTCAGACATTTCTAGTTAAATAACGAATGTGAGTGTTGCTAGACGTTTCCGTCGTTGGTATATATGGTGTCTGCTACTCCAACTCCCAAGTGGGAGCTGTTGGGTTATGGTAGTTAGATTAGCCGTTATACGACTAGAAATGTGTGAGCCTATTGGGGGCACACACGTTAATACACGAAGAGTACGTTTATTAAATAATTAATATATATACTTGTTATATTTATTAAGTGTTTAATATGTTTCACATAATAATTTAACTAATATATATGTTAAATATAAAAGAGAGGGACTTGGATGTCGGAAAACGAAACTCCCGGACCTCCTTCCAATGTGGCCAGTTATGGGAAAGTTCTAGGAGGGGTGCTATGTGTCGGTTTTAGCTAACTAAAGGAGGTTAATATAATGACTTGTTGAACAAGTTGGGGTGCTATATAAACCCTTTTAGCCTCATTGTTTCATACGACACATAATAATACCTAAGACACTTGACGTTCTTTTTATTCCATGGTCAATAGAAGTGGCTGGGTATTAAACAATAATATAAGTTGTTTTCGTACAGTGGAAAATTACAACAAGAAGTCTATTTCTTGGTTTTAATTTTAGTCTACTGTACTTCTCTTTTGTACAATCGAACGTATACCACTTTGGTATTCGATTGTGTTTAAGCTACAACAAGAACACAAGTTTGTTTGGTTGTATACGTGAAGCAAGCGACTAGCATCATAACGTATGTGTTTGACGTGTTTGTGTGAGCAACCGTAGAGGTAGTATATATACTACTTAGTTTTATTTGCGGGTGACTACAAGGTTAGTTTTCTATTTAGTTTTCTTGTTCCGTTTTATTCTTTGTTTGTTTATTATACGTGTTAACTATAATTATAAACTAGATCCATTATCCGCTGTGTACTCGTAGTTAAATGGTTAACTTGATTATAAAATCCCAACAGGTTCAACTCAAGGCGCCGGGGCATCCGGCCAGTGAAGCTTTATTAGTGGTATCTTCTGACTTCTTGTCGTGAAATACTTGAACTTTTAAACACTTGTATTGTGTATATTCTTTTGGGGTATCGGCCTGTGGGTTGTTTTAGACATTGTATAATAATTATGTGTTTTACTTTTCCCCTTTCGTATAATGAAAGATTTGTTTGGATTAATGATATTACTTTCTTTTAGAAGTGACTTGTGAATAAGCCCCGTGCTTCGGGGTAGAATTGTTCCTACACACATACCTTAACTTGTTTGTTAGTAACTTTGCACTTCCGGTGTGTGGTTTTGTTTGTTAGCGGGCTCATCTTGACTTATTTCTAGCGGCTTTGTGCTTACGGGTGATGTTTTATCGCTGATGCCTATGGTAAAAATACCTTGGCTTTTCCATAGCATCATCATGCTTTTGGTGTAATATTTATCTCTAGTGACTTAGCACTTTTGGGGAAAGTCATGCATGTGGTAAACATACCTTGGCTTCCTCTAATAACTTAGCATTTTATGGGGAAAATTATGCCCATCGGCAAGACATTGACTACATTGATCGACCGGAGGTAGCTAATCTCCGTCGGAGCCATTATGATATTATGTTTTATCAACTGTACTACTTCGGAAAAATCTTCCTCCTCCCAGAACGGAAGGGAATTAATTAGTAGTTGATCATCTTTGAAATGCTTACATAGATGGCCAGTGGCCTTACATTCGGAATTCTAAACATAATAAAAACAATAAGTAACATTTTAGAAGGTTGATGGGTGCCATTTCTGGGGCACCTCCTTGTCATGAAACAATTCTAAATGATACATGTAAAATTTTAGTAGCGTTAGAGTGTAATTACGGTATTTTTATTGAATTGTGTGATTTTTGTCGGATGATAATTTTTTGTTGGAAGGAGTAAAATATACAAAGTTTAATAAGCGAACCACAATCGGCACATAAGACTTTACAAGATTCATAATTTATTACCTATGTTTCACCATTATTTAGTTCGTTTAATTTTTATTAAAAAAAAAAACCCATTTTACTTAAAACATGTCGAACAATTAAACAAAAAACAAGTAATTTTAAAATAAAACAACTAAATAATACACATAACTTAACAATTAATTATGTAAACATGTAGCCACATGCAAATTAATTCAATAACCTATTAATAATCAATCTATGTTTTAATATGCATATATTTAACTAAGACTCCCATTGTTTTTCGAGCAAATGATACCAATGGACCACATACACCAAACAATTTGGTTGCGTAAGTCCTAACAAATAAATACCAAGTTGCACATAATTGATTACTTAATTAATTGGAGTCTTTCCCAATTCGACATCTATTAATTAACTTACATGTGAAACAAATAAATCATCAATGAATCCATGCCAAACATGCACGTTTGCATGGATTCTACCTAACAATTAGCATATTGCCACATGATCACTTTCAAACACATAAACATGTTAAAACCTAGGGTTTCTAATCAAATTAATTACAAATCCAAAACCCTAAATATTATAGGGCAATCGGCCCAAAAAAATAAATTAGGGTTTCGATTTGAACAAACCCTAAATCGACTAAAACATATATAAACATAATCAAGATTCGTTTTTTATGTGATTTCGGTAATTAATTACATGTTATAACGGCTCGTGATGCCACTGTTGTAATTATACTACCATGACAATCATATATATAAACCAAAACATCAAAGAACACATATAGAGGAAGCAAATGATACATATAACACATAAATAATTAAACGAATATTAAAGTGAACGTACCTTGATGATTCTAGCAAGAACAAGAATCAAACTTGAGCAATATGAATGATGAACCCTAATTAGGGTTAAAAGGATTATAAGAATTGCCCCTTACCGATTTTGCAATTCAATCTAAGATTCTTACAATAGTGTGTAAGAATCACATTCTTGTACACACAAACTAATACTGAATTAATGTTATGCAAGTAATAACACAAAACAAAATTTTCATGACAATCAAAAAATTAAAATCGATCCTATGGGATGTAGGTCGATCGACTTTTAGACTAGGTGAGAAAAAACACACAAGGTTTTGGTATTAGAGTGTACAAGAGTACCCAATAATGAAACCCAGCCTTTGTATTTATAGAGAGTAAACTTGGAGGACAAGTTTGACATGGATTAGGATTCCTAATCCCTATCCCGATTGGTTTCACCCTTTGGGTCTTCTGGATCCTTCTTGACTTTCCTTTTATTCACTCCTTAATTGTTTCCTTTTATCGTTTAATGGTCCTTAGTCATTATCCGTTAAATACTTAACGTCCGTTAAATGTTTTGTGCAAATAATAATTATATATAACATTTTATACATAATTATTAATCATTAATTCTTCATTTGTAACGTGTGCAATCCCGTGATCTCGAGTTCGATCCTAACACACAACTACTATTTTATGTCTATAAAACTAACAGCTCCCACTTAGACATATTATAATAGTTGTGATCACATCGGTTAGCATCTTGCAACACGCCGATGCCTCTAGTACAACTTGAGTAGGTCTCCTGAAAAAACCTTTAATGATTCATCATTATTATTATCCTTTTGTTTCTAATACTACATCAAATAAAGATATGGATATTATCTTTATTCAAAATTCTGTTTCTCGTTGTTTGTGATTGAGCAAGATTACCAAATCTTCTGAACATATTCAGGGGAGATCTTGGGCATGGCCATGTAAACATCTTGTCAACCTTACGAGGGGCCCAGCAGTATTAAACTCCAAAAATAAATTTGGAGGAACAAATTCTATCTTGACTACGAGCATAACTCATGAACTCTGCAACAATTTCGAAAACAATCCTTATAACTACCAATTACGTATAGCGTTAAATCATTCCACATAATGCACTACATTAACAACAGTTATCTGGTATCTCAAGTCTGAGGATAACTATTCATAATTTACTTAGAAATATCCATAAGTAATATCATGTAGTTGGGATAAGTCCTATATTCAATTCATTGAATATCATGTGAATTTGGTATGACAACACATCAATATACTTTCAAGTATATTCTACCAAAACTCAGATTTGTCTTAACATAATGATATTCCCATTTCATTAACTGACAACGGACATTTAGAATAACTAAGTTATTCACGGATTAAAACATGCAAAAAATAGGACAACAATATTAAATAATGAATATAAACATAACCAATACTTTATTTCATTAATAAATAATAAATGTTTACAATATCCTTTATCCAAATACTAAACACAGTCATGCATGAAACTACTAGCTAATCTAAGTCCAATTCCATTGGATAGTTCAGTAAGCTTTTCTTTTGCTAAAGCCTTAGTGAATGGATCAGCTAAGTTATCATCTGTGTGAACTTTCAAGAGATTTATTTCACCTTTGCGGACTTGTTCCCGAACATAGTGATACTTCCGTAGAAAATGTCTGGTGCCCTTCATGACTCCAGGCTCATTGGCAAATATGATTGCAGCAGAATTGTCGCAATACATATTAATAGGTGATTCAATTGAAGGCATAACACCAAGCCCTGAAATGAATTTCGTAATCCAGACTGCCTCCATTGCAGCTTCCGAAGCAGCCATGTACTCGGCCTCTGTCGTAGACATCGCAATTGTACTCTGCTTCTTGCTCTTCCAGTCTACTGCTCCTCCATTGATAAACAAAGACATAACCAGTCTGAGACTTCATATCATCTTTGTCACATTGCCAGGACGCATCACAGAAACCTGTAACATCAAGTTCTGTAGCTGGATTTCCACCATACACAAGAAACATATCTTTCGTATGCCTAAGATACTTTAGAATATGTTTAACAGCAATCCAATGTTTATCACCTGGATTCTGTTGAAATTGACTGGTGATATTTTGAACAAACGCCACACCTGGCCTTGTGCATCTCACCGCATACATAATAGATCCTATAGCCGAAGCATAAGGAACTTTACTCATGTGTGCAACCTCTACAGGTGTTGAAGCACAATGCTCACTGCTCAGGCCATTTTTTACTTCCATTGGCAAATATCCTTTCTTGGAATTTTGCATATTGAATCTCTTTAATATTTTATCAATGTAAGCACTTTGACTTAATCCAATTAACTTCCTTGATCTATCTCTATAGATCTTGATTCCGAGAATATATGCAGCTTCTCCTAAATCCTTCATAGAAAAGCACTTTCCAAGATATGCCTTAACCTTTTGCAAAGTTGGAATGTCTTTTCCCATTATCAATATGTCATCAACATATAGGATAAGGAAAATTGCATTACTCCCACTAGCTTTGTGATATACACATGGCTCATCAAGATTCTGAGTAAATCTAAACCTTTTGATTTCCTCATCAAATCTTTTATTCCATTGTCGTGATGCTTGCTTTAATCCATAAATGGATCTTTGAAGTTTGCATACACGGTTTGGAAACTTTGGATTCACAAACCCCTCAGGCTGCGCCATATAGATGTCTTCATCTAGGCGACCATTTAAGAAGGTGGTTTTGACATCCATTTGCCAAATCTCATAGTCATAGTATGCTGCTATGGCTATGAGAATCCTAATAGCCCTAATGTTAGCTACAGGAGAAAAGGTCTCCTCATAGTCAACACAAAATGTTTGAGTAAAGCCTTTAGCTACCAAACGGGCCTTATAGGTGTGTACCTTTCCATCCATGTCAGTTTTCTTCTTGAAGAGCCACTTACTCCTAACTACCTTGGCATTAGGAGGAAGGTCTACTTCAATCCAGACATTGTTATCTTTCATGGATTGTATTTCCCCATTCATAGCAACTACCAATTTGTCCTTTTCAGAACTCTCAATGGCAGCCCTATAATTAGCAGGTTCATTAAGATCCCCTAATATAGTTTCCTCAACTTCTACGTTAAGACATAGACGTTCAGGAGCTTTCACATGTCTTGAAGACTTGCGAATGGGAACAATTTCAACTTCAGGTGGAGGACCCAGACTTTCAGGTTCCACAGGAAGTACGCTAGTGTTTTCAGAAGGTAATGTATCTACATGATCATCTTCCAGATCATAAACTCTCCCACTGAATTCTTGAGATATAAGTTCCTTTTCTAAAAAGTCTCCATATCTTGCAACAATTACTTTGTTGCAACCCATCGTTTCCTTTGGGTATCCTACAAAGATACACTTTACAGATCTCTGTTGGAGTTTATCTGCTGAGTCACGTCTTATATACGCCTCGCAACCCCAGACCTTTAAATAAGACAAGTTCAGAACCTTTCCATTCCATATTTCATATGGTGTCTTATCAACCTTCTTAGTGGGAACCATATTCAAAATACGAACCGCAGATTCTAAGGCATAATCCCAAAAAGATAAAGGAAGAGTTGTAAGATTAAACATTGATCGTACCATATCTAACAATGTACGATTTCTTCTCTCAGATACACCATTTTGTTGTGGAGTATATGGAGATGTGAGATTCTGGACAATTCCATTCTCAGCTAAATAATCTTTAAATTCTTGGCTTAAATATTCACCGCCTCTATCGGATTGAAGAGCTTTAATCTTCTTTCCTAGTTGCAATTCTACTTCTACTTTAAAAAACTTAAATGTTTCGAACACCTCATGTTTATGTTTAAGTAAATAAACACAACCATAACGGCTGAAATCATCAGTAAAGGTTAAGAAGTAGCTAGCACCTTTCCTTGACACATGTCAAAGTGGTCTGCACACATCAGTATGTATTAAACCAAGTAGATCAGAAGCCCTTTCCATATTACTATGAAAAGCTTTCTTCGTCATCTTCTCAGATATACAAGACTCACATTTATCATATGATTCATCATTGATACTTTTCAAAAGCCCATCATGTTGCAGCTTTTTCATGATAGTCTTGCCTATATGAGCAAGTCTACAATGCCAAAGGTAAGAAGATTTCAGGTCTGACTTAATTATCTTGCTAATGCTATACATTGAATTATTATTGGACATATAATCATTCATATCAATTTCAAACACACCATTAACAGCAATAGCATTAAAATAAAAAACATTATTTAAAGAAACAGAAATTCCATTGCTGCTGATAATGTGATTAAAACCAAGATCCAATAAACACGAAAAGGAAACTACACCCCTAACAATTGAAGGTGTATAATGACAACTGTTTAATAATAGTACTAAGCCCGAAGGCAAAACTAAATTAAACACTCATATGGCTTCAACAGGTGCATGTGCTCCATTTCCCACGTGCAGATATTGCTCCCCATAGGCAAGCTTCCTTTCCACTCTAAATCCCTGCAGTGTATTACAAATGTGAATACCGCATCCAATATCATATACCCAGGAATTAATTTTATGATTTTGAGTAAATAATTCAATCATGAGTAAGTTACCTGAAGTGCTGGCACCCGAGTGCCCAGTCTTCTTGTCCTTACTTTCCCGCAACTCTAGGATATAAAGAGGGCAGTTCCTCTTCCAGTGACCCACTACATTACAGCAGTGGCAAGCCTGATCCTTATTAGAATTATCCTTCTGCTTAGGAGGGTTTTTCTTAGGTGGGGGTGGAGGTTGATAAGCCATAACTTGCTTACCCTTATCAGCCTTACCCTTACCCTCCGCCCTTCTTATTCGTACTTGGCTTGTTAATACTACCCCTTTGAATAGTAAGTACCTGGGGCGTAGGAGAAGTCCTTGGTGGTAAACCCTTCTCGTAGTCAATAAGCAATGCGTGTAAATCAGAAACTGTCTTCCCTACGCAAAGCATATTGAAGTTACGAACAAAACCACTAAATTCCTTTGTCAGGGATCTATTGATTATGTTGGTAGCAATGTCTTGTTCATAGACTTTGACCAGTGCTTGTAGTTGATCCATGTAACCTTTCATTTTCAACATATGAGCACCTACGGGTTCACCTTCTGCCTGTTTGCAACCATGTAGAGATTCCATTAAATCATAGACCTCAACATTTTGTGGTTTTTCAAACATCTTCCTGAGTTCGTTTAGCATGTCCATTGGGAAGTAATTCTCAAACTGCTTTTGAAGAGCAGGTGTCATCGCCCCCAACATCAAACAGGCCACATCATTATGCGTCTTATACTCAGTTTTCCACGCTGCTTTTACTTCATCAGTAGCAGTTGCAGGTGGTTCAGCAGAACAAGGCTTGGATAGATATTCAAGTTGATCAAGCACTCGCATGTACCAATCATTGAAATTTTGTGTGCGAGTCAATTTTCTCGTTCAAAAAAGGTTTTGAACGCGGAACTCATAGTGGTGTTATTGTTTTGAGCCATTTCTACAGATAAAGAAAGTTCAAATTAGTATTTTCGATAATACAATTTTTCAAGAAAATAAAATACCCAAGGAAATATTCATATAACCATAGTACTTTCTTGAAAACTAGGATTCAAATTATCATAGTTTCATTACATCAGTTGATCTGCTAGTAATGAAAGTACATAATAAGGTAATCTGTCGTACAATAATTGGCAAACAATTTTCCAATTCCTAGATCAATGGGATTTATATTGGCAAACAATTTCCAATATAAGCATGTTTTATCCCCATCTTATGCCTTAAGTCCAAGCTCTCACTTAACTCAATTTAAGTCATCTAATTAAAAAACTCTAAATCACCATAATCCCATTACATCGGTTGATTTGCTAGTAATGAGAGTATGAAATTTACCTTTCCATTGAAATTTAGTCCAAGCTCTCACATGACTAAATTACAACTTCAAGTGTTCTTTAACTAGATGGCATAGACTTAATTTTAAAGGGTACCAATTTCGATGTGTCAATCAAAATATGTACGAAAAAGCATGCATACATCTTCGTATCACAATGTTTTTTTTTTTTTTTTTTCAAAACGTTTTCACCAATTTTTCAGCTAAGATTTCAATCAACAAAGTTTTAATTGAGGTATTGGGTTCACCAATCAAAGAATTACCTACAATTATCGCCCACTATATCCTACTACTGCATGAGTCAAAAGACCCAAGTTATTCGGATAATTACCACAAAAGTGGCGCGTGGAATTGAGGTTAATTCACCCTTAAGTTGATTTTGTACATAAAATAGTCTTACTTGGTAGCTCCAATTTGACGCACAAAGGAGCGGAGAGACAAATGTTTGCAAAAGTGCAAATTAAAAACGCGTCTCTTTTGGTTTGAGAATTTAATTTCAATCCTCCTTATACCCCTCTTATAGTTTGTCAAAACTGGGTGAGTCGTTCAAATTATTGGTACAAAACTCAACAATCAATCAAAAGTTTATGACTTTATCTTAAAAATTATGTAATAAAGTATAATCTTGCTAGTCTCGCCTGGGAGCAAATTACCGTGCGAAGCGAACCACTATCGGCACATAAGACTTTGCAAGATTCATAATTTATTACCTATGTTTCACCATTATTTAGTCTGTTTAATTTTTATTAAAAAAAATACCCTTTTTGTTTAAAACATGTCGAACAATTAAACAAAAAACAAGTAATTTGAAAATAAAACAACTAAATAGTACACATAACTTAACAATTAATTATGTAAAACATGTAGCCACATGCAAATTAATTCAATAACCTATTAATAATCAATCTATGTTTTAATATGCATATATTTAACTAAGACTCTCATTGATTTTCGAGCAAATGGTACCAATGGACCACATACACCAAACAATTTGGTTGCGTAAGTCCTAACAAATATATACCAAGTTGCACATAATTGATTACTTAATTAATTGAAGTCTTCCCCAATTCGACATCTATTAATTAACTTACATGTGAAACAAATAAATCATCAATGAATCCATGCCAAACATGCATGTTTGCATGGATTCTACCTAACAATTAGCATATTGTCACAAGATCACTTTCAAACACATAAACATGTTAAAACCTAGAGTTTCTAATCAAATTAATTACAAATCTAAAACCCTAAATATTATAGGGCAATCGGCCCAAAAAAATAAATTAGGGTTTCGATTTGAACAAACACTAAATCGACTAAAACATGTATAAACTCAATCAAGATTCATTTTTTATGTGATTTCGGTAATTAATTACATGCTATAACGGCTCGTGATGCCACTGTTGTAATTATACTACCATGAAAATCATATATATGAATCAAAACATCAAAGAACACATATAGCGGAAGCAAATGATACATATAACACATAAATAATTAACCGAATATTAAAGTGAACGTACCTTGATGATTCTAGCAAGAACAAGAATCAAACTTGAGCAATATGAATGATGAACCCTAATTAGGGTTAAAAGGATTATAAGAATTGCCCTTTACCGATTTTGCAATTCAATCCAAGATTCTTACAATAGTGTGTAAGAATCACGTTCTTGTACACACAAACTAATACCGAATTAATGTTATGCAAGTAATAACACAAAACAAAATTTTCTTGACAATCAAAAAATTAAAATCAATCTTATGTGATATAGGTCGATCGACTTTTAGACTAGGAGAGAAAAAACACACAAGGTTTTGGTATTAAAGTGTATAAGAGTACCCAATAATGAAACCCAGCCTTTGTATTTATAGAGAGTAAACTTGGAGGACAGGTTTGACGTGGATTAGGATTCCTAATCCCTATGCCTATTGGTTGCACTCTTTGGGTCTTCCGGATCCTTCTCGACTTTCCTTTTATTCACTCCTTAATTGTTTTCTTTTATCGTTTAATGATCGTTAGTCATTATCCGTTAAATACTTAACGTCCGTTAAATTTTTTGTGCAAATAATAATTATATATAACATTTTATACATAATTATTAATCATTAATTCTTCATTTGTAACGTGTGCAATCCCGTGATTTCGAATTTGATCCTAACACACAACTACTATTTTATGTCTATAAAACTAACATATATAACATGTGATGCATTGAAAGAAAAGCTGAGTTGCTACGTAAGCGTGTAACATGCTTCTACTAGCACTACGGCTTACGTTGTACACTATATTACGTGATACTATTTCTAAGGCATTAAAAACATATATATTGACGTTTTGATGAGCATCTGAGTGGAACATGTCTCCATTCTTTCCAAAGTCCTCGATGGGGTTGTCTATTCCACCCTTTAGATCCTTAGGAAATTTAGGAACGACTCAACTTTTTCGTCCACGAGACCGAAGAGAAGTCTCATTCTTAACAATGTTAGACACCTCCCTTTTGATTGGATCGCCCTTAAAATTCAAAAACCTTCTATTAAATAGATTGAGTTGCTATCTAATCCTTGTAAAGCCATCTCCGATTCTTTGTAATTATCTCGCTTAGCTTCTTGTTATGCCTTAATAATATTCTGCCGTTATAAAAAAAAGTTGTAAGCTATATATGTCACTCTTCACGTCTTGACATGAAACTTTTAGGATTAGTGTTGAAGTAATTTCTTGCAATCACTTCGGACAAATAAAGGAAGCCTTTCGGTTGAACTGGATGAGGGTTCTTCCGAGAGGCTTGTGTATCGATCCCTTCGGCCTCCAAGGATCCTTCGATATCTGCACACAACAATACGCGTTAGGCTTGCCCCGGATGTTATCCCAGGACCCACCTCCGGCGTGAGAGTAAGTATCGGATATACCGAAAGGCTATCAACAGTAATAGATAGTAAAATGTGTGTGGTAAAAAGTCCTGTGAAAGTAGTAAATGGGCTGGGTATTTATAGTACTCAGCCTTGGTACCTATAATGGCGGCGCCGGATTTTCTGGGAACATGTCTTAGACATAATCCCGTGAATCCTGGGATTATGTATGCTGCTGCTATCTGTCAAAAGGTAATGCCACTTGTCCTATTGTTGACAGTTGTTTTATCCGAACGATCTAGGTGCCTTCCGGCCATTGCCGGATGATTTTGCTTCTTCCGGCGTCCGGACGAGTTAGGCCGTCCGGACACATACGCCAACAATTAGCTTTTAGTTAAAGATGTAAGTTATAAGTTAAGTGTCGATTGTATGAAAGTCTTTGTAAGGAAAATCGAACTTGTATGTGAAATATGCTAAATGATATACAAGGATACTCATGAATTTCCGGCATATTTTTTTACTCTACTTTTTAGTATCTATTCTTCTTATAGACAATTAAAAAAGTAGGTGTTAAATTTCTTATTCAAAAATGGCTTTTTCTTGTGATAAAAAAATATTTCAAGAAAACAAAGTCTAGCCTTTATCTTGCTGCTTCTCACATGCTTTTTGTATTGGAGAATTGATGGAATTATGTCCCGAACTGGGAGTAGTGGAGTACCATTAAAGACTATACTAGTATATAACTTGGTTGTTTGGTTCGTGTGACCTTGCATTACACCCTGGATTTTGCACCAAATATTCCCATAGATAGCATAGCAAAACTTTCCAAATGTTAGTCCAGTCAATAGCTTGCACAATCTAACCTTGATAACCATGTTCCTTTTTTAAGCTCTTACTTTTACACTTGATTTAAATAAAGTGGGAACCCTAACATGTAAATAATGATTAGTTATACTTTAATTAGAACAAATTCTCAAAAAAGGACAAAAAATTGACTTGTTTCAAAAAAATTTACAAAAATAACACTCATTTTTTAAATGGTCATGTGCGAATGTGCGACTCCATTGAATGTGCGACAAGTCTTCATTTTTTTAATAATAAAGTACATTGGTAGGTGGGTGTTTTATCAAATATTCTTTTTCTATTATTAGAAAATTACTTATTTACCCTTATCTCTATAAGAGTTAATTAAATGTGCGACTGTGCTACCCCATTAAATGTGCGAATGTGCGACTTCGCTTTATTTTCAGATTCCGGCGATACTCATATATTCCGGCGATAATTCCATCATACACTCCGAATTACCTCAATGATTTTAACACATATTTACCATAAAAGCTCTTAAGATTGTGATCCATATTTACCCAAACTGTACAAATCCCTATATAGAGCCAAAAATTATCATGTGCCTTGTTACCTTAGAAAGTTGAATAATCTCAGTGAACCATATTCTAACTTGTTAAAAAACACAAAGTGGACAATGTTCCAAGTTCCAACAACCTTAAAAAAACACACGACCTTTGACCATTTGAAACAAAAACTGCACACATACACTGTAAAACATGACAGATCTAAACTAAAAGACTCGAATGCAAAAAGAACAACATCTCAAGATCTCATATTTGGCATTCATTACAATTGATCTTTTTAGATCTGCACCAAAAATCATCACCGATTATCCTTTTTTTGAAGCATAGCTTCTCTTTTTATATCCGAAATAATTGAAGAAAAAGACATTAACAAAGTTGTTACTCTCTTTCTTTCTCTCGGTTTGAGCACAAAACAAAAATAAAATATGTAAACCTACCCGAGACCCTCTTCAAAGATCTTGAAGCATAAACCACAAGTTTTTTTACTCTTATTTGTTAGATCTACTTTTCGGGTTATTAATTGTTATTGCTGTTGGTGTGGTGGTGGTCGACGAATCTGAAAGTGGTGGTGGTCAACGGATCTGGTAGTGGTGGTGGTTGACGGATCCGATGGTGGTGGTGGAAGGTGCTCGCTGGCGAGTTGGATCTGCTGGTTGTGTTGGTAGACTCAGGTGGTTTGGTGGTGGTGGTGGAAGAATCGTGATGATGGATTTGGAGGCGGTGGTGAGTGGTGGTGAATGAAAGAGAAGGAGAATGAAAGAGATTAAGATGAAAGAGAAAAAGTGTTGGTATTTATTTATATTTAAAAAAGGGGTATATTTGTCATTTAAACAAAATTTCAAAGTCAAAATTCAGACAAAATATTAAATCAAATGTACTTTTATTATTAAAAAATGGACACGTGTCACACATTCAATGGAGTCGCACATTCGCACATGACCATTTAAGGAATATATGTTATTTTTGTACATTTTTTTTAAACAAGACAACTTTTTCTCCCTTCTGAGAATTTGCTCCCTTCATTAATACATATTGAATGCATTTATTTTCACATCTCTTGTAAACTGATACGTAGAGTAATTATTACGTAAGTATACTTCCTTTTATTCTTTTAGTTATTCTTTCATAGTAGTTATTAGGGTGTTAAATTTATTAAATAATTACGTAGTATCAAATTGAAGATACAAGAAAAGTATACAACTAAAACTTTTATACATAATATATAACTACAACAAGTAAAGCGGCGGCCGGCCGCAATGCGGGATTTTTTTTGTGTTGATGGTCACCAGCAAACATATTAAGATAATCTAGTATATGTGCCTACATGTGTAAAATAATTAATCGTGCTTACTGGGATTCTCCATTCGAATATCGACTATTGTTGGTCGAAGAATTAAGGGTGTATTACTGTTTGTTAGGGTGTTTCACTATTGGGTTGAGACTTAAAAAACTTGTGTTAGGTGGCATGTCATGAGTACGTGGCAAACTTTTAGCAAAAGGACGGTGAGTTTGTTTTGTGGACAGAGCATCACATTTCAGACCTAAAAGAAGAAGAGTGATTATGAGGGAAAATTGACCTGGTCAGGCATGGAGCGGGTTGGTTGATGCTATATTAAAGAGTAGAACCTAAAAAAGTTTCTAAGAGTTCTATTTTTTATAACTGTCTTTCTTTTACTGTGCAAACGAATTTCAAGTCTGAATTGTGTACTCAAGAGGAAGTGTTATAGGGTAGGTTTGGCCGACCGTCTCTTTCAATATGTATTTATGAATGTTCGGTATCGGATTTGTTTCATGTCGAATCATATTATCCATATGTTAAAGATATAGTATGTTTATTAGCTGTAACTACAACATTGGATGTAACCAACAAATGTAAAGCATAAAAATAGAAGCCTAGTAGATAAAAACAACGATACGGTAACATAAGAATCTAAATTACATACGTGTTTTTTTTAACGTATTAAATACAACAAAGGTAAAGATTACAAGTTCCAGGAGAATTATGACATATTCACAAAAGAAGAAACAACTAAAAGCAGAAGCTTATGATTGAGTATCCATGTAATTAACAGTCAAGTGCAAGGGTGCATGTGATGGTTTATTCTTTGCTATATAGCAGTTCTGCCTTCAAATTAGATCTTGTCTTGCTGTTGTATTTGATGACCTGGAGAAGTAAAACGAAATGAGGATTTGCCAAAGAATTTTCAAGGTTTTCATGTGTGATCTTTACTGCATCAACAAGTGTCTATAAAATATTGTTTCCTCTTCAAGATGATGAATGCAACGTGTTGTATCTGAACCATTCAGTTAACGTCGCGCCTGATGACCCAAAGAATTTTCAAGGTTTTCATGTGTGATCTTTACTGCATCAGCAAGTGTCTATAAAATATTGTTTCCTCTTCAGGATGATGAACGCAACATGTTGTATCTGAACCATTCAGTTAACGTCGCGCCTGATGACTGGGAGAAGTAAAACGAAGTACAGATGGCTGTCACGCCAAAAGAACAACATTAACTGAATGGTTCAGGTATAACACGCTGTATTTTCTGAAGGTGCACTACAAGTCTGTGAATGAGTGGATCTCTGTGCAATTCCTCATTTCGTTTTGCTTCTTGCACGCAATTTATGTATCTTACCTCTTTTGCAATGTTCTTTGGGCAACTTGTGGAATTCTACTCCAAAGACATCGACTGGTGCATATGTAGATCGGTTTGGTAATTCGTATTTGCAGGCCTGCCAAAACACGAAGAACGTGATTAAATGGAAATTGCAGGGTTAATGTTAAAAGAAAATGGTGCAAATAGAAAAGTATGTGAGTATTAGGATCCATGTTAAATGGGATAATGAAGGAGTGTGGCTTGTCATGAACAATAGACACTATATCATTATCACAATCAACATGCCTCAATTATTAGAGCCCATCTATCAAACGATGTATATGGGTTCCATTAGTTAATTTGACCGAGTTCTTTAAAAGCATTGGTGTGTTTGATAGACAAATGGTTTTAGGGAACTTGGTTAATTTAATCAATGTAACTCACCTATATCATTAGATAGATGTGCCCTAATAATTGAAGTTTTCAAAGTGAAATCCAATGTAGCAAGCTATGTATGTGCACATTATTTTGTAGATGGATGGTTTTAAATCATAAAAAAAAATGGAATTTAAAAAGCAACATAGTTAACCTTTCTAAGTTCCCTTACAGTTCCTTTTGATGTTTCAACTCCCTTTGTGCAAAGGCTTGGACCAGGCGATTTGGTAGATTGTTAAAATAGCAAAAGGAACTGTATTGTAATTTAGAATAAGTAACTATGTTGAAGTTCAAGACTCATTTATTAAATTAAACCATTGATCCAAAAAATAATGTAGTCATCTGATACATAAGTTGTTATTGTCAACTTCTCTTTAAAACAATTTTATAGAATCGATAATTATAATTTTTCACTAAGTTTTACAAAGTCAGTTCTTTGTATGATAGACGTTTGGCATGGCTAAATTCAGTTCTTTTTTAATGGAAAATGTAACTGAACGATATGAAATTTTAAGCGAATAAAAAAAATTAATATATTTTTAACACCTTTGTTACCTGTGTGTTGCCACCTCCAGAGTTGACGTGCAGTGTGCCTCTTCCATCACTGATATTTCATCTATTTTTGATATAGGCTGCTGGATACAGAAAATATGTTAGAACAAAAAAATAGAAGAGTATAAGTAGATTGATGGAAAACAATCATTTAAGTCTGTAAATTCTAACAATACTTAACTTCTGTTTATTGCCGTACGTGATCGCGCAAACCTGAAGGATAGGAAAATATAGATAAGCTATCCATGTGAATACAATAAGTATGAAAATACTGACAAATTACAAATGTTAGATGAGCGAAAGTTATTACTCTCATATTAAAACCTAATATCCACTGGACCGGGTTAAAAAACTGGACGAAAAAACACACATAAAGTGGAGAAGAATAACAAAACATACCTTGATTGGCATATGGCCGACAATGTTTTCAACAATGTATGACAGTTGCTCTCATCTATTGTTAAGGCTACATGAAGAAAGTTGAAATCCGTATAGCCCGAATGTCAACATAGTTGGGAGTTCTTACCTCTCTTTCCAGTTCCTTTTGTTAGTTCAGTTGGACTTTACACAATGGCCTGCACCAGACACATCGCTAGCCCACTGGAGTAACAGAAGGAACTGGAGAAGAAACGTAAGACCAGGCAGCAACATTGAACGACGTATGCTCCTTCGAGAAAAAGTCGTGGTCAACAATATGATTAAATTCTGGGAGATCGGTGGGAAACGAAATAGGATAGTGCAGAGAAGTAATCTGCACCAAATCACTTGTCATACTATCCTATTTCATTTCATACCAATCTCCTAGAATTGTACCTTACTATTGATCAAGGCCTCCTGTGGAATTTGAGTTATGAATATACGAAAAAAAACGTATTAGCCTGAAGGCCAACATAGCTGGGAGTTCTTATCTCTCTTTCCAGTTTCTTTTGTTAGTTCAGTTGGACTTTACTCAATGACCTACACCAGACGCATCGCTAGCCCACAGGAGTAACAAAAGGAACTGGAGAAGAAAAATATGACCAGACAGTTAAATTGAGCGTCGTATGCTCCTTGGACAAAAAGGTGTGGCCAACAATACGATTGAATTCTGGAAGACCAGTGGGAAATGAAATAGGATGGTGCGAAGAAGTCATCTGCACCAAATGACTTGTCACACGATCCTCTTTCATTTCGCACCAATCTTTCAGAATTGTATCCTACTGTTGATCAAGGGCTTTTGTCGAATTGAAGTTACGAATACACGGGAAAAAACACACGGTCAGAAACCAAAAGTTTTTTTGTGTATGATCGGTGTGAAATACGTTTGTATGGTACAATTCGAAGATGGTACAGGAGATAACAAAAAGCCTAAGGCGTGCGATAAAAAAAATTTTGATCTTAAGAGTGGCCGAAGATTAGCTGGTATTTTTTTATTTGCGAATATTAAAAGTTTATATTCTGTGCCTGTAAGAGTTAATTTGTTTTTGCATATTCGCAACTGCAGTTATATAAAAGGGACTGATCAACAGTATGGTTCAATTATGAAGGAAAGATGGGAAACGGAAGAGGACACTGCGAAGAAGTAATTTGCTTCAAATCACTTGTCACAGCATTCTCTTAGGTTTCTCATCTTTCTTTAGGAATTGTACCCTATTGCTGATCAGTGACTTTTATGTAAGTGCAGTTATGAATATGCAAAAAAAAGTTAACTATAACAGGCGTAGAACATTAACTGTTAGTATCGGCAAATAGAAAAATACCAGGTAATCTTCGTTGCTCTTATGATAAAAAAAATTGTTTTTTTAACGAACGCCTTAGGATTTTTGTCATCTCCTGTGCTATCTTTGAATGGTGAAAATATAGCATGCAACATGTAGGGTATTCACAATGCAAGAAACACTTGTTTGAGGCTTAGATTTAGATCGAATGAAAGAAAACTTAGAGAGAGAAAGTGGGAACTTCTAGTGAGAGAAACACTATGTGTATTAGATTGAAATAATGAGAGTTCCAACCCTTCCCTTGCAAGGGAAGGGGTATTTATACTTACTACATAATATGCCCCTAGTGGGCTGTGGAGAGAGCTGACAGAGGGTAAAGACCCGACCCACTCCACAATATAGATACGACTAATCTAATAAAACTAATAATACTAATAATACTAAGCTTATATAAATAAGCCTACGAGCTATGTGATATGCTAAATAGATACTCGGGGTGACCGAACCTTCATATGAATATTTATATTCCTAACAATCTCCCCCTAAGGGAGGTCACCCCGGAAATAATATTTCGAATTCTAGCATTTGATCTTTTGATCTTGACTTCATAGCTCGTAGTCTTCGATTCTTCAATGTCTTGAAACTTTGTGCATTCAGCAGTAATCTTTTGATGACTGATCGGTTGTCTTGGATGATCTTTGAGAATTCTTTGAGTTCATCATCCAACATTTGTCTTCAAGTCATCTTTCAGCAGTATGTCACCACATGATGTGATAATCTTCAAGCCGACATGCTCACTCTATTCTGGGTCATGACTTTCAGCATCAGAGTATGCAGAAGCTGTGTTGAAGGTCTTTTAGGTTGTCATGACTTCTTTGAATATGATGATGGAGTAGAGTGAACATGTGGTAATGGATTGTGTTTTTGTGTCGACATGCTCACACTTTTCTGGATCATGATCTTCAGCTTCAGAGTTGCGGAAGCAGTGTTGAAGGTCTTTTAGATTGATCATGACTTCTTTGTTTAAGATGATGATGTAGTGTGAACATGTGTTAGAGGATTGGCATCTTTTCTGCAACCAGCTACAACAGCAACCAGCTACAGCATTCCACAGCTACAATCGCCAGAAGTTCCTGCATACGACATATAGCAACAAATCGACTGGTACTTACAGGTTCGGACTTCGAGATTGTTAACAGCATAGTGTGAAAACTCTCTCTAATCCTTACCAAGACCGTTCCTAATCGAAAACCCACAGAGGGCTTTTTAAGATCGAATCGTAGCACATCAATGATTAGGTGAGTCGCTGGAGATCACTCCACGACTGTAGACCGTTTGAAACCGCCGTGACCACTAAGCGTAATCCATAAAGAATTACCGAAGTGACCTGCTTTCAGGGCTGCTTGATGATGACCCTGGCAGGAATTTCCATTCAATCATTGAGAATTACATTTGTAAAGTCTCTCATGAATGTTCTGGCAGATTGCTAGGATCTGCGTAGGACTCTTAAATTTACAACTGGTGTCCTTAATGTTGAACAACCAGTGTAGAAGTAGCATGTGTTCCTATGAGATCTTATTATGCATCTCGTGGCTCTAGACTCGATAGTGCGTTTTGATTTAGTGAGCGGAGGCTGGAGAGGACTGCCACCTTTTCAATATCATCCAACTCGGAGTGAGAGAGACGATAGGAATGTATTGAACTCCGTGACAATTGAAACAAGAGTCCTTTGAGGGACCTTGAGTGGCTAAGGAGGGTTGTGCAGCGTATCACTGGGTCCATGATACTTTGTCTTCAATGCCAGCAATCAACTAAGTGATTCTGACAGCATATGTATTGACCCGGTTTCTGCCTAAGTTGTAAGGAGGGCTTCTTTCTTTTCACCCTTTATCTTTACAATTCTTTTTCATTCTTCAACCCCTTCAGTGCTTACCGAGACTTCCTTACTAGTACCTTGTTGGGTTTGTTCCAGTGCTAGCTCCATCTCAGTCGGCACTCTTCCCTTAATTACACTTTTCTCCTTTTTAATCATACCTAAGGACTTCTACACTAACTAGTGGATTGTCCCTGGGTAGATCCCTCCGGCTCTGGCGGGATCGTGGGAACTTGAGCCTAACCTAACCATCCTTATAACTCCATGCATTAATTAAAATGGTCGGTCTTTGGTGTACTTCCACGATTGCCATAAACCAAATCTTTGAAAAATCTCTCAAAGTGTTCATGATTCTGAAACACATTTTTGCAAACACTTGAGAGTTTTATATTTTTCAAATGCTCCCCCTCAACATGTGCTCGGTTGATTGTTTTATAAATTTGCACATGTTAGGTAGAGCTCGCACTTTTTGAATTGATCAACTTTCAGTGAACATGACCGATTCGAGACACGCTTACATCACTGGTTAGACCAGCTTGAAATTATTACCCGGCCTGGTCAAATCCACAGAAAGTTTCTCGAAATGGTACACTCTACTCAGACACATCCTTTTCGAGACACGCTTACATCACTGGTTAGACCAGCTTGAAATTATTACCCGGCCAGGATATGTCCTTTCGATTAATGACAGTTCAAGTTTCGTCAATTCATAGGTAAATTCTGAGTCACGATCTCATGCTATGCCAAATCCTTTTTGTCCATTCGCTCCCCCTCAATATGTGCATCGATATACGAAAGAGTTTAGCACATATGGGAGAGCCTAACGTTTAAGTCCAAAACATCACATTTTCATCAGGTTTCATATTTAAATCACATTCTCTCCCCCGATCAAAAATTTCAAACCTTTTGAGATTTGTGATCCCAATTGATTTAAATAAGTTAGAAAATGTGGGAGAAAATGTGTCCGATTTAATATATTCTGATGATGAGAACATACTATGCACATTAGATTATTATGACACATATGAGTTTGACCTTTTTGCGCAGACGATATAATCACCCGCTTTTCTGAGTGAGTCAGTGGTCAACATCAATCATCCATCCACCAACAAATCTTCTCAAGTATTGTCGATCCCCACTTGGCGAGATCTGAGTAAGTACTTCTTTGTTGAAATGATGGTGGTGGAGGTGAAGGTGTTGTTGTTGTTGTTGCTGCCGATGTTGTTGTCGTGGTGAATTCCGAGCCAATCAATAGAGTTTGAACGTCTGATCAAATGGTTAGAATGGGAACTGGCACATTCATTTTGGCTATGGAATCTGCATAAGAATATCAACACAGATATACATACATACAGATACACTATTCCTTAATAGCTACCCTTCAGCAGCTTGCCACATTATAATACCAAGTTCATCTTATAATCAAACCATAATCAGGAACTACGTCAAACCACTATCTAGCATGAAGAGCAAATAGCAATCATGAACATGGCAATTCACACGGATTTCAATATTCAATTCAGGATCTTAGGAACATGATTCTAACATAATAGCAATCTACCTAAGCGAATCCTGAGAACATATGCACGACATTTGAAACTCATTCATTTAGATCATACAAATGCCAGTGGAGTATTCAAGAACATCAAACACAACTGGTTTTCTAACTTCTTTCAGATTTTGAGTTTTAATGTATCTAGGGGATTAAACGAGGATTCCAAAGAGATACAAATGAACCTTCTAGATATATGAAGCTAGGATACTATAAGCAAATTGCACATAATGTCCTAAACTTTCTAGCAACTAACACACTTGGCCATTTGATATAAAGTTTTAGCAAGATCCTCTTCAACTAATACCCCATTAACTACAAAACCTTTTCAAAGCGTTATGAATTAATCAAGAAACCCGTTTGATGATATAAAATTTGAATTCACTCTCCCCCTCAATCAATGACCCGTATTCTAGTTGAGCCTCAACTAAAATCAAGCTTAACCCCACAACTCATCAAACAAGAACTGTCATGAGGTTTTTTGTAGTCGTTGATTGAGTGACAAATTTTATGCATAATCCAAGTATAAACAAATTTCATACAACACATATTCACCAAGTGTCTCACAAATAATTTTCAGAAGAATCATAGAATGAAAACTATTTGTTATACTAAGAAGATTTCTCTTCTTTTACAAGAAATGATGCACTGAAACGTACATCAAATCAGGAAACATGGATATGAATTAATCCATGCCCAGGTGAACATCACCCAGTTGGAGGAACAGCCGTCTTTTTGGCGACGTGCTTTCCCCAATATGAAGCGCGGGTTGCTATCTAAAGTAATAGCAAGCCATTTAGACATGTTTTAATAATTAGTATAACTTCTGCTCGAGCTTCATTTAAAGACCCGTGCCATTATTGAATGACATTTCTAAGTCCGTAAATGTTATCAATAAACAGAAGACATGCCTAGGTGAAACTATTTTTTTTGGTATTTTCTATTTTTTAATTTTTATGGTTTTTCTTGGTTTTAATATTTTTCTATATACAATTTTCTGGTTCTATAATTTTCTATTTACAGTATGTTTTAAGATATGTACAAACTATATTATTCAGTTTAAGACGATGATGAAATGAATACCAAAATGAGGATACGTTCAGTATGTTGTAGAAATCTGTGGTCAATCATCTCTTAAACTTTTACCACCAAAGCTTTCGAGGCTCCTGAACAGACGACGGAACTTGAGCCTTCCCAATGTACAGCTTTGATAGCTTCCCCCCAAACCGACAATCTTCATACTGAGCAGATTCTAAGCTCTCTTTCAAGCTTACATAAGGTAAGCGTACAGCGGAAACCGTAGCAAACCACATCAAGTATTGCTGCTCCTTTTTAAGAATAATCATCGTTATTCTCCGTTCGGGGATCCTCAAATAGATCAGCAACGAATCATCTCACATTTGAATAATTCTTCTCACATTTCTTCCCGCTGAAGACTGAAGAAATGCCTACCAAAAGTATCCAGAGACCACTTCCCCCCAAGTAGTTGAAGAGATTCAAACAGTCTCATTGTATGAAGCCCGAAAACCGGAAATACATACTCAATCCCATTAATGAAGTCAAAAACGTAACATCAAGATCAATTAAGACCTAGAAATCCCCTTTTCTCCCTTCAGGAAATTGCATATGAGAATTGTTACACCAAAGTCAACTAAGTCCTGAGTGTTAGCAATTTATCCCGTGTGCACCTCTTTAATTATCAGAAACTGTTTCATACATATCTTCCCCCACGTAGTTGGAATAATACATCAAGACTCACGAGTTAAAACACTGATTTTCTCTGCGGATATGACATTTTTCTTCCCAGAATAACTTCAACTAAGAAGAAGTATAAAGTTCATCACGTGTACTCGTTGGAATATTACATCAAGACTCACGAGTTAAAACACTGATTTTCTCTGCGGATATGACATTTGTCTTCCCGGAATAACTTCAACTAAGAAGAAGTATAAAGTTCATCACGTGTACTCGTTGTGCATTCAGATGTATATCTCCTTCCCCCTTGCTGGTTATGATACCTCAGAATCAGCAACACATTTTAAGAACATATTCTTGAAATCTTGTGAGAAGAACAAATTAGCTCAAATGTATCAAGTGAGAATCAACCGCTACCGAAGCACTTTCTGACTATCTTTACCAACCCTTAAGTAGGCCATCTGAATTGATAACTGATGAAGCAAACCCGATATACCAAACTTGAAACTGAAGTAGAATTCCCCATTCTCGTGACTTGAACTTGCACTAATGTTGGAAGAACGGTGTAGAGAATTAGTGCTCCACGCAAATCTCTAAGTACTCAATACCCAACCAAGGTATGAGACATTAACACCTCTTATGATTATCCACAACGTCAACGGCGTGTGACACTGAGTACTACATCGTAACTCCTTTAAGTGATAGTTACCCCGACTGCTGGTAACTAGATAACCTAAGTCTTCAACTTAAATCTTAAGCATGAGCAAGTTATCATAGAAAGTCATGCATCCAACCAACCCCGACTTCAAGATAGGATAAGATCACGCCTTTGAGGAAGTCAACTTCAAACTCGAATAAGTGATACCTGATCAACTCCATGGTCACAATTAGATGCCCAGCTCAAGTGAGTGAACCAACAACCAAATGTACAACGAATCACTTGTTCACACTTCTCCCCCTCAAAGATTGCATACGAGGATGCCATCTTTGATTGAACAAGTGCATATGAGGTTGATCCATTGTTCACACTTCTCCCCCTCAAAGATAGCATACAAGGATGCCATTTTTGATTGAGTGAATAAACGTCCAATCGAATGGAAGTAGATCCACTTGATATCTGAATGAGCATGGAGCAAGTATGAAGCCTTTTTATGAGAGTAGTCAGAAACAAGAGTATTCGCCTGACCATTACTCAAATCTCAATCACCATGCAGTTTATTCACCCTTCTCCCCCTCAAAAATTGCATGTGACGACCAACTGCCATTTTTGATAGACCAGGTGAATAAGAATATACTCCAATGTACTTTTATCCCCTTTGGTGACTGAATGAGCATTTGAAGAACATGAAGCTTGATGAGAATGGTCATAAATAAGAAGATTCCTCTTCTTCCGAAGATAAAGCGCACTCAAGCATACGCCTTTCTTTTCTTTGATGAACGGGGCCTGAAGAAATGTCAGCAGACGCCATAATGTTGTCATTGAGACCCGAGGCTTGAACTGATGTGTTCAAACGTCATAGTCATTGAAGAACGAGGCCTGAACTGATTTGAACAGACGTCACAATCGATGAAGAACGAGGCCTGCACTTATGTGTACAGACGTCATAATGATTCCCCTCATATGTTGTGAGCAGCCTGTGTCCAAATGTCAAAGGAGGATCCGTACGACCTGCATTTGAAAATAGACGAAACAAGAGAATTTGGAGAGCCGGATCCCCAATTTAGGTTGGGTTCTAGTTGGTTAGTGCAAACAATCTTTGGGGCTGCTGAAACCATAGGTGCCTTGGTTTTAACAATAGGAGCAACACTAGTAGATGCAATGGACCTAGTTAAAGGACATTGTGTGTCTAAAGGGATAACTCTACCAGTAGGCTTCCATTCCTTAACAGACACGACTCTAGGAATTGTAATCCTTGTTAAAGGGCAATGTTCCCCTAGTGTGAATGTTCGGCCCGTGGGCTTCCACTGAAAGCCCACATTGGTAAACATTTTCCCTGTAGGTTTCCAAGATTGCTTAATTTGTCTAGCTCTCCAAACTTTCCTAACTGGGGGTTTGTTGGACGACTTCAGAAATTTCTTAACACATTTATCATGATTACACGAAATTATGCATTCATTACATGTTTTGCAAAGTGAATTTGGATTCGAATTATGATTCCTTTTGTTCAAATCTGACTTGTTGTTTCTCATGTGGTCTTCTACTTTCCTTTTAGGAACACTTTTAGCTGGTGAAATCCTAGAATTCTCGCTAGCTTTAGTGTCACTATTAACTCCTGTAGAAGGACTGATGGGAATCTTAGTCTTCTTCACTTCTAGTTGCTGAACATGTTTTGATGTGTTGGGATCTGAAGTTTCCAAAGATACCTCAAAGGTTACATGCTTGTTCTTAATTGTGGATGACGATGCAACTATTCTATCTCTTTGGTTGTGAGACTTAGGGCCCGTGCCAATGGCATATTCTAACTGTTCCTGGATCCTTTTTGTGAGGACGCAGGCATAACCTACTGCCTTATCGAGTGGTTTTCCTATTCTGTCCTCTTCCACAACCTCACGAAGAGTGTCAAGTCCATCCCTAAGGTGACAGAGGTACATTTGATGGACAGGTCTGTTGTTTCTCATGGGAAATGGAATAGGCCTCACATCAACATCGTACATTTTACAAGCAGAGACCTTTGATGCAACACAATTACAAGTGGTACATGGCATTTTTCCTTTCACCTGAGTCTTAAGATTCTCAATTTCATTTAACAAAGAGGTTATTTGATCATTGTGATTGTTTCTTGTAACATTAATAGAATCATATAACTCTTTGAAATGTTGTTTGACCTATGAATTTTCTTCTCGATAACACTCATTTTCATGATGTAACTTATTTATGGTGTTTTGATATTGAAAATTCTGAGAATCTGAAGACGAAGGTTTATTGGTGCCATACACCTCACATTTGTTGGATTTCAATTGGGCAACTTGGGCCCTCAACAGTCGAATCGTGTTTGTGTGAGCTTGAATTTTTTCATCACGTTTGCTTAATTCAAAATATGTATCAAACTCAGGAGCATCCGAGGATGTCTTGACATTTGATATTTTGCATTTTTCTTCTAAGTGTTGATGTTTGAGTTGCAAGTTCAGATAATCAACTTCTAGTTTTGAAAGACGTTTAACCATGTTATCATGGTCATCATTTTGAATTTTTTCAAGCAATTTCAAATTCTCCCCCTCAAGCTTAACAACACGATTCTGGGTAACATTCAAAGCAATAGAATACTCATGAAATTGACAAGCAGATAATGCAGAATCAGTAGCAGTATAAAATACATCTTGTGCAATACATCTAGCAATCAAATTCTCATTTGTGATGAGAATGTTCTTTCTTTCAATCTCACGAGTCTTAAGTTCTATCATATTTTGAGTTACCTCATTTTCCATATCTTTAAACACTACTTTCATTTCATTTATTTCGGTTTTAAGGGCAGTTTGCATCCCTTCAAAATGTTCTTTGAGTAGTTTAAAGAATGGCATGACCTCAGTTAAGTAACACCTTTTTGCATGTTCAAATCACCTTTCCCCCTCAGTAATGCCAGTTGGTGTGATTCTCTTCTTACATGTTTTATCGAAATTAGCAAACAGTTGCCAAAGCACATATAAGCTGATAAAGGTTTTGCTTTCAGTGGGAAGAGACAAAGGCACCAAATTCCTAGGTGTATTGGGAGGATACACCGTTATGGACGCAACTTTTCTAATGAGAGGGGTGTTGGCCTTAAGTTTTTCTTCCTTAAGTTTTTCATTATCTTGTTTCCAGAATATCTGTTCAGGTGTTAACTTCTTTTAAGGAGCAAACACAGTCAAACGATTTTCCTCACTATAGTCATGGGGTTTGATTATTATTCGTCTGACTATGCACTCGGGATCCCTCATTTTCTCATTCATTCTTTCCCTTGTTCTCTCACTTAACTCATCCTCTTCTTCTGTGTAGATATGCTCAGGCGGGTCATGATTAGGCATAAACATCACATTAGAATCATTTAATGCAGGTTGGGCTATCTTAGCAATCTCATGAATAGCTAATTTAGATTTACCTACATTGCTTTCACTATGCTTGTCACTTAACTTTCTGTGCTTATACATCATTTGGGCAGTCTGTCTGGTTTGGTCTTGTGTGTACAACTTATCTTCAAGCTTATTTTTTAACGTCTTGAGTCTAGAGAAATCATTTAAAAGTGTTGTTTCTTTTTGTTTGAATTCTAGCTTAAGTGTAGTTATACACTTTTGAACTTCCTGTTTCTGTTTGACAGACTGTTCTAGCTGACTTTTCAAAGAACTCAACTCTAATTTTAATGTTTCTTCCCTTACTCTAGACTCTTTAATAAGTGTACTCATTTGACCTTCTAATTTCTGCTCACGTTCATTAAGCTCAAACTTAGCACGCTGTTCATACATAGCCACTTGTTCTTTATAAATGTTTAGTCTAGTGATCAAGTTATCATCAGGGACAAATACAGTGTTCTCATGCAGCACATACTCATCATTTAGAACAGAAGATGCACAACTAGGTACAACAGACGCTTCGTTGTGATTCACATATTGTTCATATGGGAAAACATTGCTATTTCCCATATTAGCAATATCTGACTTAACAACGTTTGTCTGTTGTACTTTGTCGGGAATCTTTTGTTCATGCAACACATTATCATTATTAATGACAAAAGATAACCCATTAGGTTCAGCCGACGCTTCGTTGTGTTTCTCATGTTGCACGTTGTTCCTAACAGTATCTGACTCAACAACGTTTGTCTGTGGCTGATGAAGCTCTTTCTCTTGAGAATTCGGGCACACAAAGTCTCTATTGGCACCAACATAGTCAAACACGTTTATCTGTCGAACATCTTTGGGAATCTTTTGTTTGTCACTCATGTTGTACAATCTGAGTATCTCTGATATAACAGAATCTGAAGTATTTGACATGATATTAACGTGCACGGGATTTTACAATTCTATGATTTAAACCGAGAAATAGATTCTTTCGCGGGGTTTTACAAAATCAAGAATAAACCGTGGAATGATGCTTGATATGTGTTATGATGAAGGTCTGGTAGACTTGTTGATCTGATTGGTATGTTTGTTGCAAGTTATTATGGCAAAATTTTGGTCTGAAAAACTTACAAACTCAATAACTTCATTCTGGAGCGATTTCAGGCTTCGAAAGTTGGGTTCATTCTCCTCGGTCTCACGGTCGTTTTGACAGGTGTTTCGCTGAAAACGGAGTTACGGTTCAAAAGTTATGGCCGTTTGAAGTTTTGACGTAAAAAGTCAACTTTGGTCAAACCCCCACGGACAAATAGCACCTCTGTGGATACAAACCGCCTAGACAAACCGCATCCACGCCGCAGAGACAAACCGCGTAGACACAAACCGCATACACGCCTCAGAGACAAACCGCGTAGACACAAACCGAGTTCACGCTGGAGAGACAAACCGCGTTGATACAAACCGAGTACACGCTGCAAAGACAAACCGAGTTCACGCTGCAGAGACAAACCGCGTTGACACAAACCGCGTACGCGCCTTAGAGACAAACCGCGTAGACACAAACTGCCAAACACGTCGCTTTCAATGCTTTTTGTCCTTTTGCCTAAACTAGTAATAAGACAAACCGCGTTCTCGAAGTGACACAAACCGCGTTCAAGAACTCGTCCAAAGTACACAAACCGCAGCCAAGAACACTTGGATAAAAACTCTCGAATCACCCAAAAACACCACACAAACCTTAAATCTGTGAATCCAAGCACCAAATACTACTCTTATACTGTTCCTAAGCTAGAAAGTACAAGGTATAACAACTTCTAATCACTAAACAAAGCACAAAATGAAATTTATGTAACTTTATCAATTCGAACAAAAAACCTCAAAAACTAGACAAATCCGTGAATACCAACTCTCATGGACCTAACCATGGCTCTTGATACCAATTGTAGGGTATTCACAATGCAAGAAACACTTGTTTGAGGCTTAGATTTAGATCGAATGAAAGAAAACTTAGAGAGAGAAAGTGGGAACTTCTAGTGAGAGAAACACTATGTGTATTAGATTGAAATAATGAGAGTTCCAACCCTTCCCTTGCAAGGGAAGGGGTATTTATACTTACTACATAATATGCCCCTAGTGGGCTGTGGAGAGAGCTGACAGAGGGTAAAGACCCGACCCACTCCACAATATAGATACGACTAATCTAATAAAACTAATAATACTAATAATACTAAGCTTATATAAATAAGCCTACGAGCTATGTGATATGCTAAATGGATACTCGGGGTGACCGAACCTTCATATGAATATTTATATTCCTAACAAAACGGAATTAAAGTTCATTCTTTAATAGTCATTCACTGATTACAGTGGTAAGAATAGATTAAAATACGATGTTTTCATATGTCTTTACCAGGGTGTGAAATTGAACAGAATAATTGAATGCTTGGCGGAAACTCTGACCTCCTTCTCAAATTCCTTTTGTTATTTAAATGGTCTTTAAACAATGATCTGCACCAGACGTATTGATAGGTCGTTTAAATACCAAAAGGAATTCGAGGGGAAGGTCAAACCAACCATCTTGCCTGTAATCATGTAATCGTTGTTTGTACGACGATACACTTTGGTACTTTGAGGCTCTACTCGAAATCCCATTCCCATGTCAATGAAATATGTGTAAAGGTTTGCGCCAAACCCATTGCAATGATAGTGACATAGGAATGGGTTTTCGAGGGGAAGCTCAAAGTACCAAGGTGTGTTGAATAAAAATACGTCAATTCTAGAAAAGTATGTGAGTATTAGGACCCTTGTTGAATGGGATAATGAAGGAGTCTGGCTTGTCATCAACAATGCACACTATATCATTATCACAATCAACACGCCTCAATTATTAGAGCCCATCTATCAAAGGATGTATATGAATTCCATTGGTTAATTTGATTGAGTTTCCTAAAAGCATTGGTGTGCTTGATAGACAAATGGTTTTAGGGAACTCGGTCAATTTAACCAATGGAATCCAGCTATATTGTTAGATAGATGTGCCCTAATAATTAAAGTTTTCAAGGTGAAGTCCAATGTAGCAAGTTGTGTATGGCCACATTATTTTGTAGATGGATGGTTTTAAGTCATAAAAAAGAATGGAATTTAAAAAGCAACATAGTTAATCTTTCTAAGGTCCCCTACAGTTCCTTTTGATGTTTCAACTACCTTTGTGCAAAGGCCTGCACCAGGCGATTTGCTAGATTGTTAAAATAGCAAAAGGAACTGTATGGGAACTTAGAATAAGTAACTATGTTGAAGTTCCAGACTCATTTATTAAATTAAACCATTTATCCACAAAGTAATGTGGTCATCTGATACATAACTTGGTATTCTCAACTTCTCTTTGAAAGACTTCTGTAGAATCGACAATTATAATTTTTTACTAAGTTTTAGAAAGTCAATTCTAGTCTTGCCCTAAGTAAAGCAACGAAAGACATTTTTGTAGGGAAATAAACGTGAATATATACCTGAGTATGTGGCTTATATGAAAAACTATAAATTGAGGGAATTCTGTATAGGTACATTACTTTGTAGATGTTGGTTTTACGTCATAAAAAAGAATGGAATTGAAAATGCAACATAATTAACTTTTATAAGTCCCCCTACAGCTTCTTTTGTCGTTTCAACTCCCTTTGTGCAAAAACCTGCACCAGGTGAATTGCTAGATTGTTGAAATGTTAAAAGGAACTGTATGGGAATTTAGAATGACTAACTATGTTGAAGTTCCAGACTTGTTTATTAAGTTATATCATTCATCCACTAACTAATGTGACCATCTAACACATACCTCGTTACTTTTAACTTCTCTTTCAAATACTTTTATAGAATCGACAACTATAAATTTTCGTTAAGTTTTATAGACTTTTGGCATCCAAGATACGGTTACAATCTTTGACCACCTAACTCATTAAAATGAATATGAATACATACCTGAGCACGTGACCTATGTTTACGAATAAACCCGGGCAATAGAACCTTGTAAGCAGAGCAGAACCTGCAAATATTACTGATTCTGTCAGTTGTTTGTGCAGTCCCTGTGTGTTGATATCCATCACTAATATGTTGCATATGTTTGCACGTATTCATTTAAATACACCAAACTTTTTGAGTAGGTCACAGCATGCAAATGCAGGTTTCTTGCGTGCTTCAATATTCAAATTTAGTTGTTACTTTCACCTTTACATGAGTAAGTTTAAAATATTGACAAACTATGAATGTTAAATGCACATACCATGTGAATAGAGTAATAGTTTATGTCGGCATCCGCACGTCCATCACTGATATTTTATCTATGTTTAATATAGGCTGCTGGGTATATAAAATCTGTTAGCAGGGAAAAAATAAAAGAATATAAATGTTGAAGCATCGCATAAAAAATTTGGAAGAATACTTATCTTTTCTTTGCTCTAGTTATGTGGCAACATGGCAAATGAACTGGCAACCAGTGGAATGTACTGAAGCAGTTCAGTGTGAAAATTTGTAGGGTACAAAAATATTGACAAAATATCAATGATGGATGCACACACCATGCGAAATTAGTAGTAGCTGTGCTCGGTATCAGTACATCCATCATTGATATTCTGTCTATTTTTTATATTTAACTTGGCTCCATAGTATGCAGTCAAAATTTAAATAGAAATGTATTTCACATATGTCGTGTAACACCATTACTGATCGTGAACCTGAAAAAATAAAATAAAAGTAAATAAACCTGAAATAAAAAAATAAAGAATAAAAAAAAGTAGATAGTTGATAGAAAAAAATTCCGAAACAATAAATCTAAAACTTAGAAAGCATAAAACTCGTAGAATATATCAATGTCTTAACTGTCAGAAACTTTTGCATTTCTGAACCTGCCATTATATCTGATTTGCTCTTCATCTGAATTGAACCACAGTGTGCTGAGGTAGGCTAGTGTGAAAACGTGGGGAGCATTAAAATATTGACAAAGTATCAATGATGGATGGACGGTGACCATGCAAATTTAGTGATAGCTGCGCTTGGTCGCCATACATCCATCGTTGGTATTCTGTCTATTTATTGCTATTTAACTTCTCTGCATAGTATTTAGTGCCGTTGCTGAATATGCGAAACCTGTTAGCGGTACAAAAGAAAAAAAATAATATATTACTACAGTTGATTGAGCATAGTCAATAATAGATTAAGTATGTAAATTTTATGAATACTTATCTTTTGTTTATTCTAGTTATATAGCGACATGGCAAATGGAGTGAGGCACTGCAAAATAAAAAGGTTTGGATTCCAAAGAGAGTAAGTAGTGTAATCTGAGCAAAGAGGGCATCATTAAACATTTTAAAAAACCGTCTTGAGTCGCCTAAAAAATCGTTAACTTGTTATAAAGTTGAAGCATACGATCAATGGCAAAGGCAATTATGTTTTATGCATCTTGGCAGGTCCAGCTGCACAAAAGGTTCTGATAAGTCGCCGTATGCATTTAACCATGACAGCAACCACAGATGATGTACATCGGTTGTCAGTATTAGGAAATGAAGAGTATTTGGTATTTTTTTATTCGTCGATACTAAAAGCTGATGTTTTGTGCCTGTGAGGGTTATCTTTTGTCCGCACATTCGTAACTGCAGTTCCACAAAAGGTCCTGATCAACAATATGGTACAATTATGAAAGAAAGATAGGAAACGGAAGAGGACGGTGCGAAGAAGTAATTTGCACCAAATCACTTGTCACAACATCCTCTTCTGTTTTTCATCTTTCTTTTAAGAATTGTAGCTTATTATTGATCAGGGGCTTTTATGGAACTGAAGTTATGAATATGAGAAAAAAAATAACTATCACAGACACATAACATTAACTGTTAGTATCGGCGAATAAAAAAACACCAGATAGTTTTCATTTGCTAATATCGGCACATGATGTAGAACATCTGTATTTGCTCTTATGGTCAAATGCACAGGACCGAGTATCAGAACGTTTTGTACCACTGAACCTGCCAAGATGCATAAAAGACGGTCGTTTAGTAAAAATCGGATAGGCTAAAAAATAGGCGAATGACGATAACCAACTCAAAACACTAACTTATCAGCTGGGTCATGAATACAGTGGAGTGTACAAAAAGGATTAAATGAATCGTGGTAAACGGTGATTGGATGCTTGTCGTACACCTCCACCGTTGACCACTTTTAAGATATTCAATTTCAGAAATAATTATTATGCCAACGTAGCTGGAATCTCTTACCTTTCTCTCCAGCTCCTTTTGTTACTTCAGCAAAACTTTACACAATGGCCTGCAACAGACGCATTGCTAGCCGACTAAAGTAAAAAAAGGAACTGGAGAAGAAAAGTAAGAGCAGGCAGGTACATTGAGTATTATGTGTCAATATTAACAAACGAAGAATACATGGTATTCTTTGTTTGCGAATATTGACATTGAATATTTAACATTTGTGATAGAAAAGAGCCTTCTATCAAACTGAATTTGGCAATATGCAAAAAACAGATTCAATGGATGACATAAATCATCTCCAATGGTGTTGTTGATTTTTAAAAACAGGCTCAGATCTCCAATTCATTAAGCCACTCTACTCATCAGCCATGGCTGCAACCATATGAGTGTCGGTTACCGTGGCAAGATACGCAGATGCGTGAGGCATACATATGAAAAGTTAATACGCAGAAAGTTCATCGTTGCCTTTTAAGTAACTGGTATAAAGCAGCAGCATAGTTAACCCTTCTGAGGTCCCTTACAGTTACTTGTGTCCTTTCATCTCCCTTTATGCAAAGGCCTGCACCAAGCGATTTGCTAGATTGTTGAAAAAACAAAAGGAACTATATGGGACCTCAGAATGGGTAACTATGATGAACATCGTATGTCAATATTTGCAAATGAAGAACGTGATGGGCTTTAAAGCAGAAAGAACCTGGCTGACAAACAGGTCTGTTTCCTTTGAAATTTTAAATAAAAAAAAAAAAAAGGCTTATTGGCTGGGAACTTTGCATTTTAAAGTGCACCACGTTCTTTATTTGCCAATATCGGTAAACGATGTTAGATTTTACATTTGTATTTTCCATCGTGTATGAACAGCTGAAGGAACACATATCTTAAACATGTAATATTTCCATTAGTTATAACCACAACTTTCGTTGTAACCAACAAATGTGACAGTCACCTTACCGTTCACCACTTTTGAGATACTCAATTTTAGAAACAATTGGTATGCTGCCAACAACAACAGGCACAACAATTATATGTAAATCGACTTTTGAAGATATGGGTTGAGAAGGTATATATGCAGCAGTTTTTAGGCTTAGATTTTTAAACCAAAAGCGGCGAAAACAGTTGTAGGCTCCACCATGGCTGCAAAGGAACACGGTTGCATAATACTGCCATCCGGTCTTTGCCCTACCAAGTTATGGAGACAATATTTGACAACCCCCTTCATTTGTGTCAGAAATCAGGTAGTAATCATCATAGCCCTGCTGTATGTGTAGGAAACAAAAGTGTTTTAAGACATCTGGTTTAAGAAAGCATAAACGGGCTAAATGCATCCCAAAGTCAGAAATATGGGCCAGTGCAGTTAAACAGGCTGACGGATTTTGGACGCATTATAAGTATATCTAATAGAGCATCAGTTGTGACGTCGTTTTACAACGCGTTTTACCGCCAAAAAAAAGGGCCTGCATCAGCCCAAAATCCACCGGGCTGTTTTGCTATGTTGGCCCATATTTATGTTTTTATACAAAGCAGTACTACGTCGTATTGCTTAGATAGTACTTTCCCACCTAACTATAGGATCGCATGGTGGAGATTGTATTTCAAGTACAACAAAACATATACGTGCACTTTCCCTGCCATTAGAAGCTTCTGCATATCAGACTTTCAGATACATTCTCACCAAAAAAAAATGGATAAATAAATAAAAAGCAACGAAAACAGTTGTAGGGTCCACCATGGGTGCAAGGAAACACGGTTGCATAATACTGCCGTCCGGCCCTTGGGCTGCCAAGTTATGGAGACAATATTTGACAACCCAGTTCATTTGTGTCAGAAGCTAGGTAGCAATTATCATTGGCAACTATGATGAACATCGTATGTCAATATTCGTAAATGAAGAACGTGGCAGGCTTTAAAGCAGAAAGAACCTGGCTGACAAACAGGTTGGCTAGAAAGTTTGGACTTTAAAGTGCACCACGTTCTTTATTTACTAATATTGGCAGATAATGTTAGATGTTACATTTGTGTTTTCCATCGCGTACGAACAGCTGAAGCAACCCATATCTTAAACATGCAATATCTCCATTAGTTATAAGCACAACTTTCGTTGTAACCAACGAATGTAACCATCATGACTTATAATAGCGTGACATAGCATAGCAGAAGTATATCTTATAGAGCGACGACTCCGATGTCATTTTTTCACACCGTCAGTCACAACAATTATAAGTAAATCTAGTTTTAAAGGTGTGGGTTCAACAGGTATATGTGCAGCAGTTTTTAGTCTCAAATTTTTAAATAAAAAGCAGCGCAAACAGTTATAGGCTCCACCATGGTTGTAAAGAAACACGTTTGCCTAATACTGCCATCCGGTTCTTGTCCTGCCAAGTTATGGAGACAATATTTGACAACCTACTTCATTTGTGTCAGAAATTAGGTAGTAATCATCATAGCCCTGCTGTATGTGAAGCAAACAAAAGTGTTTTAAGATACCCAGTTTAAGAATGTACAAACGGGTTAAATGCATCCAAGAGTCAGAAATATGGGCCAACTTAGTCAAACAGGCCAGTTGAGTTTGGGCTAATGCGGGCCCATTTTTTTTCAGCGCAAAACTTGTGGCAAAACGCAGTGCAAAACGACGTCGTAGCTGTCGCTCTATAAGATATACTTATAATTGTTATGCTGCCAACAACAGCAGACATAATAGTTATAAATAAATCAAGTTTTAAACATACAGATTCAACAACTATATATGTAGTAGTTCTTAGGCTCAGATTTCTAAACCAAATACGGTGCAAAATATTTTTGACTCCACTATGGCTGCAAAGAGACGCGGTTGCTTAGTAATGGCATCCGGTACTTGGCCTGCCAAATTATGGAGACAATATTTGACACCTCACTTCATTTGTGTCAGAAAATAGGTAATAATCATCATAGCCCCACCATACGTGAAGCAACAAAGAATGTACCCACAACAAATAAGCCTACTAAGAATAGTAAAAAGAGGATATGGCCACCATGGCTGCAAATCTAGTGACTTGCCCTGCCAAGATATGAACCAACTAAACTTTAATCCTCTTATCTTGTAGACTCATAAAGTGCAATAAGGTCTATACACCTTTGTAAAGACAATCATTGCTGTTATACCATCAAACCGATTGACAACGCAATGAGAAGGTTTGTCAAAAGCTGCTATTCCAATAACATAAGATAAACCTACAAAAGAAACATGGTAAACAATTAACAACTTTTACAAACCAAATAGAATAAACACATGACTATTCACTGATCAGGTAACAAAATAATGTAACCCAACCGTACCCCCATCAAATGACTATAAAACAATAGTTATCATATCCGATTACCAAAAGCGAAAATACCTTTGACATAAACTATTCCATTTGTTTGGAGAAAAAAAATCAATTATAAAGAGCTAAAAATAAAGGCAATGAAACATAATCAACCAACTGATCTAGTGCAATGATAAGTGAAGTCCAAAAATTATAAGTATATATACCATAGAGCGAAAACTGCGACGTCAAATAATAACAACAACAAAACCCCAAGTATAAAGTCCAAAAATGATCAATCAAGCGAAAACACACAGGACTAAATCGACCAACAGCAGCAACAAAATCCGAAATCTCAAAGCATAAAATCAACAAAACCGACAATTAAGTGCAACAAAACCCCAAACTTCAAAGCATAAAATTAGCAAACCCGACAATTAAGTGCAGCAAAATAAACCTCGAACAAAGTAACAACAACAAAATCCTAAATCTAAAGTCCATACAACAACAACAAAACCCTAAATCTAAAGTCCAAAAATTACCAATTAAGAGAAGTATACTACCGTAAATCAAGCAATAGCAATAACTACTAAAGAATCACCAATAACGAAAAACTTAACCGACAAAAAATAAAATAAAGTGAAAACATGAAACCTACAACATAGAACTGCCGTCTGTATAAGGTAAGCCCATAAATTGCGAAATCTAGATAAGATCAATTCTAAAGATGTGGGTGTAATTAAAGTGGCACTATACCAATAACAAATGGCTTAATAACAGCCACAAAAAAACCCTCAAAGAGTAGAGAGTATACAATCTTCACCATACGATGCTATAGTTAGGTGGAAAAGTACTATCTAAGCAATACGATGTAAAACCACTTTGTATAGCACCGATTTGTATAAAGACAGAAATACGGGCCGACTTAGCCAAAAATGGCAGGGAAAGTGCACGTGTATGTTTTCTTGTACTTCAAATACAATCTCCACCATACGATGCTGTAAGTAGGTGGGAAAGTACTATCTAAGCAATACGACGTAGCACCGCTAATACGGGCCAACTTACCCAAACAGGCCGGCTGATTTTGGGCTGATGAAGGCCCATCACGTTTTTTGCGCCAAATCGCCAAATGTGGCAGTGCAACAGTGAAAAACGACGCAATAAGATATATATATATATATATATATATATATATATATATATATATATATATATATATATATATATATATATATATATATATATATATAATTATTAAACGTATTCATTGATGATGTTTAATTTAATTACATTTTGCTGTTTTTTGTTAATACTTCATCCATCTCATATTAAAGTGTCCACATTATTATTTTAGATTTGGAAAATTGATGATCTCTCATAAGGTTGCTCGTAATGGGTCGGTCAAGGGACTCGGTCGACTTCTTGGGGACGCATCCCACCCATTACGGGGACTATAAACCGAGAGTCACATGGGGAATAAAAAGGAAGTCGGTCGACTGTTAGTCCGAGTTGCTTGGCACAAACATACACCCCCAACGGATAAAAATGTGACAGTTGCTCACAATAATTTGAAAAAAAATAAAATAATAATAATCCTTCTAGATTTTAAATAAATACCATAATATTTCTACTATAAATACCTCAATACTTCTCATTTTTATACACACTTTCTCTTCTCTTCTCTAGTTAATGGAGAACATTAGATGTTTCATGGTCACCACCTTTGAAACATGAGATATTCAATGTGATGATGAACTACACATTATCAAAGAAAAGTTTAACAAGCAGTCCAACGTTTTAAAGAAGAGTTCATTATTCATGAACTACACTAATTAGAGAACCCGCGGTTAAAAAATTACTCATGGACGACCAAGCTTGAAGAAACAAATGAAGAAGAAATGTGTCGATTAGTCACTGTCGCTCTTAGTCTATATGAATACCAGTGGCTCGAATTCGGTTAGACTTGGTGTGGGAGTCAGATGCTAACCAGCTAAACTACAAGTATATAACGATACATAGAGGTGACGGAAATTGTGGATTTCTAAATCGATGTCATCATTTTTCACTAATTAGGTAAAACAATCAAATATTAAAGCGGCACTACGTGAAGTTTGCCCATTACCTTTAACTCATCCATTTTTGATTACATATAAAAGTGAAAATGCATCCGGATAGGAGCACACATATGTTAGTCGTCAAAATGTGTTTAGCGAATATATTTCAGAAAATATTTACTTGACAAAATAATTATGTAACGTTCTTTTTATTGTATTTCTAATTATTAATTCAAAAGGAGAATTGTAGTATTTGTTAACTAGATATGTATATGTGTATGACAAAAGTAAAAATAACTATAAAAATAAATAAATAAGCAAAAAAGAAAAAAAAAAAATTACTAAGACAAACAATGATCAACTAATAATATCTAAAAAGTAAAAATAAGAAAAAAGTCAATAATCACATAATTTTATGTAACTTTTGACAATAAAGATAAAGCATACAATGATTAATATAATCATCTTGTTGTATTTAGAGTGGCCCTCTAAAATAACTCGTTTTCATATCTTTTTCCAATAATTTATAGGTAATAACATAAAATCATTTTCATGCACGAGTTTTAGAAACAAACAAAATGACATATGACAACAATACATTATCATATAAAAAGCTTGCAAGTGTTTTTATTTCCTGTTCTCGCAAAAGAGTTTGCGATGAACAAATAGATGTCGTGACCCAAACTACTACTTATGGTCTAAACTTGAGAGTTTCACCAAAAAAATTCATATCTTTCATCACGAAGTAGCTAGCACGTTTAAGGTTGCATGCAGTTGTTAGAATTGCTTAAAAGAGTTTACAAATATTTATCATATAGTCGACTTTTTATATTTTCAATATATAGCCCAAAAAGAATGTTTGGTGATGGTGGGCCATTACAAAGGGAATTCATTTGCACACTCTCATATTTGATTGAAACATTTCAAAATGTGCATTAAACAGATATATTGTAAATGTAAAATGCTTTAAGTGTTTGTACATTGAATGTTTCAATCAAATTTATTAGTGTGTCAATCACTTCCTCATAATAAATGTGCGGGAGTAGTTTGCACACTATTTATTTTGATTGGGACAGTCACTATATAATTATATATAGCACACTGTATAACTAAAGTTATACGCAAAATAAAATATCTCGATAAAAAACTTGAGGATGCAAAACAATTCCCAAATTTACGTATATATGAAAAAGACTAACTTAATGGGTCCAAAAATATATATTTTAAAGAGCTTCACATCTATTTTGTCTGTGTATGTTTGATATGGATCCAGCTGTAAATCAAGGTTGGTAAATAGGAGACGTGGAGCATGCACTACCCACACACGCAGGTAATCAGGAAATATCTCTGTACCCAACCAGCAAATTGTACGGATTTTAGCACTTGGGAATTCCATTCCCTGCAACCACCCATATATCTTGCATTGCCTAACCTTTTTCAATTTTATCAATTCTACCCAAGCATCTCATGTATTTCCATACTCGACATGCCCGACACAAACGTGTCTCTTTCTTATAGGACGAAGAGCAAAAAATAAAAAATAAAAAATAAATAAAAAAATAAAACATAGATGATGTCGTGTACACATATACACGACATTACCCGACATTGTGTTGGGAAGAAGCAATCCCTGAAAAAGCTTACCGGAATAAATGTTTGAAACGAAAATTCATATGAATTTCGCTTATTTGAACGTTATTTCGCTTAGTTTTTTTCACAGATCTAATTTTTAGTGTATGTGTTACATTGGTGTTTTTAGTGGTGGTGATAAAAAAAAGTGTTGGTGCTGTTGGTGGTGTTGTGGTGGTGACAGGGGTGGTGGCTGTGGTGACAGTTGGTGGTTAGGTGACTGTGTGGTGGTGTTGGCTGTGGTGTTTGTGTTGTGGTGACAGGTGGTGGTGAGGTGACTGTGTGGTGGTGTTGGCTGTGGTGTTTGTGCTGTGGTGACAGGTGGTAGTAGGTGACTGTGATGGTGGTGGTTCCGGTGTTGACGTGTTTGTGTGGTGGTGTTGGCTGTGGCGTTTGTGCTGTGGTGACAGGTGGTAGTAGGTGACTGTGATGGTGGTGGTTCCGGTGTTGACGTGTTTGTGTGGTGGTGGTGGCTGCGGTGGTGACTGAGTTAACGGTTGTTGGCGGTGAATATGGCGGATTATCGGGTATTTCGCAATATTTATTTTTTTTGTTCCATTACACGTATTGTTTATTTGTTACGTATATGTGTTGTAATATATATTTATATGTTTTTGTTATTTTAGGATTATTTTGTGCAAATTACATGTAGGAGTAGGTTGTCTTTTATTAGTGACATTAGAGATCTGATTTTGAACACCCCTAAGGAACAATTATTTAGGGAAACATATTTTGGTTGGTTGTTAGATATACCGAAAATGCAAGAGAGTGGGGTGTTAGTACATTATTTTATATGCCACCAAGTGCCGTGTGAGGAGGGAGAGACAGAGATTGTTCCTTTGAGATATCATGTACGTGATCTTGATCGGGTAGGTGAGGTTGAGATTAAGTTTGGTAGGGAGGAATTCTGTCTAGTTACGAGTTTAAGGTTTGGGACAGATTTTAGGGAGCCTTATAAAGATGGACCTAATCCGTTTAGGAGACGAGTGTTCCCTTCGTCTCTTGATTCAAAGAAAATACAAGTTGGTATGTTGTTACGTCAGATAAAAAGTGAAGAGTTTCGTGATTTGAGTGACATAGATGCTGTTCGGCTTTGTTTGTTAGGCGCGTTGTTGTTGGTGTTAAAAGGGACTGAGCTTTGGAATTTAGTTGACGGATTTTTATTTAGGTTAGTAGAGGATTTAGATGCTTGGAATGTGTATCTGTGGGGGTCGTTCGTATGGCCAACCTTGTACGATAATCTAAAGGATGCAGCAGTTCAGCGTAGGGCAAAGCACTATAGATCTAAGCACAGTTTTGATTCCAGATGATGGTTCTTTGGAAGAATCATTTGCTGGTGTAATTTCAGAAGAAACAAAATTAAAACGTGAAGAGCGTTTCCGGTATCTAATCAAATGGTTTAGAGAAAAAACAAACGTGAAGAGCGTGTCCGGTTTAAACTTGGGTGCAAGAAAAAAACTAAACCTACTACACCATATACGCAAACCATTTTCAATTTTCTTGTTCACAATAATGGTCAATTGGTTTGCAATGGCGGAAAACCGTAGTATGTAAATGGTTGGAAGATGAACATCAATATTCCAAGAATGAAGCTGGAAGAGCTGAAGCAATATTTGTTTAACATTGTTGATAGGAAGATTCATGCTCTTTATTATGAAGTACAACACACTGGGTTTTCAATCACCGTCAAACTAAGAAACAACTATGATATGCATGTGATGTTTGATATTTCAGCAGCACAAGGCCAGTTGGAAATTTACATTGACCATGGCGGTGTCGATTTTATTATTGCAAAATATATATGCCCAAATGCTACCTTGGCAGAAATGATGCATCATGTGATAACAGACTACACAAGTGACAACGAAGACGAAAAAAAGAATATAGCACAATCAGATTACACTTTTGATCAAATGGTTGAATGGGCGGAACAAGAATACTTTGAGAATGAGGATGCAAAAGCAGATGAACGTCATACAGCGATATGGAAGAATCGTTTCTATTATTAATTATATCACTCAATATGTGTCATGTATGCTATAAGATTGTCTTCTTTATATGATTTTCGTAATCAATGTTTGAATAAATGTTAGCCTATGTATCCAAATTACATTCATTCAAATAAAAGTAGAAACCTTCATTAATAAAAACCAAACCACATAAGATAAAGCAAGATAAACACAATCGTCTTATTTGCTGGGTTGAACAACATACAATTGTGCCACTCCATCATAAGCACTACAAGTACATTCAACAAAAAACATTACCTCATCATCTTCAGTAATGTCAATACGATAGTCAAATGAAGATAACTTACACGACAAATTAATCGAAACATTTGGATCTAAATTGAATTTCTTCACCACCAACCCAGCTAACCTTGAGTACGTCATATCATTATACATAATGACACCTCGATGCTGATCATCAAAATGTAATACACATTTGAACTTCTTAATATTTGAATTCATGGCTACTCTAGAGAGAAGTAACAAATCTATGTATATTTCAATTCATAGCTAGCTTATAAAGTGAATGACAATTCGTAGCAGAAAAAAACATTTGTTCTAACATTGATATGACAACTCACTGACAATGTCGTGTTCGCTTAAAATTTTACACAAAATATGACATTGATATGACTATTCAATTTTTAAGTACTGACATTGATATGAAAACTCAATTAAAATGTCGTGTTCGCTTAAAATTTTACATGAAATATGACATTGATTTGACTATTCAATGACCTTCATATTAGCCCTTTTTAACATTTTGTAGTTGGTTCCAGAGTCTTTTCAAATTAAAAATTAAATAAACCCTATCTTTTTTTACCTATATATACCCACTACATTTTCAACCAAAAAACACATATCACACTCACAATTTAATCAAACTCTCTCAAGAATGTCTCAAGAAAACACGGTTAACACTCCACTAGCAGATATCTTCCCATTATTCCAAACCGAAGAGGAACTGTAACACCCCCTAATTTGTGAGATAACAGCGGAAGACTAATTGAGGTATTACGGTGAGGATCAGAGTCATAATCATAGAAAATGGCTCAAAAGAGACGTTTGAAAGTTGTTTGTCATTCAAATGATAATTTCGTTACAAAAGGTAAAATATCAGATTTGTAAAGTCCCATGAAAGGGTATGATAATTTGAAAAGAATGACATATTTGATTTTACACCACATAATTTATCAGAGTTATAATGCCCGCTCCGTGTCTTGTCCTGCTCCGTTAATTACGTGAGATAAACATGCTTAAAGTGTCAACACAAAGGTTGGTGAGTTCATAGAGTTTAATAGAAAACAATTTATTTCAATAAATTCAAGTGGTGTACAGTGGTATTTGAAATAAATACACGTATGGGTAAACAGTTGATTTCAATGATTTCGAGAGTGAGGTGATAATTGTAATAAATACTAATATTGGTGAAACAAGTAGTGAGTTGCGTGGGGTAAAAACCTTAAGTAAATCATGTATAGAATCAATTAAATATCGGGGTAGGATTCCATGGGAATCATAATCCTAGCTGGGAGTGATAATAATGGTGTTCTGCCTGAAACCTACAATCGTAGTCTTGTGAAATACTAATACAGCTGTATCTAAATATATATGAAAACATATATATCCTTATAAATATTGCCCTAAGCCTCATGACATGCAAACATTAAAGAGTACCGTAAAACAGTGAGGGGGAAACAATCTAAATCAATGGCATGAGTTATGGCCCTCGAAGTAATAGGAGATTATGTCATTTCCTATTTTTCTCAAATATAGTGCATTGCGACTAATACGACTAGCCACAAAGGCATTCCGTCCAGTATTAGTGGATTAGGCAGTCAGCTTCCAACAGGTTTTGAATCTGTCCACTATATTCGCATTCACTCACAGGTGATTAATGGTTCATGATAGGATTGATGATACACTTAGGATGTTAGTCCTATATAACGTGTATGAGATACTTTGAGTGGATATAACTAAGTATGCGGAATCTACTCAGTTATACTTAGAAGAATAATTATGTTGTGTGATGTGTATGAATGGAACAGTGTATTAGTATGAACAATGAAGACAATTGTTTAACAAAAACGATTCAATATTATTTATGAATAATACGAGTGATCTCCTATCACTAAGGTTTACAACCTTGAATCTCTATGAATAATCGTACATAAACTTTAACCTAGGATATCCTTTTATAGAACAAGGATTCCTGTACAAGATAACTATAACTCTAATTATATAAGATATTCACTAAATCCTTTCTATAATTATCCTATTACACGTATTTATAATATAAGCAGTACTAACTTCTTGTACTGGCAGTACTAACTGACTTAGTACTGTTAGTGTTATCTTCCATCAGTACAAACTTCAAGCTTGTCAGTACTAACTGTTAGGTTTAATTCCCAACAATCCTCCCCTAAACTTATGATTTCTCTCCAAATCACTAAGTTTCTTTGAAATAAACTTTACCTCTGATGATGGGGGGATTCTTCCAAACATTACCAAGTTAATCTTTTAGTATAAGCTTTTCTTTGCCCTGCAAGATCAAACATTCTTCTGATTAACACATCTGCCATTTCTGAATCAGCTTCAACTTCCAGTGTTGAACATACTAAAGTAACCAATACAGCTGTTCTGAGAGGGTAGTCTTTTTCTACTAACATGTATATTTCCAAACCATCCTTAGTAGAAATTCTATGCACACCACATGTATCAAATAACTTTCAAGAAACATCTTTGATAGCAGATTGAAACCTCCAGATTGCTTCACCTCCATCTGGTCCATACAATCTCTTCAACTGAACCTACAATTCCTTGTCTTTATCTTCAAGAGGATCTGAAATCATGAATCTTTCCTGTACTAAACTCCATAACTGATTGAGATCTTCTCTATCAAATCCTCTGAGCATATCTTCAAATAACTTATACTTCTCAGTTTTACCTCCAACCCTTATGATTTTCCACCCTTTCATCCTTCCATCTGTGAATACCTCCCAGTCCATAATAGGGTGTTTTGCTTGGAGTGGTCTAACATTTGTGGATTCAGGAACTACCACTATCATGTTCTTGATTTGTTCATGTGTTAAACTCTCAGTTGTAGTCTTTTGCTTCTTTGATGTATTTGATTCCAACAATTCAGCTTTTCTTTTCTCTTCTTTACTGTGTCCAGTATCAATAACAAAATCTGTTGGAAAGGGTTTATTTATCCTTGCATAAGCTGCATAATAAGCTTTCTCAATCTCTGCATCTGATCTTCCTTTGAAGTAACTTTGCTTCCAAAAGGCTTGATTCTTCAAATAGCTCTTCATGAAACTTATCTGCTCTTTCTTTGAAGGAATCTTCTTCTTGTAACCTTTTTTCTTTCTTTCCTTGATTTTCTGAAATAGATCATCTAAAGCCACTTCTTTATTCTTTGATAGAATGAAATCAGTAAGCATTGCTGACCTTGCTTCCACACTTAGACTCTCATCATACACCAATTGTACTGCCTTTGCCTTCACTATTGGATCAGTATCTATCAAATATTGAATATGTTCTTCAAATGATTCCTGAGCAATCTGAGCATCTGAAGCAATTCTTTCTTTTTCCAATCTTTGATCTTCCATAAACTTAGCAACTTCAGCTTCATACATCTTTCTTGCCATTTCTGCATCAAAATCTATTTGTACTTGAGTTTTGGGCTTGATCTTCTTAGGTTGTGGCTCATATTCAACCATAATAGCCTTTCCCTTGTCTTTAGCAGTTTGAACTGCTTCCTTTGCTACCTCAGCAGTTTGTACTGCTTCCACTGCTTCAGCAGTACCATGTTGTTGATTCTGATCTTCAGTACCACTTTCACCCATATCAACATTACCACCAGCAGTACCTTGTTCTTCATCCATATTACCACCAGTACCTTCTTCAAAGTCCAAATTCCTCCCCTGATTGTCTGACCTTGAATTTTTTTCCTTTTCTTTCCTTGATTTCCCTGTTTTCCTCCCCTGTTTGGGAGAATCACCATCATCATCTGAACTATCATGTGAACCATCATCTGAAGAACTAGCAGATATCACCACCTTATATCTTTTCCTCTTAATTTGAGCTTCCAAATTCTTCATTCTAAGTGTCAACTTGGTGTAGACCTTGGCAAAGTTGTTCTTATGGCTTTTGAGCTCTTCTTCCAGATTTTCCACCTTTTCATACAATTTGGTACAAAGAGCCGTCAATTCATTGAGTTTAATACTGCCCTCATCACTTCTAGCTGTGTTACCTGCTAGGAGAGGTGAATCAAGGGGCATAGATTCAGTTTCTATCCTAGTTAGACTAGGATGTACTCCTGAACCACCTATTTGCTCCATGCGGCTTGGGATTTCATCACCTATGACAAGTCTTGTAGGACTTGGCACAATAGATGTTGCCATGGTAGGGGTCTTAGTTATGGTTACACTGGCCTTCTTAGCAGTAGTGTAAGCCCCATCCATACTATCATTAAAGATAGCCTCATCTGCTTCAATGGTCTGAGTAGGAGGACTAGGCTGAGGACCCATAGTCTCCTTTCTGGTTCTCCTTCTGTAGGTTGTGGTGATTGGGGTGTATGAGTTATTTCTGGAATCACAATGGATGTGTGTTGGGGCTCAGTTGGGTTTACTGACCCTTCATCCTGAATATTTTGAATCTGAGTAAGCATGGTTTGAGATAACGGTGTCACTTCCCCATTCCAACCCCTGGATACCATTGCCATATTTTGAAACACTTTTTGTTGCAGGCAAGGAGTAGGAAAAATTGTTTTATGGGAAAGCAACTTACTTTTCCTTTCATTTAAAATGGTTTGGATGAACCTTGGGTACATCAAAAATTTTGTTGGAGATGTCACATTCTTCACCATACTTTCAAAAATCATTTTTGAAAAATTGTAAATTCTGTCAGTTGATAAACACACAAGAGCAATAGCAATATTGCTACTGAATTGCTCCCATGAGGTTCTTTTTGGACTAAGACAGTGAAGAAGTGTGTGTATTAAAAATCTCCATTGAGGTGAGAAACATCCCTTTTTAAAAGTTAAAAGTCTGTTGGATGTGTCATACCCCCATGTTTGAAATATGATGTTAAATTTTTGTGTTTGGCAAGTCTATGATACAATCTGAATCATCTAAATGGAGATGTCTCCTTAAAGATTTTTCTGTAACATAGATGTTTTGCCCATCCACAGTTGCACTTAGTGCAGTTATAGGTGTATCCTCATCATCTTCATCAAGTGTTATGACAGATGAAGTCTGCCAAAATTGTTTGATTTGTGAGGAATAGAGAGTGGGATTAACAGTCAAAGCATACCTTATATAGGAGTTGTTGAGAAAATCCACAATCTCATAGAACTTAGGTCCATCCCCTTCCTCTGTTTTCTCAAGAAAAGCAACCTGATTATGTGTCTTTACGAACTCCAAATTTTCCATGAGTATGTTAACAAGTTAAACAAAAAGATTGATCATATGTGGTTTAATTGAAGATGTGCAAAGCCAGTTGGGTTTTTATATAAGTACGGTTAGGGTTTGAGAATTTTGCGCAAAGGGATAATTATTATCTTTAGAAAGTGAATAAGTAAATATGTAGTAAGAAGATAATTATCCAAACAAAAAACCTATTTATATGGTAAGAAACTGATTTTACGCAACGGCTAGTTAAAAAATCTGTTACTGACACAACAGTTCTAACGGCTAGTTGAGCAGTACAAAGTTTACACTAGCAGTACAAACTTTGCACTAGCAGTACTAACTTTTAAGAAAAATTTTAATGAGCAGTATAAACATATTAGTGATTTAAAAACAATACTGCTCACTCATAGTTTTTAGCAAACTATCAGCTATCAACGGATTTGATGTGTCTTTACCAATAGCCGTTTGCTTTGGACTAGCCAACTCTTCACTGTTAGATATGGTGAGTTGATAACCATATAGTTTTTGGTAAACTATCAACCATGAACGGATTTGAGAAGTCTTTACCAGAAACCGTTTGCTCTGGACTAGTTGGTTCTTAAGTGGGTTAGACATGGTGAACCAATAACCATTTGTTGTGTGCACAGATCACACACTTTGAATCTCCAAAGCACCTCACCATCCAAAGCATCAAACACTTAATTCACCAACTCCAATCAACCTGCAATTGTTAGTCCAACAATAGAAAACAAAGTGCAAAGCACTTGTCTCATAACAAAATAAGCATATGGCTAACATTGCACACAAACAAGGAAATTAGTTTCCTTGTGGTACCTAAGCCATTACTGAATTAGGTTTTCCTCTTGCATCAATATAATTAAACCTTTTCAAAACAGTTGGTGCACCATTGGATTGAAGTGGTCTCCAAACCCATGATGCTGATGCATTAATACCATTGCCCATATTTCCCTTAACGGTGTTTTTAAAACAATCAGTATTAACTGCTTGCCTAGCAGTATGAACTGCTGGGTTTGCAATAGCAACCTTAGGCTTCCAAATTTGTTTCTTTACAACTGCTTGGTTATTAAATGGCCTTCTAGCAGTTGATGGTGCAGATTTGAAAAATGTTTTTGCACTTTGAACTGCTTGTCTAGGGTAAAAAGTCTTATTTGGTCTAGCAGTATGAATTTCTGGTCTAGCAGTATGAACAGCTCTTGGTCCAGACCTTAAAAGAACTGATCAGGGTATCATTCTAGCATTTGTAGAGTGAGTTTGAGGTCTTTCTAAGCTCATCCTTTGGTTTGTATACCCAATTACCCATTTGTTGCAAAAAGGCTGCAAGATGGTCAAAGCTCCCACATGAAAAACAAGCTTTCCTATAACAGACAAAGTCATCACCTAGTTGGTGAGACTTGAGGTTGTTCCAATTCCTTTGGTTACCTCTGGGCTTGTGTGTGGTTCTATACATTTCAGCATACCTAACTGTTTTCCTAGCAGTATTAACCTTTGACTTAGGCCTAACAGTTGTATTCTTGACCACCTTAGGAACTTTTGGTTCCTCTACCTTAACACTATCAGGCTTAATCTTATCCTGATCACTCTCATAATAATCAGAAGTCCAATCCTCTATGGTTGGAGCATCTGAGTCCCTAGCAGATGACACCTTGTCATCAGAGAGTGATTTATCACTTGCACTCTCAAAGCTTACTTCTACAGGATTTTCAACAACTACATTTTCCTTTTGTTTAGGACCATATTCCATCTTAGGTAGTTGAAATTCTTCCAGACCTGTATGTTCTAGGTCAATACCTGGAGGTGTAGGTATTCCTCTATAAGGAGGTGGAACAGACTTATAACCTAGACCTGATTTAGCCTTGTTGATTATTTGACATTCAATTAACTTCTGAACTCCTTTTGATGTATACTCTAAAGTATCTACACTTAATTGAATGTTCTCCTTAGCCTGTTTCAACTTATCCAATTCATCTTTTAACACACTAATTTCAGCATCTCTAAAAAATATATCCCTTTTAAGAACAGCTACAGTATCAGAAAAAGTAGACTCATTACTCTTATAATGAAAAATTTGCTCTTCTAACACAGCTAAACCCCTTTTATGATTTGCTTGATTGTGAATAGTCTGGTTTAACTCTATTCTCTGTTCATTATAGTATTTCCGAAGAGTTTCTAATTCTTTTAAAGCATCACATGATTTAGAACACTTAGAAACTTGTACCTCATAGTCTGAAAAGGCCATGAGAGCTATCTCTGTAGGTGCTGCATCCTCCTCTGCAATATAGCTCCAGTCAAATCCTAACCCATCAATGGCCACCATTGTAATACCTGAAATTTTATAACATGTAAAATGACCAAATTGCCCCTGGGAATTTAAAACCTAAATAAAACATATGTAAAGCACAAAATAAATTCCAAACTTCTAGCAATGAACAAGTTATGATCCCAAATAATTTTAACAACACCATTTAACATTTATACCAGCCACAAAATTACCAAAATGCCCTTGGGCGCCAAATAGAATTTAATTTCAAAAGTTATGATTTAATAAAAGGTAATTAAAGGAAATTTAAAGGCATTAAAATTAGTTAATCAAAGCCATTAAATTCCTAAGCTAAAATTCCGAAATTTTGACCATTAACCCTCCCCTATGACTCGGCTTCTTGGTTAAAAATCATTCAACACAATTTTTATCCTAAAAACCCTAAATTGCCGATTGAATCAATAACACACAAAAATCCTCCTTGTGCCCATTCGAAATTATGGAGATCAAACACATATTTTCTTGAGTTCATCACAATCCTAAAAAGCCTAGAAAAATAGCAAACCGAATTGTAGTAGCCTAGTTCAATCGTTTTTGAATTTCCTTTGTGTCGAGTACAAAAGTGAGGTAAATGTCATTTTAATTCATTCGATCTCCATAAAATTCATTCTTTATTTTTCCTGAGATCCTTACATTGTATATGACCTACTAAAAATGTGTGCAAGGTGTTTTGGTCGTGCATGAAGGCTTGGTGAATTCCTTGTGTCGAATTGTTCTAGCCGTGTAACATAAATCACCATCAATCCATCCGATCATTCTAAAATTATTCTGGTAATTTTCTCAGCTTCTAATGATCAAATATAACATGGGAAAAATGATAAAAACAGCCCATGCATCATATATAAATCGTATGGAAAATATTGTTTTATAAACCCTAGAATCGAATTAAATATCAAAATGCATACATGCAATTTTTCTGGATCAAGTTATTATTTTTCATGGCATCTATGATCATCATATAACACCAGAAAAATGTTCATTTGAATTGTGGAGGCCTAAATCTATTATTGTGGAAATTGTTGTGAATCGGCTATAATAGGAATAAAAGGAAAATTATGGAAAAACCCTAAAAACATTTCGACCTAAGGATTTCATGATTAAATCTGGAAAATTTATGTGTCTAAATGATTTGGTAATGATGATGTAATGATTGGTGAAGTTAGGGTTTTGATTTTGTTATTTAAAAGGGTAATCGATTTGAAGAAATAAATCTAAGGGTGTGTTTTGTAATTCTAAAAACTCAAGGGATAATTTTTGTAGGTTAATTGAACATGTTAGAATTCGTATAAAATGTTAAATGAGGGGTCCTTATGTAAATTTTGCATTTAAAAGGTTAAATGGGTAATTATAGATAATTATTAATTCGGTTTGCAAATTAATTAAATCAAGGGACTAAAAAAGTAAATACTGGAAACTTGAAGTCATTTTGAGTAAATAATAATGTTAAGAGGGTTCGGTGTAATTTTAGATAATTATGGGGGCTAATATGTAATTGTTGTGAATTTATGATTTAATATATAAGTTTTATAACTATAGGGACTAAATGTGTAATTATGTAAAACTAAAGGGCTAAATCGTACCATACATGAAATTAGAAGGTAGATTCTGTAAATAATTTAATCTAAGGGTTAATGGTGTAATTAAGGATATTATATGGGTTAAATTGTAAATTATGTAACTTTAGGGTTTATTTGGTAACTTTTATAAATAAAGGGTCTAAAATGTAAAATATGGAACTTAATGGGCTAAAGAGGTAATTCTGAATAAATGGGGTATTTAAATAAGTAATTTATGATATTTTCATTTAACCCTAAACCTTTAATTTGATATATTTACAATTAAAACCCTAAACTTTGTAAACTTGTCATATTTAACCCTAAACTTTTATAACTTGCTAAAGTCAACCCTAATTCCATAATGATACTAAATTAATGACTTCACTAAATCAGAATATCTAAATCTTACTCAATATAGAAATTTGTTAAATTTGGAAGCTTACTAAATAAGGAAACTTTCTAAAAATGGAAACCTGCTAAAAATAGAAAGTTACTTAATATGGAAATGTGATCCTTAGTAATCATGTCTTTACTCCTCTAGGTGTGAAGAGGGAGTAGTCTTGTGCTCTTGATCATCTTATCCAGTATTTTCCTTTGTCAGCAATAAGGTACAGATATTCTGCTTCTTTAATAAGAGGCCTTCATTCTCTGATTATGATTCATATTAGGGTTTCCCTATACCATTGCTATGTTCCCTTCATTCATGAACTTCGATTATTGAACCATCATGATATTGAACCTTTTATGATTATGAACCTTTCATTCATGAACCTCTAATTATGAACCCTTGACCATGAACCTTTGCTTATGAACCTTGCTTATGAACCATGATTATGAACCTATGATTATGAACTTATGAAACATGATATTGACCTATGCAAGTAAACTAAAAACATGATTCATGATATTTGACCTTTACCCTCAGTTTGATACTACGAGCCACTCACTAGGCATGAGGGTTTCATGTCCATGTCAGTCGATGCACCGATGGCATGACTCTAGGGCAGGAGAGTGATGACCTGTCCCGTCCCTGCAAGTTTATGTTTATGATTCATGTTTATGTAGAGGCAGATTATGGCCACCGGGGGCGTATGGATGCATCCTAGATTTGTTCATGTACATGTTATGTTATGTTATTCATGGTGACTGATGGTGTGTGCGATACACGTCTTTCACACTCCGGGAGCTAGCTACTCCAACCCATGATGAGGACACCCCTCATATTTACAGGATACTAAGAGGTCTCCCCTCTACATGTTTATGGCTATGATTATGATTATGATTTCATGTTATGGGCTCGTAGTGGATTACTGACCTTTCTTTACCATGCACCTTTGTCCTTTCTCTTATGATACCATGTATTCTTACCATGTATTCATGTTTCCATTCTCATTTACTCATGTATTATTCATTATGCTACTGCTTGTTACGTTATATCTGTTCACTGAGCTCTAGTAGCTCAGCCGCGTTTTCTTTTCCCGCGGCAGGTAATTAAGCTAGGAGCTGGGCATGGCTTTGGGGTTGAGTGCACCTGAGTGGAGCTTGTTCTTTATAGCTTATCTACCATTGATTTTCCTTAGACATTATGTTGCCATTGTTTAGGCATTGAACTTATGTACTTCTTTTATTTTCTTTCATTTGGATATAAGTCATGTTGACTTATTATTGGATTATGTATTTGACTTCCGCTATTTTGGTTTATGGATGCTATGTTGTTCTGATATGAAACCATATATTTGTGATATCTTTACCCTTGTCGGGTCGGGGTGTTACAATTTATGGTATCAGAGACAGGTTTCTGAAACCCGTTGGCTTAGGCCTTTGACCTATGAGGATTGGGTAGACATTAGGTTTTCCTTTCGCGTACTCTTTTCCTTATTTTGCTCTGTCATATTTTTGCTTCACCCTACTAATCGTCTTCATAATTCTATAGATGGTTAACACTCGTCACCAGGAGTATAACAGTGGAGGAGATGCTGAAATCCCCAATCTGGAGGCTATGGTGGCTAATGTTGTAGCCAGTCTGCTACCGAGCCTTAACACTGAGGCGGTGATCAACCGGCTTATCAGTGGTGGAGCTGGTCCATCTGGGGGTGCTGGCAGTTCTTCTGGTGGTGGGGGCCGACCCACTACCATTAATGGGTGGCTGGAGAGTTTCAATAAACTCAAGCCGTTGTCCTTCAGTTCTGCTGCTACTCCTCATGCGGCAGAAGACTGGATCACCCACATGGAGAAACTGTTTGAGGTGCTAGGTTGTGAAGACGGGTTCAAGACTCGTCTGGCTGTGTTCAAGCTAAAGGGTGATGCGCTCAACTGGTGGAAAGCGCACAAGGAAGCTAAGGGTGGTGATGCATATGTTCTTGGTTGTTCTTGGGCTGATTTTCGTACTACGTTCTATAATCGGTACTTCCCTGTTTCCGAGCAGCAGAGATTCATTAGGGAGTACAACACTATCTCTCAGCTAGATTATGAGAATGCGGGGCAATATCTGGAGCGGTTTCAGAGATTAGTTAGTTTTGTGGGTCCGCTTGCTGGGGATGCTAAGCAGCAGGCTAGACAATTCAAATGGGGACTTAAGAGGTTAGTAACCTATATAAGTTGATGGTTGGTACCAATAGACATTAATACATTTTTCTTTTGCTATTGTATTAGGTGGGTACTAGACCGCATACTTAATGATGAGTTTCGAGACCTGGCAGAATGTTGCGACGCAGCTCGCAATATCGAGATATTTCATCAGGGATCTGGGTATAAGAGGAACAGAGATGGGGATAGGATTCAGACTCAGGGTCAGAGCAGGGATTTTAGGGGCCGAAATGACAGGAGTTATGATTCTCGTGGACAGGGGGATCGACGATACGACCATCAGGGTCAGGCTGGCAGGAACTATGATCAGAGGAGGTCGGATACTAGAGGGCAGGATTCCAGGTTCACTCCTAGGCAGGGAGATGATCGCTCGGGACGCAACACCAGTCAGAAACAGTGGAGAGACCAGACTGCTAGGGGTAATCAGCAGAGCAGGGCTTCGGGTTCTAGTTCTCAGGGAGGTGCATCTGGGGGTTCATATTCTTATCCATATTTGTACTACGTGTGGCAAGCTCCACAATGGACCATGTCGTCGGGCTTCTGGGACTTGTTTTGGATGTGGTTCGACAGAGCACCGGGTGAAAGATTGTCCCAAGCAAAACCCGGAGAAAACCGGGAACTATCTGAAACCTCCCCCTCCACCCAACACTGGCCGTGTATTTTCCATGACTCGGGATCAGGCGGCACAGTCTTCAGGTACGATTACGGGTGTTTTATATATTGGTGATTACGCTATTTTCACACTTTTTGATACTGGAGCTACACACTCGATTATATCTTTGAATCTGGTTAAGAAACTTAAAATATTACCAACACCACTAAGTAATCAAGTATCCCTCTCCACTCCCATGAAACTCAGTACTCTTATTGATCATGAATATGTAAATTGTCCTCAACGATTCGATGACCGGATTCGTTCGACAAATCTGCTTCCTTTAGACATGGTTGATTTCGACGTTATCCTGGGCATGGATTGGTTATCTTTTCATAGAGCCACCATTGACTGTCATGCTCGAAAAGTAATTTTTGGTGATCTAACTCAGCCTGAATTTGTCTTTCATGAAACACGCTCTCTAAAATCTGTGAAAATTATCTCTGCTTTGAAAGCAAGGACTCTAATATCTCATGGTTGCCAAGGTTATTTGGCCTCTGTTAAAGATTCTTCTGTAGAGAGTCCTGATATTAATACTGTTCATATTGTTCGGGAGTTTTCTGATGTTTTTCCTGAAAAACTTCCTGGTCTTCCTCCGGCCAGAGAGGTTGAATTTAGTATCGATCTGATTCCCGGCGCTGAGCCTATCTCTAAGGCTCCGTACCGAATGGCACCGGTGGAACTTAAGGAGTTAAAGGAGCAGCTAGAAGAGCTATTGGACTGTGGATTTATTCGTCCGAGTGTGTCACCATGGGGTGCTCCTGTACTTTTTGTAAAGAAGAAAGATGGGTCTATGCGGTTGTGTATCGATTACCGGGAGTTAAACCGCATCACCATTCGAAACCGTTATCCGCTACCTCGCATCGATGATTTGTTTGATCAGTTGCAGGGATCTAAAGTATTCTCCAAAATTGACTTGCGATCTGGTTATCACCAGTTGCGGGTTAAAGAGCAGGACGTTTCTAAGACTGCTTTCCGCACCCGGTATGGACATTATGAGTTTTTAGTTATGCCTTTTGGGTTAACAAATGCTCCTGCAGTATTTATGGACTTAATGAACCGGGTTTTCCATGAATTCCTTGATAAATTCGTCATCGTTTTCATTGATGATATTCTGGTATATTCTAAGTCGGCGGAAGAGCACGAGCAGCATTTGCGTACTGTTTTGGGTATTCTGAGGCAGCAGAAATTATACGCTAAATTTTCCAAGTGTGAATTCTGGTTGGACCGAGTTGCTTTCCTTGGTCACGTCGTGTCTGCAGATGGGATTACCATGGATCCAGCTAAGGTCGAGGCTATCACAAAATGGCCAAGACCTACCACGGTAACCGAAGTCAGGAGTTTTCTGGGGTTAGCTGGCTACTATCGACGTTTTGTCGAGGGGTTTTCGAAGTTGGCTTTACCGTTGACTCAATTGATGAGAAAAGGTGAAAAGTTTGTGTGGACGGATGAGCGTGAGCAGAGCTTTGAGGAGTTGAAACGACGACTAGTGTCTGCACCTATTTTGACCTTACCGTCGGGTTCGGGAGGATTTCAGATTTATAGTGACGCTTCCAAGAAGGGTTTAGGTTGTGTTCTCATGCAGAACGGGAAAGTAATTGCCTATGCTTCAAGGCAGTTAAAACCCTATGAGGAAAATTATCCGACCCATGATCTAGAGTTGGCAGCTGTGGTATTTGCGTTGAAAATATGGAGACATTACTTATACGGTGAATCATGTGATATCTTCACGGATCATAAGAGTCTCAAATACATATTTACCCAGAAGGAGCTCAACATGAGGCAGAGGAGATGGTTGGAGCTTCTTAAGGATTATGACACTAATATCCAGTATCATCCCGGCAAGGCGAATGTTGTTGCCGATGCACTCAGCAGGAAATCGGGTATGATTGCTAGTATGAATATCGAGCCTCGTATTCTTCAGGATTTAGAGCGGTTAGAGGTTGAGCTATGTGTAAAGGGCGTTAGTGGTTACTGGGCAAGTTTGAAGGTGGAATCAAACTTGATGCTGCGGATTAAGGAAGCCTAGAAGGACGATGGTGAACTCTGGGCTATTGTGCAGAATGTCGAGGAAGGTAAGCAGTCTGAGTTTCGGGTCGATGATAGTGGTATTGTATGGTATGGGGATCGATTATGTGTTCCTAATGACCCTGATCTACGTGAGGCTTTGTTGACCGAGGCTCATAGTTCTCCTTTTTCTATCCATCATGGTTCTACCAAGATGTATCGGGATCTGAAGCAACACTTCTGGTGGAACGGCATGAAGCAGGATGTGGCATCGTTTGTAGCTAGATGTATGACCTGTCAGCAGGTCAAGATTGAACACCAGAGAGCTAGTGGGTTATTGCAGCCTTTGGAGATTCCAGTTTGGAAGTGGGATGAAATATCTATGGATTTTGTTTGTGGGTTACCGTTGACTCGTAGGAAACATGATGCGATTTGGGTGGTCGTTGATCAGCTAACTAAATCCGCTCATTTCTTACCCATCCGTATGAGCTACAGTGTTAGTAAGTTGTCAGAGATTTTCACGCAGGAGATTGTTAGATTGCATGGCACTCCTTCTTCTATCGTTTCTGATCGTGATCCTCGTTTTACTTCGCGCTTCTGGAAGGGATTACATAAAGTTTGGGGTGTTCATCTTAAATTCAGTACCGCTTTTCATCCCCAAACTGATGGTCAGTCGGAGAGGACCATCCAGACATTAGAGGATATGTTACGGGCGTGTGCGTTGGAATGGACGGGTAGTTGGGACGATTATCTGTGTTTGGTAGAGTTCGCTTATAATAATAGTTGGCACGCAAGCATTGATATGGCACCTTTTGAGATGTTATATGGGCGGAAGTGCAGAGCACCGGTATGTTGGAATGAAGTAGGGGAACGTCTTCTTGAAGGACCTGAGATGATAGAGGTGACCAATGAAAAGGTTGCTACGGCTAAGGAGAAATTGAAAGAGGCACGAGCGCGTCAAAAGAGTTATGCGGATAAACACCGTCGGGATCTAGAGTTTAATGTCGGCGACCGGGTATTTCTTAAAGTATCTCCGTTCCGAGGCGTCAAACGTTTTGGTATTAAGGGCAAGCTCAGTCCTCGGTTTATTGGACCTTTTGAAATTCTGGAGCGTATCGGAGAAGTCTCGTATCGTCTAGCTTTACCACCTCAGTTGGCTCATGTTCATAATGTATTTCATGTATCTCTTTTGAGGGGATACAACTATCATCCTCTACATGTGGCTTCTTATCCGTTTGATCAAATCCGTCCCGATATGTCCTTATCTGAAGAACCGGAAGCGGTTCTAGAGCGTCAGGAACGCGTTATGAGAAATAAAGTCATTCCGTTTGTAAAGATTCTTTGGCGGAATCACCCAGCACGTGAGGCGACCTGGGAGACCGAAGAGTCAATACGAGCAAGTTATCCACATTTCATGTTCTGATCGGGTATGTCCTGTTTCGGTTCTGTCCTTTTGTTCTCTTCTATGTCCTTGCAAATTTCGAGGACGAAATTTTTCTGTTAGTGGGAAAGAAGTTGTAATACCTGAAATTCTATAACATGTAAAATGACCAAATTGCCCCTGGGAATTTAAAACCTAAATAAAACATATGTAAAGCACAAAATAAATTCCAAACTTCTAGCAATGAACAAGTTATGATCCCAAATAATTTTAACAACACCATTTAACATTTATACCAGCCACAAAATTACCAAAATGCCCTTGGGCGCCAAATAGAATTTAATTTCAAAAGTTATGATTTAATAAAAGGTAATTAAAGGAAATTTAAAGGCATTAAAATTAGTTAATCAAAGCCATTAAATTCCTAAGCTAAAATTCCGAAATTTTGACCATTAACCCTCCCCTATGACTCGGCTTCTTGGTTAAAAATCATTCAACACAATTATTATCCTAAAAACCCTAAATTGCCGATTGAATCAATAACACACAAAAATCCTCCTTGTGCCCATTCGAAATTCTGGAGATCAAACACATATTTTCTTGAGTTCATCACAATCCTAAGAAGCGTAGAAAAATAGCAAACCGAATTGTGGTAGCCTAGTTCAATCGTTTTTGAATTTCCTTTGTGTCGAGTACAAAAGTGAGGTAAATGTCATTTTAATTCATTCGATCTCCATAAAATTCATTATTTATTTTTCCTGAGATCCTTACATTGTATATGCCCTACGAAAAATGTGTGCAAGGTGTTTTGGTCGCGCATGAAGGCTTGGTGAATTCCTTGTGTCGAATTGTTCTAGCCGTGTAACATAAATCACCATCAATCCATCCGATCATTCTAAAATTATTCTGGTAATTTTCTCAGCTTCTAATGATCAAATATAACATGGGAAAAATGATAAAAACAGCCCATGCATCATATATAAATCGTATGGAAAATATTGTGTTATAAACCCTAGAATCGAATTAAATATCAAAATGCATACATGCGATTTTTCTGGATCAAGTTATTATTTTTCATGGCATCTATGATCATCATATAACACCAGAAAAATGTTCATTTGAATTGTGGAGGCCTAAATCTATTATTTTGGAAATTGTTGTGAATCGGCTATAATAGGAATAAAAGGAAAATTATGGAAAAACCCTAAAAACATTTTGACCTAAGGATTTCATGATTAAATCTGGAAAATTTATGTGTCTAAATGATGTGGTAATGATGATGTAATGATTGGTGAAGTTAGGGTTTTGATTTTGTTATTTAAAAGGGTAATCGATTTGAAGAAATAAATCTAAGGGTGTGTTTTGTAATTCTAAAAACTCAAGGGATAATTTTTGTAAGTTATTTGAACATGGTAGAATTCGTATAAAATGTTAAATGAGGGGTCCTTATGTAAATTTTGCATTTAAAAGGTTAAATGGGTAATTATAGATAATTATTAATTCGGTTTGCAAATTAATTAAATCAAGGGACTAAAAATGTAAATACTGGAAAATTGAGGTCATTTTGAGTAAATAATAATGTTAAGAGGGTTTGGTGTAATTTTGGATAATTATGGGGGCTAATATGTAATTGTTGTGAATTTATGATTTAATATATAAGTTTTATAACTATAGGGACTAAATGTGTAATTATGTGAAACTAAAGGGCTAAATCGTACCATACATGAAATTAGAAGGTAGATTCTGTAAATAATTAAATCTAAGGGTTAATGGTGTAATTAAGGATATTATATGGGTTAAATTGTAAATTATGTAACTTTAGGGTTTATTTGGTAACTTTTATAAATAAAGGGTTTAAAATGTAAAATATGGAACTTAATGGGTTAAAGAGATAATTCTGAATAAATGGGGTATTTAAATAAGTAATTTATGATATTTTCATTCTAGACCTTTAATTTGATATATTTACAATTAAAACCCTAAACTTTGTAAACTTGTCATATTTAACCCTAAACTTTTATAACTTGCTAAAGTCAACCCTAATTCCATAATGATACTAAATTAATGACTTCACCAAATCAGAATATCTAAATCTTACTCAATATAGAAATCTGTTAAATTTGGAAGCTTACTAAATAAGGAAACTTTCTAAAAATGGAAACCTGCTAAAAATAGAAAGTTACTTAATATGGAAATGGGATCCTTAGTAATCATGTCTTTACTCCTCTAGGTGTGAAGAGGGAGTAGTCTTGTGCTCTTGATCATCTTATCCAGTATTTTCCTTTGTCAGCAATAAGGTACAGATATTCTGCTTCTTTAATAAGAGGCCTTCATTCTCTGATTATGATTCATATTAGGGTTTCCCTATACCATTGCTATGTTCCCTTCATTCATGAACTTCGATTATTGAACCATCATGATATTGAACCTTTTATGATTATGAACCTTTCATTCATGAACCTCTAATTATGAACCCTTGACCATGAACCTTTGCTTATGAACCTTGCTTATGAACCATGATTATGAACCTATGATTATGAACTTATGAAACATGATATTGACCTATGCAAGTAAACTAAAAACATGATTCATGATATTTGACCTTTACCCTCAGTTTGATACTACGAGCCACTCACTAGGCATGATGGTTTCATGTCCATGTCAGTCGATGCACCGATGGCATGACTCTAGGGCAGGAGAGTGATGACCTGTCCCATCCCTGCAAGTTTATGTTTATGATTCATGTTTATGTAGAGGCAGATTATGGCCACCGGGGGCGTATGGATGCATCCTAGATTTGTTCATGTACATGTTATGTTATGTTATTCATGGTGACTGATGGTGTGTGCGATACACGTCTTTCACACTCCGGGAGCTAGCTACTCCAACCCATGATGAGGACACCCTCATATTTACAGGATACTAAGAGGTCTCTCCTCTACATGTTTATGGCTATGATTATGATTATGATTTCATGTTATGGGCTCGTAGTGGATTACTGACCTTTCTTTACCATGCACCTTTGTCCTTTCCCTTATGATACCATGTATTCTTACCATGTATTCATGTTTCCATTCTCATTTACTCATGTATTATTCATTATGCTACTGCTTGTTACGTTATATCTGTTCACTGAGCTCTAGTAGCTCAGCCGCGTTTTCTTTTCCCGCGGCAGGTAATTAAGCTAGGAGCTGGGCATGGCTTTGGGGTTGAGTGCACCTGAGTGGAGCTTGTTCTTTATAGCTTATCTACCATTGATTTTCCTTAGACATTATGTTGCCATTGTTTAGGCATTGAACTTATGTACTTCTTTTATTTTCTTTCATTTGGATATAAGTCATGTTGACTTATTATTGGATTATGTATTTGACTTCCGCTATTTTGGTTTATGGATGCTATGTTGTTCTAATATGAAACCATATATTTGTGATATCTTTACCCTTGTCGGGTCGGGGTGTTACAACCATAGCCTTTGAGCTTAAGTCTGTAACCTCCACAACTCTTGTACCTGTTGACTTGCCTTCATATCCCTTATTCCTTGAGTCCTGCTGTCTGGGCTTCCTGTACTCCCTTGAAAAATGACCCATCTTGTGGCAATTATAACACTCAATCTTTGACTTGTCATAACCAGCAACATCATTGCTATTTTTGATTATCTTCTTGTCTGTTCTCTTCAAAAATCTCTTAGCCCTCATGCTAAGATGTCACACCTCGCCAATGGCGGAAACGCGAGTGCAACATCATGGATATCATCACAACACATGGTGTCTAAATAGAGAAAATACTACATGCAAATAAATAGAGCAAAGTAAAAACACAAAGTGTCGTAACGATACCCCAAAATAAATATCCAAAACAATCTCCAAGGTATCTCCATTAAAACATAAAATAAATGTGAAAGACAAATCAGGTATCACAAAAAAAATCCATCTTAATCAAACTAAACTCAAAGATGAGCCATCCTCAATGCAAACTAGGTCTCTTCTAATCGCGCCCTTCTATCTTAGCCTTAGAATGCTCACTTGAAAATGATGCTTAAAACGTCAACATAATGTTGGTGAGATTCATAGGTTTAAGACACACAAAACACCTTTATCATCAGTCCACTGTGATTATAAAACATAGCATAGCAGGACAGCAAAGATATATAGTTATTATACACTAGCATGCAATCATAGCTTACGGGACGGAACGTGCCCACCGATCCAAAATTTGGGACGGAACGTGCCCACCGATCCAATAACCACCACAATTGGGACGGAACGTGCCCACCGATCCAAATACCACCACAATTGGGACGGAACGTGCCCACCGATCCAAATACCACCACAATTGGGACGGAACGTGCCCACCGATCCAAGTTCACAATAATTGGGACGGAACGCGCCCACCGATCCAATATAATTCCCCTTCCGGCCGGACATAATAATAACGAGTAGAGCCACTAGGGCATCTTCCCACTCGTATAATCACCACAAGTAAACACCATAATAACATGTAGTATAAGTATAATAACAATTACACGTCCATGCATTTTATAACCACATAATCACAGTAACTAAAAATAATTTAAACAAGCATCATCTCCATCCCAAGTTTAAAACAAAGTAAAAATATGGGACTATGAACTCACCTCAACTCCGCAGCTTCCAAGTTATCAACACACAAATATATACAAACAAACAATCCCACATTACAGGCGACCAAGCTAAAAGCTATAGTCCATGTAACACATATATGTGATGGATGTCTAAGGTTCATATAATCCACTATGGATTACCCTGACTCCATACTAATCATCACCCAATACTTTACACTCACTAAATCCCTTTATTAAAACTTTCAGAAAACGCAGATTTGTAGGGTACTTTCACCCACATAAAATCACAGCAAATAAAGCTTCACAACTCACACAAAAAATTCACCATGATCCTTCATAAGCATACAAGCTTGTCCCAGAAGGCCATGCACTAAAAACACACACAAGTACTCAATGAAAAATCAAACATGTCATCTATCCAGATTCGGATCTGATCGGACATCAAAAAGTTTTGACCTCTTAGACATACTCTCACAACTTATTATCGTCTAATTTTCTCGTGGAAATCAAATATAATATAGAACTCAATTCCCACAGAAGGCCTAACCCTAATTACACATTAAAAGTCACCATTGACCTCAATACTTTTACCCTAATTCTGTCCCGATTTAACTGTTTTGACACCTTAACTTACAAAAATCGTTTGACTGCCTTCCCGACCTCAAAATTGATCGTGGTCGGACTTTTTGGAAAGCTCTTTTTCTGAACTATAATTTAGACATAAAATTCGTGATCTAACTCATCTTCATCTATTAATTACAATCGCATCCTTACAGCCCTATAATTCTGCCAGATTCATAACTCATTAATTAACATGTTTAAAACCCTAATTACTTCACCAATCATTATAATATCACTAATTAATGACTCTAACATGTTTAATATCTTTAATTTACAGATCTAAATATAAACCCTAATCCATCACAATTGTATTACATGAATTATAATAATTAATTAAAAGAATTAAGGATTACTAGACATACCTTAAGCTTATTTTCTTCACAATAATGAAACCCTAAAATTTTCCTTCTCTTTTCTCTTGATGTTGGCCAAAAATTATGAAAGGGTAGGAATGAGGGTTTTGGTTTTGTATTTATAATGGCCTATGGATCATTCTAGACCTCCTTAATATTTGGTAAGTGGATTTGTAGTCAAATTTGGTTTCCTAAATCACCCAAAAACCCAAAATTCGTTTTTTATATATACCTATATATAATTTTTATTTTTTTTTCATTATTTTTAATTATTACACTCAAAACCTTGTACCTTTGATATTTTATAAAAACCCTAATCAATTTTAACACCTTACGCGATAAACCTTCTTTTTTACGACAACCCGGAAAAATATCATTTTCAAAATAAAGTTTCCAAAAATAGATTTTTCACACTTAACATTAATATACTCCATAAAATAACCTCCACGTAACTTACTAACGCCCAATTAATTGAACGGAGTCTCGTTACGCAAAACCACAAAACACCAAAACTACACAAGTCATTTCCACGCCACAAAGGCGATCAAAATGAACTTTCCCCAAAATTCACACTACTCAACTCATCAAGAAAATATCACATCAAGGGATTTAGCGCTAACATACATACATATTACCCATAATCCGCACACGTGTACCACCTATATCACACATAAACACATAACACATACCAAACACAAGTTAAATAGATTGAGACTATTAGTCAAACTAACCTGCCAAAATCACGGTTGTTACATCATCCCCCACTTAGGGAAATCGCGTCCCGAGATTTAACAGTTCGTCTCATCAACCTTCTCAGCAAACAGCTTCGGATACTTGGACCTCATCTAATCTTCACGTTCCCAAGTAAACTCAGGACCACGCTTGGAATTCCAACGTACCTTCACCAACGCTATCTTACCACGCTTCATACTCTTGACCTCTCGATCCATAATCTCAACAGGCTCCTCAACAAAATGAAGAGTCTTATCTACCTTAATCTCATCTAATGGCACATGCAAACTAGCATCCGCCAAACATTTCTTCAGATTAGATATGTGAAATGTATCATGCACAATACTTAACTCCTCAGGTAATCTCAACCGATATGCCACAAGTCCAATCCTTTCCGTAATTTCAAACGGTCCTACATACCTTGGTGCTAATTTGCCTTTCTTACCGAAACGCACAACACCTTTCCAAGGAGACACTTTCAGCATCACAAAATCACCAACACTAAACTCCAAAGGTTTACGGCGATTATCCGCATAACTCTTTTGGCGATCTCTTGCTGCCTTAAGTCTTTCCTTAATCCGAAACACCTTATCCGTAGTCTCCTGCACTATTTCAGGACCAATTAGTTGGCTTGTTCCAACCTCTGCCCATAGAATAGGTGATCTACACTTCCTTCCATACAACATTTCAAACAGTGCACATCTAATACTGAAATGATAGCAGTTATTATAGGAAAACTCCGCCAAAGGCAGATGAGTATCCCAGCTTCCTCCAAAATCAATAGCACACGCCCTAAGTAAATCTTCCAAAGTCTGAATCGTTCGCTCACTTTGCCCATCAGTTTGTGGATGATTAGCAGTGCTCATATCCAATTGTGCATTCAACGCCTTTTGCAACGATTGCCAAAACCGCGAGGTAAACCTACTATCGCGATCTGAAATAATCGACACAGGCACCCCATGTCTCGCCACAATCTCATTAATATAAATTCTCGCCAGCTTATCCATCTTAAAATCTTCACGAATGGCCAGAAAATGTGCAGACTTCGTCAGCCTGTCCACTATGACCCATATCGTGTCATGTCCACTACTCGTTCTAGGTAACTTATTGATAAAATCCATTGTTATTCTCTCCCACTTCCATTTAGGAATCGGCGGCTGTTGTAACAACCCTGAGGGTTTCTGATGCTCAGCCTTAACTTTCAAACAAGTCAAGCATTGGCTAACATATTCAGCTATCTCCCTCTTCATTCCCGGCCACCAATACGCATCTCTAAGATCATAATACATCTTGTCCGATCCTGGATGAATTGAGTATCTCGATTTATGAGCCTCATCCATGATCAACTTCCTTACTCCTCCCACAGATGGAACCCATATTCTATCTAAGAAATATAGTCCACCATCCTCCCGTTTCTCCATTTGTTGACCCAATCCTCGCAGCATTTCCGCGGACGCATTCTCATCCTTAAGAGCTTCCTCTTGTGCTGCTAATATCTTACCCTTAATTCCCGACTGTAACGTCATACACATTGCTCGCACACGCTTAAGCTTAATCCGTTCCTTTCTACTTAAAGCATCAGCTACCACATTTGCCTTTCCAGGATGATAGCGGATCTCGCAGTCATAATCACTAAACAATTCTATCCACCTCCTTTGTCGCATATTCAGCTCCTTCTGATTGAAGATATGCTGAAGACTCTTATGATCTGCATAGATAACACTCTTTGTGCCATACAAATAATGTCTCCAATTCTTAAGAGCAAACACTACCGCACCAAGCTCCAAATCATGAGTGGTATAATTCTTCTCATAAATATTGAGCTGTCGGGATGCATAAGCTATCACCTTACCCCTTTGCATTAACACACATCCAAATCCTTGATTCGACGCATCACAATATACCACAAAATCATTTGGCCCATAAGGTAACGTCAGAATAGGTGCATTACACAAACTATCCTTTAGTGACTGAAAAGCCACCTCCTGTTCCTCACCCCAAACATACTTCTTGATCTTTCGAGTCAACGAAGTAAGTGGTTTAGCAATCTTTGAGAAATTCGCTATGAATCTTCGGTAATATCCTGCCAATCCTAAGAATGAACGTATTTCGGACGGCGTTGTAGGAGCCTTCCAATTCTTGACCGCTTCTATCTTACTAGGATCTACATGAATTCCTTCACTATTCACCACATGTCCAAGAAAATGTACCTCCTCTAGCCAAAACTCACATTTTGAGAACTTGGCGTACAATTTCTCCTTCTCCAGCAATCCAAGGATCAACTTCAAATGTTCTCCATGCTCCTCCTTCGACTTAGAGTAAATTAGAATGTCGTCTATGAACACAATCACGAATTTATCCAAGTAAGGCTTGCAAACGCGATTCATCAAATCCATGAATACCGCAGGTGCATTTGTCAACCCGAATGGCATAACCGTGAACTCAAAGTGTCCATAACGAGTCCTAAAAGTAGTCTTCGGAATATCCTCCTCATGCACTCTCAACTGATGATATCCTGAACGTAGATCTATCTTCGAGAAAAAACCGAGCACCTTGTAGTTGATCAAAAAGATCATCAATTCTAGGAAGAGGATACCGATTCATAACCGTTAAATTGTTCAATTCCCGATAGTCAATACACATCCGGAACGAACCATCCTTCTTCTTAACAAATAACACAGGTGCTCCCCACGGAGAATGACTAGGTCTAATAAACCCCTTCTCCTAAAGTTCTTGCAACTGCGCGGACAACTCCTGCATCTCAGAGGGTGCTAAACGATATGGGGATTTCGCCACAGGTGCCGCTCCAGGAACCAATTCGATACGGAATTCAACTTGACGGATTGGAGGCAATACGGACAAGTCCTCAGGAAAACGCCAGGAAACTTACATACCACAGGAATCTCTTCTATCTTACGTTCTTTAGCCTTCGCAGTCTTAAGGGTTTTCAAGTCCTTCCCTAAGCACTCTCCTTGTATCCGAAGGACACCACCACTCTCCAAAGGTATACGAACTACCTTCTCGTGGCATATGACCTCGGCCCTATTCTTAGACAACCAGCTCATCCCTATCACCACATCAAAACTCCCATGCCCAAAAGTTATCAAATCAATTGTGAACGGGATACTCTCTAGCACTATAGTACACCCGTGAATAACCTTGTCAACCTCTACCTCCTTACCACTAGCTATTTCAATCACAATACTAGGTTTAAGTTCGCTAGGCTCATTGTTCAATAGTCTAGCAAACGAACCAACTTAAATATCACAACATTAGTACCAACGGACAATCGTGGTATCAACATATGATAGGTAGAATGGAATCTTACCACTCACACACTCCCACATACAACGATTTCCCCAAACGGTTAAGAGAATACATCTCTAACCATACAACCATCATCAACATGATGTCACATAACATTTACCACAACATATAATAACAAACATCAATCAATGTAATCATGGTCACAAGTCCACGTGTGTGATACCCTTATAATTATGTTCGCGACCATAGTTATAAGGCCTATTCCACACGTATACTTACTTCCAAGACCACACATCTCGATGATAACGCACATATAACACATAGCACCTAATACACAACACAATCCATGCTATCATACTTGCAAGTCCACTTGTGTTGTGAAGCATGTATAATTATGTTGGCCACCATAATTATCTATTCTCCCTTTCACAAGTGTACTTCCTCCTATGACCACACTTCATGCAAACAACCATCTCACATGGAACAATTCCAATGATCATGGAACAATTCCAACGATCACTTTAACCCTAAAATCAAAATCACTTGGATAAAACTGCTCCAATATTCAGAAGTAATCGTACTCCAACATGGCTCCAGACGGCAAAAGACAATATAAGAATTCCAAAACATGACACAAAACAAAAGACGTCACACAATGGCTCAAGCTCCACTCTCGCACTTGCCTCCCCACTCAGATCGGTTAAAGTTACTACCTGCTACGGACTTCAGATCCGTATCCACGTCATTCCATCATAACTTCCCTTCATCTTTACTCAACCACCTATTCCTGTTTCTTTCTCCCAATTCCGCATGATCTACAAGTACATACAACTCACGAGGTTTAGACAGAACCACCTTTCCTTCATGTGAGAAGTGAGGACACTTCCCAGAGTACTTGGTAACGGCTCCATCTCCAACAGTCACAGTGGTTGCAAACCACTCCACTTCTTCTCCATCAATGTTTTCCCTATACATCTCGTCCTTGTCCGAACATAGATTTATGCTAGCGGGAACTCAGATTCTGCGGTAAGTCCGCTTCATCCTACCAATTTCCTTACAACTGGTAGGAAAATGATAGCCCAACAAAACTTCTTACGCGAGGAAGGTGACATGCTAACGTGCCCTATATAATACTAAGTATGGGGGTCCAATCGGCGTCCGAAACTCGACGCAACTACTCATAAACTCAAGAAGAATAAACACGTAAAATACTATACTCACACATAGGCCCTAAATGCAACTATATGAGGGACTCCTAGGTTATAGTCTAGGTTCAACCACCTACTTCTCTATAACCAAGTCTCTGATACCAATCTGTCACACCTCGCCAATGGCGGAAACGCGAGTGCAACATCATGGATATCATCACAACACTTGGTGTCTAAATAGAGAAAATACTACATGCAAATAAATAGAGCAAAGTACAAACACAAAGTGTCGTAACGATACCCCAAAATAAATATCCAAAACAATCTCCAAGGTATCTCCATTAAAACATAAAATAAATGTGAAAGACAAATCAGGTAACACAAACAAAATCCATCTTAATCAAACTAAACTCAAAGATGAGCCATCCTCAATGCAAACTAGGTCTCTTCTAATCGCGCCCTTCTATCTTAGCCTTAGAATGCTCACCTGAAAATGATGCTTAAAACGTCAACATAATGTTGGTGAGATTCATAGGTTTAAGACACACAAAACACCTTTATCATCAGTCCACTGTGATTATAAAACATAGCATAGCAGGACAGCAAAGATATATAGTTATTATACACTAGCATGCAATCATAGCTTACGGGACGGAACGTGCCCACCGATCCAAAATTTAGGATGGAACATGCCCACCGATCCAATAACCACCACAATTGGGACGGAACGTGCTCACCGATCCAAATACCACCACAATTGGGACGGAACGTGCCCACCGATCCAAATACCACCACAATTGGGACGGAACGTGCCCACCGATCCAAGTTCACAATAATTGGGACGGAACGCGCCCACCGATCCAATATAATTCCCCTTCCGGCCGGACATAATAATAACGAGTAGAGCCACTAGGGCATCTTCTCACTCGTATAATCACCACAAGTAAACACCATAATAACATGTAGTATAAGTATAATAACAATTACACGTCCATGCATTTTATAACCACATAATCACAGTAACTCAAAATAATTTAAACAAGCATCATCTCCATCCCAAGTTTAAAACAAAGTAAAAATATGGGACTATGAACTCACCTCAACTCTGCAGCTTCCAAGTTATCAACACACAAATCTATACAAACAAACAATCCCACATTACACGCGACCAAGCTAAAAGCTATAGTCCATGTAACACATATATGTGATGGATGTCTAAGGTTCATATAATCCACTATGGATTACCTAGACTCCATACTAATCATCACCATCATCACCCAATACTTTACACTCACTAAATCCCTTTATTAAAACTTTCAGAAAACGCAGATTTGTAGGGTACTTTAACCCACATAAAATCACAGCAAATAAAGCTTCACAACTCACACCAAAAATTCACCATGATCCTTCATAAGCATACAAGCTTGTCCCAGAAGGCCATGCACAAAAAACACACACAAGTACTCAATAAAAAATCAAATATGTCATCTATCCAGATTCGGATCTGATCGGACATCAAAAAGTTTTGACCTCTTAGACATAGTCTCACAACTTATTATCGTCTAATTTTCGCGTGGAAGTCAAATATAATATAGAATTCAATTCCCACAAAAGGCCTAACCCTAATTACACTTTAAAAGTCACCATTGACCTCAATACTTTTACCCTAATTCTGTCCCGATTTAACTGTTTTGACACCTTAACTTACAAAAATCGTTTGACTGCCTACCCGACCTCAAAATTGATCGTGGTCAGACTTTTTGGAAAGCTATTTTTCTGAACTATAATTTAGACATAAAATTCGTGATCTAACTCATCTTCATCTATTAATTACAATCGCATCTTTACAGCCCTATAATTCTGCCAGATTCATAACTCATTAATTAACATGTTTAAAACCCTAATTACTTCACCAATCATTATAATATCACCAATTAATGACTCTAACATGTTTAATATCATTAATTTACAGATCTAAATATAAACCCTAATCCATCACAATTGTATTACATGAATTATATAATTAATTAAAAGAATTAAGGATTACTAGACATACCTTAAGCATATTTTCTTCACAATAATGAAACCCTAAAATTTTCCTTCTCTTTTCTCTTGATGTTGGCCGAAAATTATGAAAGGGTAGGAATGAGGGTTTTGGTTTTGTATTTATAATGGCCTATGGATCATTCTAGACCTCTTTAATATTTGGTAAGTGGATTTGTAGTCAAATTTGGTTTCCTAAATCCCCCAAAAACCCAAAATTCGTTTTTTATATATACCTATATATAATTTTTATTTATTTTTATTATTTTTAATTATTACACTTAAAACCTTGTACCTTTGATATTTTATAAAAACCCTATATCAATTTTAACACCTTACGCGATAAACCTTCGTTTTTACGACAACCCGGAAAAATATCATTTTCAAAATAAAGTTTCCAAAAATAGATTTTTCACACTTAACATTAATATACTCCATAAAATAACCTCCACGTAACTTACTAACGCTCAATTAATTGAACGGAGTCTCGTTACGTAAAACCACAAAACACCAAAACTACACAAGTCATTTCCACACCACAAAGGCGATCAAAATGAACTTTCCCCAAAATTCACACTACTCAACTCATCAAAAAAATATCACATCAAGGGATTTAGTGCTAACATACATACATATGACCCATAATCCGCACACGTGTACCACCTATATCACACATAAACACATAACACATACCAAACACAAGTTAAATAGATTGAGACTATTAGTCAAACTAACCTGCCAAAATCACGGTTGTTACATAAGAAGAGAGAATTGCCACTTGATGTCCATTTCTACAATATCATCATCATTGATCTCCTGAAGGTCTTCATGAGTCAACATGGTTCCATTGTGCTGGGTAGTCAAGAAAGCACAATAAGTATTCTTATCCAGAAGTCCATTAGTACTGCTTGAAGTACTAGCTTTACCAATATTTGAACTAGCAGTACCAACTGCTCCACTAACTTTCATTTCTTCCACTGGACTTGAGGTACTGGGAGTTGACACAAAGGCCAAATTCCCAGAGCTTGAGCTTGAGCTTGTTCCAGCAGTCTTCTTCACATCATGCTCCACTATCTAGAAATTGCTATAAAGATCCATCAGACTCATAGAATCAATGTCTGGTTTGTTTTTCCAGACAACAACATGCATAGCCCATTCTGATGGTAGACTTCTCAGGAACTTAGAGTTGAGATCTTCCTGAGTTATCTCAATTCCAAGAATAGCAAGTTGACTCACAAGCTTCTGAAGTCTGTTGAACATATGATCCAGTGATACATTGCTTGTTTTAGAAAAGTTCTCAAATTGTTGCTTGAGAAGTGTCTTCTGAGTCTTTTTGGTGGCTTCATTCCCACCAAATCTAGCAACAATAGCTTCAAATAATGACTTGGCATCCTTGAACTTGCTAAAGTTCAAGAGTTGATCATTAGGTATTGTCATCATAAGCATACTCCTTGCCTTGATTTCATTCTTCATCTACATTCTCTCCTCTGCAGTCATTGGCTTTTTCTACACAACAGTCTTTGTCTTACCATCAACAACTGATGTAGTAGTTGTAGGCTTAAATGAGTTCCCTTCTTCTATGATTTCCCAAAGTGCATAGTCCTGCACTTGGAAGAATTGCTCAATTCTTAATCTCCACATGTCAAATTCATTAGGCTTGAGCATTGGTAACTTTGCAGCAACATTGGTTGTAGAAGTCTCCATGTCCATCTTCTTTCTTAAAACAAATTCTTCTGGATCTTCTAATTCAAAGTATCAGAACCTGGCTTTGATACCACTTGATAGGATTGATGATACACTTAGGATGTTAGTCCTATATAACGTGTATGAGATAATTTGAGTGGATATAACTAAGTATGTGGAATCTACTCAGTTATACTTAGAAGAATAATTGTGTTGTGTGATGTGTATGAATGGAACAGTGTATTAGTATGAACAATGAAGACAATTGTTTAACCAAAACGATTCAATATTATTTATGAATAATACGAGTGATCTCCTATCACTAGGGTTTACAACCTTGAATCTCTATGAATAATCGTACATAAACTTTAACCTAGGATATCCTTTTATAGAACAAGGATTCCTGTACAAGATAACTATAACTCTAATTATATAAGATATTCACTAAATCCTTTCTATAATTATCCTATTACACGTATTTATAATATAAGCAGTACTAACTTCTTGTACTGGCAGTACTAACTGACTTAGTACTGTCAGTATTATCTTCCATCAGTATTAACTTCAAGCTTGTCAGTACTAACTGTTAGGTTTAATTCCCAACACATGATTTGAGGGGCTTCTTGGCAATTATTAAGCTTAGGCAATATCAACTTAAATGGTGGTATTCATAGGATACGAGTGCTCTAATTCTAGCAAGTATTTCCATTGGAGTTTGGAAACAACATATAAAAGTGGGGTGTACATTCATGGTGTTACGTGAAGGTGTATAGTGAGAACATATATTATGTTTCAATAAGCAATTTGAGAATGCTATCATTTGAGTTCAGTGTTTAAGCTAAACAAGTAAATTGTAAGTAAAGCAAGCATATATCTCCCCCAAAGAGTAAATCAAAACGTGTAAAGTAGGGGTTATAATTCAGAGTAAATCGTGAGAGTTTTTAGAGTACTTGTAAAAGTAACAAAATATAATTGAGCATGTATCTCCCCCAAATAGTATTTATAACACAGGTTAAAAACGGGGCTATGACTCACCTTGAGTGTAACTGGCAAGGAGGAATATGAAATCAAGTAAGATTACGGATGAGATTACGGAAACGGCTTCAACACACGACCTGAATACATGGGGAAGTTTGAGATTCTGACTTAATACGAATAACGAGTGTGAAAGTGAGAGAATGGATGACGATTTAACCGGTGATGTGAGTTTGATATGCTTAAAATGCCTAAAGTTAAAAATAATATCACATATAATATTATCTTGTCTTTATGTCATTTATCCAAAAATATCGTTTCCTCGAAAGTGGTGAAACGAAACGTGAAGTTAATTCGTTTTATTTCTCGTTATATAGAAATAACATAACGTTATATATTTAAGTAAATGAAACATAGAAAAATGCACGTGACGTGACAGGAAATCGTAAAATGTAAATTAGTAATGAAAATATCAATTATATTCTGTTGGTCCTTGTTCTCTTCCTGTTTTTACACTTTATACCCTAACGGCGTTAGCGTTGCACCGTTAGTCCTTAGTTAAATATAACTTACATTTATAGTCTACTAATTGTCCCAAATGACATTCTGAGCTTGGATTTTTATATAATATCATTTTCTATCCCAATGTTACTGTTTTGGCAGTTTCAGTCCTTGTTTTTAAGGGTTGGCTATTTTGGTCCTTGAGAGTGAAACTAGTTTGCAATTTTAGTCCAAAAATACAAAAAGAGTGGGGAAAGATTATCTGAATTTTTCTGTGGATTATTAAGGCTTATTAAAGCTTATTTCAACTGCTTATTTGCCAAGATGGCTTATTTTTCAATAAATGGGCCTTAACGAGCTAAATTAAAGGCCTGTTAATGTTTAACGATCCGTGGGCTTTGAGACAAGTTGGGCTTATCCTTGGGCTCATTTTTAGTGTTCTAAAATCATATCAAAAGAGCTTATTCACTCAGCTTATTCGTTTGGCTTAATTTCAGCTTATTGTGCTTTTCAGTCCAATTAGAAATATATAACTAGTTTTAAAAGTGTGTGTGTCGATTCACTTTGGCCAATTTAGAAGGGTTAAATGAGCTTATCATTATAAAGTATAAACATGAAACTTTTAGTTTGTAGCATAGACAATTAGGTCGTGTAAAAATATTAGGTTGTTGTTAAATTAAATTGGGTTTTACGAGGCCATTTAAGTGGTGACTTGGGACTGTTTTTACACTTAAAAGACTTGGTGAAATTTTGAGATTCATGATTTTTATACGTGTGATGTATGGTTACAAATGGGGTTCGAATATGAAGGTAAGCAACAAATAAACATGACATGTGTGTGTTTCAAGGTTCCTAGGCCTTCCACAAGGGAGGCTAACCTTGTGTTGTGTTCTAGATATAACATAATACATAAATAAAGAGATGAAAATGTATACGTTCGAAACAATATAGATACGTTGCATGATATATCAAAACGTAATGAAATGGATTTGAAATGATATGAGGGGACTTACTACACCTCTAGGGTGGTGAGTGGACGTGTGTGGATGGATTAGACAAGAAGAAAATCCACACGTTTGCTAGAACCAATTTATACACTCTGTAGGATGTTCACTAAGAAATAACACACATATGGCTTGTGATTTGGCCGAATAGTAGAAGATATTATAGAGAGGGAAAGTGATGTTGGGAGCCTTTGTAGATAGAGAAGTAATGTGTGTAAGATTATAATTAAAGGTCCAACCCTTCCCTTGTGTGGGAAGGGCTATATATAGTACAATAATAGTTGCCCCGTGTGGGCTGTGGAGTGAGTTGACAGTGGGTAAAGACCCGACCCACATTACGAATACTTTAATATCTAAACTATTACTAATATTACTGATAATCCTACGAGCTAGTTAACACGAACAAATACTCGGGGTGACCGAGTCTTCACATGAATAATTGTATTCCTAACAATCTCCCCCTAAGGGAGGTCACCCCGGAAATAATGTTTTGAATTCTAGCATTTTATCATATGACTATGACTTCCTAGCTCGTAGTTCTTGATTCTTCAAAATCATTAATCTTTGTGCGTTCAGCAGCGAACTTTTGATGACTGATCTTTTGTCTTGGATGATCTTTGAGATTTCTTTGAGAATATCATCCAACATTTGTCTTCCAGTCATCATGCAGCATCTCCTCCATATGAAGTTGTGATGTTGAACCGACATGCTCACACTTTTCTGGATCATGATCTTCAGCATCAGAGTTGTGGAAGCTGTGTTGAAGGTCTTTTAGATATCATGATTTCTTTGATTATGATGATGAAATGTGAGCATGGGGTGATGAATCAGCATCTTCTTGGCAATCAGCTGCAATCACCATGGATTCCTGCATACGACAGTTAGCAATAAAAAGTTCGGCACTTATAGGTTTGGATTTCGAGAGTGTTAACAGCCTAGTGTGAAAACGTTCTCTAATACTTACCAAGGTCGTTCCTGAATCGGAAACCCTCAAGAGGGTTTACAAGATCTACCGTAGTACATCAACGATTAGGTAAGTCACTGGAGTTCACTCCACGACTATAGACCGTTTGAAACTGTCGTGACCACTAAGCGTAATCCACAAGGAATTACCGAAGTGACCTGCTATCAGGGCTGTTTGATGTTGACCCTGGTAGGAATTTCTATTCAATCACTGAGAATTACATTTGTAAATTCTCTCATGAATGTTCTGGCAGATTGCTAAGATCTGCGTAGGACTCATTAAGTTTACACCTGGTGTCCTTAATGTTGAACAACCAGTGTAGAAGTAACATGTGTTCCTATTGAGATCTTGTGATGCATCTCTTGGCTCTAGACTCAATAAGTGCATTTTGGTAGTCGGAGACTGGAGCGGTGTCTCCTGTTTCAATATCAACATAGCTCGTAGTGAGCCGTCGATAGAATATGCAGGGTTCCCCGTGAGAATGAAACAAGTCCTTTTAAGAGAACTTGAGTGGCTAGAAGGTTTAGTGCAGTGCGTCACTGGGTCCATGACGTCTTGTCTTCAATACCGGTGTTACCTTAGTAACCACCGGTAGTATATGAATTGAACCCGGTTTCTGCCCTAAGGTTGAATGAATGAAGGGCTATTTCTTTTCACCCTTTCTCATTTCTTTTCTTTTTAATTCTTCAACCCCTTCTATCTCCTTTCTCATATTACTCCTTTTTAATCATTCCTAAGGACTTCTATTCTAACTAGAGGATTGTCCCTGGGAAGATCCCTCCGGTTCTGGTGGATCATAGGACGGTTTTTCCTAACCTTAGCCACCTTATTTCTTCATGACTATCCTATGTTGCCATTAACCAAATTCTTGAAAAATCTCTCAAAGTGTTCATGATTATGAAACACATTTTGCTAACACTTTGAGAGTTTTATAATTTTCAAAGGCTCCCCTTCAACATGTGCTCATATGTTTTAATTTTAAATTTACACATGTTGGGTGGAGATCGCAATTTTTGAATTGATCCACTTTCAGTGATCGTGACCGATTCGAGACACGCTTACATCACTAGTTAGACTAGCTTGAAATTATTACCCGGCCTGGTCACATCCATTGAAAGTTTCTCGAAACGGTACACTCTACTCAGACACATCCTCTTCGAGAAACGCTTACATCACTGGTTAGACCAGCTTGAAATTATTACCCGGCCAGGATATGTCCTTTCGATTAATGATAGTTTGTGTTTCGTCAATTCATTGGTAAAGTCTGAGTCACATGAGATGTCGCATCCTTTCTGCTGTCGTGCCATTTGCTCCCCCTCAATATGTGCGTCGATATACGAAAGAGTTTAGCACATATGGGAGAGCTTACACTTAAGTCCAAAGAATCACATTTTCATCAGGTTTCATATTTAAATCACATTCTCTCCCCCGATCAAAAATTTTAATCCAATTGAGATTTGTGATCCCAATTGATTTAAATAAGTTAGAAAAAAATGGGAGAAAATGTGGTCAGGATTAATATATTCTGATGATGGAGCGTACAATGCTCCCCCTCAAACCAAGAGAGAGTGTCACTGCTGATGTTGCACAACGTTTAAAACGGTGTCAAAAATTTAAGCAAATACTCTCCCCCTCAATTAATGACCCGTTTTCTATTTAAAGAGCTGTAGTCATGCAATTGAGCGTGAAGCATTTGTGAAAATTTTAAGTTTAGTTACCACCTTGTGAAACACCAAAACTCTCCTGAAGAATCATAGATGCGAAGAGTTTGTGGTGTAAAGAAGACTTCTCTTCTTATACAAGAAATGATGCACTGAATCGTACATCACGTCGGATAAACATGGATATAAAGTAATCCATGCCACAGTTGGAGGAACAGCCGTCTTTTTGGCGACATGCTTTCCCCATAATAAAACTGATGTGTCGTTGTATAGGTGATTATTCCTTATCAAGTTTTACATTTATATTTTGCCGACTTAACCTATAACAACACTAACGGGCAGTGTACCCGATCAATGTAGCCTAGTTGGTAAGTAGGGTGTCCATCACTAAGAGTGAGATTTCTAATATACTAATTCTAGAGGTATTCAACTCTTCTAAACTAATGTAAAGGGGGGTTCAGCCTGAGAGACTGGCACGAGTTTGGTTTTATACTAAACTAATTAAACTAAGCTAAACAAACGCTAGAAGCTTGAAGGTATCAAAAATAAGAAGAACGTGTTAACCAAGTTCAGTCATATATGATTAAGTTTTGATAAGTTTCTAAGACATGTAGTGATGGTGCTCACGACTAGGCTCGGTCTATCCTAAATAGGCGAGGAAGGGGCATGGCGACCCAAGCAATGCTCAGCTAGACACAGAGGTTATCAATGCACTAATAAAAGTCACCAAAGCGTTGGCTCTAATCTTATTGGCGAGTAAACCCTTAATGATCACTTATGTCTATCATATTCTAGATTCCATTTTTAGTCTTTTTAACTGACTAATCCTGTCGCAATTAATCAGAACCCGCATAAAGCTGCTTAATGATTACCACGTTTATATATTATTTAGCCCTTAAGGGGCTTACATTAATCACGCAAACGATGTTAATGAAGTATAAACTAATAAAGTAATCAAAACGAAGACCAAGCAACCAATCGAATTAGAAACTAATTAAACCATCAAATACTCATAAACTTGGCTAACACATAAGAGTGTTAGCCCATAATCTCTGTAACAAAATACAAAAACATAATCAAGACGAATAGAGTGTGAAACATAGTGAATACGATACGCTAACCGAATGATTAAGTAATATAACAATGATAAGAGATGTTCTTCAAGTATAATTGGGTCTTCAAGGGTGATCTTCTGCTGTTTTGAGAGGCTTTGATCGTCTGGGAATGGACCTAAGGGTTCCCAAAGATGCCCTAATTCGTTACTGAGTTCGGTATTTATAGATTCTGAAATCTGGGTCGATACGGCGCATCTATAGAGTTAGATGTGCCGCATCTATAAGTAAACGTAGCCTCCAAGTCTGAAATTGACCCAATACGGCGCATCTAAATACCAGATGCGCCTCATCTCCCAATACGGCGCATCTAATGACCAGATGCGCCGCATCTCCTTCAGATACAGGTAGATCTCCCTTTTCTCTTTCCGTGGCCGCTTGAATCACCTAAAACGGAGTCCGGATGAAGATTTTATGGCCAAAATACGAAAGCATCTTCAAGTGTCGACTTGTAATCTTGACTTCTTCATTAAGCTTCTAATCTTCACTTGATCTCTTGAATTCTTGGTAAGGATTGTATATGGCCGATACGGCGTATCGGATTGGTCCGATGCGGCGTATCAAGGTAACTTCGCGTGGGGTCCAGGATTATAATAATTGCGAATATTCTTCAATATCTTGGATATCTGGTGAAGTCTTGAGATTGATACGCCGCATATCAGGAGCTTCATGCGGCGCATCTAGAGTAAAACAAGTTGGTTCTTCTCGTTGACCAAGGTTTCATATGCGGCGCATGGGATAAATCCATGCGGCGCATTCTTCAAAGTCAGGCAATGGTCCTTAATCTCTTCAATTCAGTAGACTTTTCCAATCTTGCTTGTTTTGCTCCATTTTTAGTCCAAAATCGCTTAGTTTCACCAAATGCTTGTTTTTACCTGAGAATTACAAAAGTAAGCAATTAAGTATCAATTCTCATATATAATATAATAAAACAAGTCAAATACATAGGATAAATGATGGTAATAAAATGTACTTATTTGAGTTCATCAAATATCCCCCCACTTGAACTTTACTTGTCCTCAAGTAAACCTTAGATTAAAACTTATGAAAATGTATCCTAAAAGATATTAGGATGTATTTTTATAACTAAGCACTTATTCGTTTTATCATAATTGCACAACCAAACACCTCACGAAATAGGAAAATGAAATCACTGAAATCACTCAACTAATCTATGTGGTAACATTTTAGTAATTCGCTCAATTGCTCGGTCGTGATGAGTATTCTGTCATAAGCTTGGCCATAATACACATCTCCCCCACTAAAGCCAAGGAATAACAAGTCTAAAGCGGTAAAAAACGGTTTTGAGGTTTAAGGGTTAATCATTCTCCTTAATCTCTATCGATCTCAAATTCCAGAAAAGGCGACAAAATCACAAATACATGATCGAATCCACGAACACGATACTTGCAATTGCTCAAATCCTTAACTCGAATAGGCTAAAGATAGGTCCAAACTTTACCAATAATATTATATCAAAAAGGGCGACAAAATCATAAATACATAGCCGAATCCACGACTACGATACTTAAGATTGCTCAAATCCCTAATCTCAATAAATCAAAGGTTTGGATAAAGAATAATATAGGGTATGGATAATATTTGGGATATAAATTGGTGTAAAATGAAAAATAAACAAAACAGATAGATTAAAATCCTAAGTGTGGTTAATCACTATCCCAACCATCCCATGAATAAGACTCATATCATTGGACAACTCACGCTTTAACACTTGAAACACACGCTTTAGGTAAACATGAATTATACTCAACAAGATCTCAATCAAAGAATATCCTTAGTTGGCGTTCCCATAACGGCCAACTCCCATTCAATCCATATATATAATATACAACAACAAGTAGTGGTGATATCTCCCACTTAATACAAAACTTTACATAAGTTGGTTAAAACAAACTTCCAACTTTTCTTCTTTTTTTTCTTTTTTTTTTTCTTTTCTTATTTTTCTCTTTTTTTTTTTTTTTTTTTTTTTTTTTTTTTTTTTTTTTTTTTTTTTAATTTTTTCTCTTTCAATCAATAAAAACATTAATGGTGTAAAATTTCACCACTTCACCATCACAAAAAATCTTCATAATTTCAGATATAAAAATAATAGTGAAAGTAGTAAACACACGAAAATAAACTAAAAGTTATACAATATTTACTTTCACACCAATTGCATCGTGCAATTTCCCGACCTAATCAAAGATAATGAATTACGCACGCGAACACAGGTAATGTAAGGAAACACACTTTGCCTAAAGCAATCAACCACGGATCTTAATCTACAGGGTAGGCTAAGGTGTAAGGGTGTAACGAAACATTATAACAAAGGTGTAAGAAACGAAAGGAATGGCTCTAAGGGTTTTTCTAGGGGTATCTTACTCTAAAAGTGAGAGTAACAAAGGGTTTATACGGGGGTTAACTAACCAGTGTAGTTAGTTAATAACACATAACATATAAGGCTTTTTGGGTGTAATCCTAGAAATTTACCTCTTTAGACAGGTCACTCCAATTATATAAATAATACTTATTATGGTGGTCTCGAATAGTATACAAGCCAAGTTCTAAAGTTTACAAGTCACCGGCACACTCATATTTTTGTGGAATTTGGGTAAAATATTGGGAAACTGAGTAGGCTTAATCCTCACAATTTGGAAATAGGGGTCATGTGTGCGGGTTATGCAACTTTGATTTCACAAAAACATGCTAGAAAAATTTTAAATTTGAGCATATTAAGCACATATTAAGAAATTTTTTGAAAAATAAGGACAAGTAACGTTCTAATTCTCCATCCCCCCACTTAAGATAAACAACGTCCTCGTTGTTTAATTTGAAATTAAAAACAGGAAATAGAAAGAATTAGAACGGAAAATTCCCCTGAGATTTGCTCGGTATGATCCTCCAATGTAAGAATGTGAGCTTATGTAATATGGGAGTTCATCAATACCTTCAATTGCCCAGACCTGTAAAAATATAGGGACCACAGAAAAATAGACTCGAGAACATCTCGTTAATCATTGGTTAGAAAAATAAAAATACTAAAAATTACAGGTCAGAGTGTCGATGCGCCGTATCCATGGGATATTGGATACGCCGCATCAACAACCTGTAGGAAATATTAAACTGTACATCATCAGGTCAGTCGATACGCCGTATCTTATAGAAAAAGATACGCCGTATTGAGCCTGGAATAAATACGAATCAGAATAAAAGATGCGTCGCATCCTTAACCAGGGATGCGCCGCATTAAATAAACTGACAGAAAGTTTTAAAGTCAAAAATAAAAATGCAGAAAAATAAAATAAAATAAGATATGACCAGTGCAGGTGATGCGTCGCATCTTATGATGGAGATGCGCCGCATCTTCTGCAGGTCTGACAGACTCGACACAGAACAGAAAATTAAAAGATAAATCCGGGTTGTCTCCCGGTCAGCACTTGTCTTTATTCCAGAGTCTTCAAGTTAGACTCACATTCAGCTCCTTAATACCGATCACATTTGAAAGGTTGACTTTCCGCCTCTAGTTGTAATCCCTTTCAAATCGTGTTTTACCAAAAGAACTTTGTTAAGCACCGTTGACAATTGGTTCACTCAATTGCCAATCCATTAATCATGTTGTTTTGTTCCTTTAGCAAGATATCCGTTCATTGACATATCTTCCATAGCAAAACCTGTTATCAAAGGTAAAATCGTCAGTAGCATCTGTTCGCTAGAAGATAAATTAATGAATTTAGAAACGGATATAAAGAATAAAAATGGCTGATATCTGCGGACGATGCGCCGTATCCAGAAAGTTGGATACGCCGTATCATATTACGTTAAAATGTAATCAAACTTTTATTCAGAAAACAGATACACCGCTTATGAATTAGAATGCGCCGTATCAAGTTTAAATTATCAAAAATCGTAACAAATCCAGATTTTAATAAATATAATCGATTTTTGATTTAGTAGATGCGCCGTATCGATAAAGATCGATACGCCGTATTTGTTTAATAATTCGAAAACTGTTTTTAATTTAAATAATAAATACGCCGTATCTGTAAAAACAGATGCACCGTATGGCGTTAACGTTTAGAAAAATTTCTTATTAAAAACAGAATACGCCGTATCTTGGGGAAAGATGCGTCGTATTCGAATTATTAAATGCGCTGTGTATAAAATTAAAATGCCATACGCCGCATCTAGTACACAGATGCGCCGTATCGTTTGTATCGGACAGCAGTCATGGAGAAGAAACAAATAAAAACAAACACAAGAAAATAAAATAATCTAAAAAGAAAATAAAAGACAAGCATGGGTTGCCTCCCACGAAGCGCTTGTTTTTGTTCGAGTCACGAGCCTGACTCCACCCTTATTTACTAGGTAATAGGGTGTACGTCCCCCCACTTGGAATCACGTGCGGGTGAAAATAGCAATAAACACTATAAGAGTGTAAATTTGCTATAGTAGAAAGATATGTCAAGTAAAAATGGTACCTTAGTGGGTAGTGATCTCCACTCATTACCTTTCCGGATTTGGTTGATAAATTAGATGTCTTGAACATTCCACATGAGAGACTGATATATTGAGGGTGCATGAATTGTTCTTCATTTATCTTGTCAGTAGTTAGGCGTCCCTCAACTTCTATACAAGATGTGAAAGAGTCTATGGCGAGTATCGTTTCGAGCTCCTCTTCTTTCCATGTAGAGTCCAAAGTTTCTTGCTCTTCAACCATGGTATTTTCCAAGAGCTCATCATCTATTTCTTTTGTAGGTTCAACCAAAATTTGGTGGATAACATTAACAGGTGCTAGTTGTGTGTCAACGTGTGGTGTGATGTCTATGATAGGTTGTAAGGTAACAGATTCCACCACATCGTCATTCGGCTTTGCAACCTGTTTAGAAACACTAACAATGTCATTAGTAAAAATAAAAGGAGAATCAAGGGTGTTACCTATTTGTGTCGTAGATTCCACATGAGCTTGTGTTTTTGATTCTTTTATCCGTTGATTCCTAGCTTTCATCTTCTTTATTTTCTTCTTGTATGGCTTCTTTTTGTTTTCCACCTTCGGTCGTCCAGTGAAAGGAATGGGTATGCATCCACTCTTTATTCGTCCAGGGAAAGGGCCGGGTGGGATATATGGTTCACTTACCTTAAAGCATTTAGGAAAAGGGACGGATGGTGGAATATTGCTAAAGTAAGTTCTTCCATTTTTTTCCCACTGATATTGTACCTCCGGTTTTGGCTTAGGAAAAGGGACAGGTTTATGTTGGTTAGCCCGAAACCTGTTTAGCCTTTCTGAGTCCGTGAGATCTGAATTCCTATTTTCTTCCTGAGAATCCACAAGAAGGTTATCTATTGTTTCCTTGTCATCATGCTTAACTCCGGAATTACTTATCTCATCATGTTGTGGTTGTACATTATCACGTATAATAGCATCAATCTCATTACATCCTTCCACCATACTCTTTTCTTTTGTTGTGACACTAAGTATGCTTATAATATTACGGCAATGTTCTTCAATACGATGTATTGAATCCGTAGTATTTTTATTGTGCTCTTTAAGTGCTTCATAATAACTTGTGTCTACCAACTCTTTTCTTGATAGTTCACCATCTTTTATAAATTTAGTAACGGCTTCTTTGAAGTCATAGATCTCTTTTTGTGGTGGTGGAGTTGGTGGGTAAGGTGAGTGAGGTCCATTGCATCCCTTGTAGCGATTATCGATTGTATATATCCTTTCATACATCTTATTTATTTCCCTGCCGAGGTTATCTATTTGAACAGTAATTGTAGCTAAAATTTCAGAATCATCATTACCTGTATGTCTTTTGAATGCCCCATCATACCACCTTAAATAGTGGTCAGCTCTTTCATGTATAGCGGTTAAGGCGTCTTTAGCATTCATTTTAGGTATAAAACTCTGAGAATCTAAAAGCATCCGAGTAGCCACATCCAAACCCATATAGAAGGCAATCATAACCTGCATGTCAGTTAAATAATGTTGAGGACATCTAAAAAGTAATTCTTTAAACCTGTCCCACGCCAAATAGAGCGTTTCTTCCGGTCTTTGCTTAAAGTTGTTGATTTCTTGAACCTTCTTTGCAGTCATTAATGGAGGACAATACTTGTTCAAAAATTTAGCCTTCAGATCGGCCCATGTAGTGATGCTTCTAGCAGGAATAGTTTTAATCCATCGATATGCTTGTCCAGTGAGTGAAATCGGGAATACTTGTAACATTATATGGTCTTTCCCTACATGAGGTGTATGAAACAAATCAACGATCTCGACCACTTTTTCAACATGCTCATTAGCATCCTCATTTTCTGCACCACTGAAAGCATTATCGCGTAGCTCCTTTAGAAAGTGCCCTTTTAATTCAAACCTGGTTTCTCTCCTGAATCTTGTGTACCACTTTTCTTCATCGTATTTTGCATATTGGAAATATTCTTCCATGGTCAGTTCATTAATGTTTTTCTCGATCACCATAATTTCCTGAAAAACAAAACAACCAAGAAGAACAACAGTAGACCAAACAAAAAAATAAAAATAAAAACTAAACTAATAAAAATTAAATAAACACAAAAAATAAAAAACGAAAAAATATTTTTGGGGTCACAGAAGATCGATACGCCATATCCAACAGACAATGGATACGCCATATAAGGCACAAGTTAATACGCCGTATCCAACAGACAATGGATACGCCGTATTAGCTTCCTGCAATCTTTTTTTTTTTTTTTTTTTTTTTTTTTTTTTTTTTAGAAAATTTTAAAATTTAAAATCACACAAACTAAAAAAAAAATTTGCCCACAGAGCGTCAATACGCCGTATTCACAGACAAGAATACGCCGTATTGAAACAGATAGATGCGACGTATTCACAGACAAGAATACGCCGTATCTCCCTTCTGAGACAGACACAGAGACAACAAACAAACGATAAAACAAATAAACCAAACACACAAAAATAAACTAAAAACAGAAAAATACCAATAAAACTAGCAAATAGATAAATTCACTCCCCGGCAGCGGCGCCAAAAACTTGATGTGTCGTTGTATAGGTGATTATTCCTTATCAAGTTTTACATTTATATTTTGCCGACTTAACCTATAACAACACTAACGGGCAGTGTACCCGATCAATGTAGCGTAGTTGGTAAGTAGGGTGTCGATCACTAAGAGTGAGATTTCTAATATACTAATTCTAGAGGTATTCGACTCTTCTAAACTAATGTAAAGGGGGGTTCAGCCTGAGAGACTGGCATGAGTTTGGTTTTATACTAAACTAATTAAACTAAGCTAAACAAACGCTAGAAGCTTGAAGGTATCAAAAATAAGAAGAACGTGTTAACCAAGTTCAGTCATATATGATTAAGTTTTGATAAGTTTCTAAGACATGTAGTGATGGTGCTCACGACTAGGCGCGGTCTATCCTAAATAGGCGAGGAAGGGGCATGGCGACCCAAGCAATGCTCAGCTAGACACAGAGGTTATCAATGCACTAATAAAAGTCACCAAAGCGTTGGCTCTAATCTTATCGGCGAGTAAACCCTTAATGATCAATTATGTTTATCCTATTCTGGATTCCATTTTAAGTCTTTTTGACTGACTAATCCTGTCACAATTAATCAGAACCCGCATAAAGCTGCTTAATGCTTACCACGTTTATATATTATTTAGCCCTTAAGGGGCTTACATTAATCACGCAAACGATGTTAATGAAGTATAAACTAATAAAGTAATCAAAACGAAGACCAAGCAACCAATCGAATTAGAAACTAATTAAACCATCAAATACTCATAAACTTGGCTAACACATAAGAGTGTTAGCCCATAATCTCTGTAACAAAATACAAAAACATAATCAAGACGAATAGAGTGTGAAACATAGTGAATACGATACGCTAACCGAATGATTAAGTAATATAACAATGAAAAGAGATGTTCTTCAAGTATAATTGGGTCTTCAAGGGTGATCTTCTGCTGTTTTGAGAGGCTTTGATCGTCTGGGAATGGCCCTAAGGGTTCCCAAAGATGCCCTAATTCGTTACTGAGTTCTGTATTTATAGATTCTGAAATCTGGGTCGATACGGCGCATCTATAGAGTTAGATGGGCCGCATCTATAAGTAAACGTAGCCTCCAAGTCTGAAACTGACCCAATACGGCGCATCTAAATACCAGATGCGCCTCATCTCCCAATACGGCGCATCTAATGACCATATGCGCCGCATCTCCTTCAAATACAAGTAGATCTCCTTTTCCTCTTTCCGTGGCCGCTTGAATCACCTAAAACGGAGTCCGGATGAAGATTTTATGGCCAAAATACGAAAGCATCTTCAAGTGTCGACTTGTAATCTTGACTTCTTCATTAAGCTTCTAATCTTCACTTGATCTCTTGAATTCTTGGTAAGGATTGTATATGGCCGATACGGCGTATCGGATTGGTCCGATACGGCGTATCAAGGTAACTTCGCGTTGGGTCCAGGATTATAATAATTGCGAATATTCTTCAATATCTTGGATATCTGGTGAAGTCTTGAGATTGATACGCCGCATATCAGGAGCTTCATGCGGCGCATCTGGAGTAAAACAAGTTGGTTCTTCTCGTTGACCAAGGTTTCATATGCGGCGCATGGGATAAATCCATGCGGCGCATTCTTCAAAGTCAGGCAATGGTCCTTAATCTCTTCAATTCAGTAGACTTTTCCAATCTTGCTTGTTTTGCTCCATTTTTAGTCCAAAATCGCTTAGTTTCACCAAATGCTTGTTTTTACCTGAGAATTACAAAAGTAAGCAATTAAGTATCAATTCTCATATATAATATAATAAAACAAGTCAAATACATAGGATAAATGATGGTAATAAAATATACTTATTTGTGTTCATCAAAAACGCTGGTTGCTATCTGAAGTAATAGCAAGCCATTGAGACATGTTTTAACAGGTATGTGTAACTTCTGCTCGAGCTTCATTTAAAGACCCGTGTCATTATTGAATGATATTTCTAGGACTGTAAATGTTATCTATAAACAGAAGACATGCCTAGAGGAACTATTTTTGGTATTTTTTGTGTTTTTCAGATTTTTATGGTTTTTATAGGTTTTATATTTTTCTATTTTCTTTTTTGGTTTAAGATATACACAAATATATACAAGGATATGTGAAGCAAATCCTTTACTCCTCGTTTTCTTCTTGAAGACCCTTGAGTGTTTCTGGAGTCAAACTCTTCATGCCAAGTCGCGGGAGGATAAATTGAAACCGTTCTCTCGGAAGTGCCTTAGTGAAGATATCAGCCAACTGAAACTCGGTCCTCACGAAGTAAAGTCCAACCACCCCTTTTTCAACATGTTCCCTTATGAAGTGATGTCGGATGTCGATGTGCTTTGATCTGGAATGTTGGACATTGTTGCAGCAAAGAGCTATAGCACTTTTGTTATCACAATACAGAGGTATTTTGTTGTATGCAAAACCATAGTCCGATAGTTGTGATCTCATCCAAAGGATTTGAACACAGAATGCAGACATGGTGATGTATTCAGCCTCTGTTGAAGATATAGACGTATTCATTTGCTTTTTAGATGACCAGCTAACCAACTTATCTCCCAGAAATTGAGCACTTCCTGATGTACTTCGACGAGTATCTTGACACCCCGCATGATCTGCATCTGCATAGGCGGTGAGTGCCATTGTAGTGTCCTTAGGATACCAGAGACCCATGTGGATAGTCCCTTGAAGGTATCAAAAAATCCACTTAACTGCTTCCAGATGCTTCTTGGTAGGCTTGGTCTGGTATCGAGCACACATGCATATAACAAACAATAGATCTGGCCTACTAGCAGTGATATACATCAGGGATCCGATCATGCTTCGAAACTTTGTTTGATCGACCGGGATCCCAGAGAGATCTTCATCCAACTTCGATCTCTCAATCATAGGGGTTTCAACAGCATCACTTGAATCAAATCCAAATTTCTTCAATATTTCATTTGCATATTTGGATTGATTAATAAAGATGCCTCCGGGACTTTGAGAGATTTGTAAACCCAAGAAGAACGACATTTGTCCCATCATAGACATTTGGAACTTAGAACTCATCTCATTAGAAAACCTATCATATTCCCTAGGATCAGACGAGGCGAATATGATGTCATCTACGTAGATCTGAACAAGAAGTATATGTTTACCCGATTTCCTAGTGAATAGCGTAGGATCAACAACTCCTTTGGAAAAGCCATTAGCCAGAAGAAACTTTGATAAGGTATCATACCACGCCCTGGGTGCTTGCTTTAGCCCATATAGAGCTTTCTTCAAACGGTAGATGTGAGTAGGAAAATCAGGATCCACAAATCCTTCTGGTTGACTGACATAAACTTCCTCTTTTAGATCACCATTCAGAAATGTTGTCTTTACATCCATTTGGTAGACAACCATATTCTGACTGGCAGCATTAGCTAGAAAGATTCTGATGGCTTCAATTCTAGCAACTGGAGCGAATGATTCTTCAAAGTCTATGCCCTCTTCTTGACGATATCCTTTTGCAACAAGTCGAGCCTTATTCTTCAGAACGTCACCATGCTCATCAAGTTTCACTTTAAAGATCCACTTGAGAGCGATAATCATTGCACAATCTGGAGCGGGCACTAATTCCCATACTTCAAGTCGGTCAAACTCATGAATTTCTTCTTGCATAGTACAGAATTAAAGAAGCACCACAGTGCATCGGTGGCAAGTTGCTTTCTTGTGGATACCGGACGAGAAGGATTTCCTATGATGTTGTCAATAGGATGATCGGTGGTCCATTTTCTGAGATGATCATGTGGTTGAGGGTATTGAACTGATGTTGCCGAGTTAAGATCCCCTGAAGAAGACGTGTCTGTAGAAGATTCAGGAGCAAAGATATTCTCGAATGGAACATCATCAACAGGAACATTCGATGATGATGGTGAATGACTGACAGATGGTGCTTCTTGACTGACAGATATAGATACTGATGGGCCATCTGAGTTGTTTTGAGCTTGAGCATCAGCAGCTGGAGGTGCAGGTGGGGCTTCAGTTGTAGCACCACCAGTTGGTGGCTCAAAATATTCATCATACATTGAATCAAACAACTTCTTCAACTCCTCACTGGTAGGTGGTACATAAGGAACTGCAGGCGTGGGATTCTGTACAAGACCTGAACTGATTGGTCCAGGTGTCAAAAGATTAGGAGCGGGTCCAGAACTAGTTTGTCCAGGAGCCGGTTGCTCAGTCAGCTCATCAAAAGTAACGTGAATAGTTTCCATGATTTGTCGGATTCTTTTGTTGTAGATTCTGTATCCCTTGCGATCTGGTGCATACCCAATGAAGAAACCTATGTCTGCTTTAGCTTTAAACTTTCCCAGATCTTGACTGTCATTTGTCGGATAGCACAGTGCACCGAACACACGAAGAAAAGAGAGGTCTGGCTTCTTGCCATGAATCAGCTCATAAGGTGTTTTGTTGTGAATAGTATGAATCAAGGATCGGTTTTGAGTGTAACATGCAGTTGCAATTGCTTCTGCCCAAAGAAACATTGGTGCTTTGGAAAATATTAGCATGGTTCTTGCAGCTTCCACCAGAGTACGGTTCCTTCTTTCAACCACACCATTCTGCTGAGGAGTGCGTGGAACACTTTTCTGGTGTGTTATGCCAATACTTTCATAGAAATGACTGAGTTGTTGGTTAACAAACTCAGTTCCATTGTCTGTACGGATGATTCTAACAGTTTTGTTGAGTCTTACTTGCAGCTGTTTGATCAGTTTGATGATAACCTCTGGAGTTTCATCCTTGGTTCTCAAAAACTTCACCCACGCAAATCGAGAGTAGTCATCGACTACCACAAGAATGTATTCCTTCTCATTTATACTTTGCACTCTCATTGGTCCGCACAGATCCATGTGAAGGGTGTGAAGAACTTCCAAGATGGTGTTGACAGTTTTGGGTTTGTGGGTATGTTTCTTGCTTTTGCCCAGTTGACAGGCAGAGCAAAGATGGTCTTTCTCAAACTTTAATCTGGGCATGCCTCGTACAAGGTCTTTGCGAGAAAGGTCATTTATGGTGCCGAAGTTTAAATGATTTAAACGACGGTGCGAAAGCCAAGATTTGGTCTTTGAGGCCTTTGAAAGCAAGCAGATAGGAGAGGACCTCATCATTTCTTCAATAGAGATGGTGTATAGATTGGTGCCATGACAGCCTTTAAGAAGATCAATACCATCCAACTCTCTGATGAAACAAGTTTGTTTTCTGAATGCAACTTCAAGATCGGAATCACAAAATTGTCCAACAGAAAACAAGTTATGCCCTAGTCCTTCCACGTAGTATACCCGGGAGATTACACTGTCACCAAAAACGTAATCTCCATAACCCATAATTGCCCCAAAATGGTCGTTTCCGAATCTAACTGTCCCGATAAACTTTTTCACGAAGTTCTTGAGCCGTGAGCGATCCCCAGTCATATGTTTTGAGCAGCCTGAGTCCAAATACCAAAGGACGATTTGTACGACTTGCATTTGAAAACAGACAACGATGGATAACTAAAAAATGTGGATCCCCACATGCAGTTGGGATCCGTTTGGTTAGCACAAACAAATTCTGGAATAACAGGATTCTTAGATGTTATTGCATTTACAGTGGAAACATCACTAGAAGCAGCAATTGACCTAGTGGCAGGGCATTGTGTCACTAAAGGCAAGATTCGACCAGTCGGCTTCCATTCCTTAACATTCACTACTTTACGAACATTTAATCTAGTTAAGGGGCACTGATCACCTAAAGTGAATTTCCTTCCAGTGGGTTTCCATTGATAACCAACATTAGCAAATATTTTTCCTGACGTTTTCCAAATTTGCTTACTCAGTTCAGTCTTCCTAACATTCTTATCTTGGGATCGTTTATGAGACATCAAAAATGACACAACACAATCATCATGATTACTGGAAATTAAACATTCGTTACATGTTTTGCAGACAGCATTAGAATTCGAATTAATTACAGTACTTTTAATACTAGAATCAACACGATTCATTCCATTCATTGCAAACTTATTGTTCCTAGGTTGGGCTTCTACTTTCTTCTCGTGAACACTCTTAGCTGGCGCAGTCCTATCTTTCCTTGCATTGTCTCTAGACTTTGACCCGCTAGCTTTGGTGTCAGAGTTTACTCCTGTAGAAGTAATGGTGGGAACATTAGTTTGTTTTACTGTCATTTGTTTTCCTGATTTTGATGTGCTGGGATATGATGTTGTTGGTGGTGCATCTAAGGTTACATGCTTGTTCTTAGTTGTATAGTATGATGCAGGAAATCTATCTCTTTTGTTATCAATCTTAGGATCTGTGCCACTGACATATTCTAAAAGTTCCTGAGACCGTTTAGCAATGTAGTAGGCATCTGCAACAGCACTGTCAAGTGGTTTTACTATTCTATCCACTTCTACGATCTCACGCAGGGTGTCAAGGCTATCCTTAAGAAGATTGAGATATACTTGGTGGGCAGACCTATTTTTTCTAAGGGGTAAAGGAATAGGCACTACATCAACAGCATACTTACTACAAGCAGAAACCTTTGAAACAACATTATCACCAGTGATGGTTGGCATTTTCCCTTTCACCTGAGTCTTTAGATTCTCAATTTCATTTAACAAAGAAGTTATCTTTTCATTATGACTATTACGTGTGACTTTGATTGAGTCATATAACTCTTTGAAATGCTATTTGAACTTTGAATTTTCAGCTCGAAAACACTCATTTTCATGGTGTAACTTATTGATGGTGTCTTGATAGTGAAAATTCTGAGAATCTAAAGACGACGGTTTATTGGAGCCATACACATCACTCTTGTTTGATTTCAATTGGGCAATTTGAGCCCTCAATTGTCGAATCGTGTTGGTGTGAGCTTGAATTTTTTCATCGCGTTTGCTTAATTTAAAATATGTATCAAATTCAGGAGCATCCGAAGATGTCTTGGCATTTGAAATTTTACATCTTTCTTCTAAGTGTTGATATTTTAGTTGCAAGTTAAGATATTCAACCTCTAGTTTTGAAAAATGTTTAACCATGTTATCATGGTCATCATTTTGATTTTTTTCATGCAAATTCCAGTTCTCCCCCTCAAGCTCAACAACACGATTATGGGAAGCATTCAGTGCAATAGACAGTGCATGAAATTGACAAGTAATTAGTGTAGCATCAGTAGCAGTATAAAACACATCCTGGTCAACACATTTAGCAATCAAATTCTCATTGGTGATGTGAATATTCTTTCTCTCAATCTCAATACTCTTAAGTTCTTTCGCCTTTTGAGCCACCTCATTTTTCATATCTTTAAACACTACTTTCATTTCATTTACTTCAGTTTTAAGGGTTTTTTGCATGCCCTCAAAATGTTCCTTGAGAAGTTTAAAGAATGGTATGACCTCAGTTAAGTAGCACTCTTTTGTTAATTCAAACCCTCTTTCCCCTTCGGTAATTCCCGTCGGTGTAATTCTCTTCTTACATGTTTTAAAAAAATCAGAAAATAGTTGACATAGAACATAGATGCTAATTAGAGTATTTCATTCTGTGGGAAGAGTTAATGGAATTAAGTGCCTAGGTGTATTGGGAGGATACACCGTTGCAACCGCAATTTTCTTAAGGGGTGGAGTGTTTTCCTTAAGTGCATCAGCCATTCTCTTTTCTATTTCCAAAGACCAAAATATTTGTTCAGGTGTTAACTTAGTTTGAGGTGAAAAGATAGTCAAACGATTTTGCTTATAGTAATTATGGGGTTTAACTATGACTCGATTGGCTATACATTTCGGGTCCTTCATTTTTTCAGCAAATCTCTCTCTGTTTCTGTCCTCTATCTCATTGCTCTCATCTATGGAGGACACATCAGGTGGGGCATGAATAGTCTTAAGCATTTCATTTCCATCATATAACATAGGTTGGGCTACCTTAGCATTCCTAAGAAGAGCTAATTTAGGTTCTCCTACATTATATTCACTATGTTTATCACACAACTTTTTATGCTTTTGCATCATTTAAGCAGTTTGTTTGGTCTGGTCTTGTGTGTACAACTTGTTCTCAATCTTGTTTTTCAACGTTTTAAGTCTGGAAAAATCAATTAGGAGTTTTGATTCTTTTTCTTTGAAGTCCTGTTTTAGTGTAATTACACTTTCTTGAATCTCTTGTTTTTGCTTAACAGTTTGATTAAGTTGCTTTCCTAAAGAATCTAACTCATTTTTCAATGTTTCTTCTCTTAAATTACGTTCAGTTACATATGTACGCATCTGACTATCCATTTTCTGTTCTCGTGCAGTTAGCTCAAATTTTGCACGTTGTTCATAAATTGCTACCTGGTCTTTATATATATTAAGCCTAGTAGTCAAGGTGTCATCTGGGACAAACAAAATGTTTTCATGCCACTCACAATCATTATCTACCACATTAGCATTATCTACAACACATGCATTATTTACAACAGAAGAAGCACTACTTGATACATCATACATGTCGTTGTGATTCACATATTGTTGATATGGAATAACATTGTTGTTTCCCATATTAACAGTATCTGAATCAACATTGTATATCTGTTGTATTTCTTTAGGAATCTTCTGTTCATCTACCATGTTATGTGTATCATATATCTTTAATACCTCAGATATGATGGATGGATTGGAAGAACTAGCTTGATGAGATGATGATGCCAAAGAAGATAGGTTGGCCATAAAGATGGTTTGAGCAGTCGGCTCATCATCAACATCCGAATCAAATGCATCACAATCTTCGGCTTGGAAGATGTTTAGGTCATTGAGGGCCAAGTCTTGAACCGGTTTGTCATCCACATCTGCATCAAATGTGTTTCCCCCATCACCAGCAAGGAACAAAAGCTCATCCTCATCCAGAATTGCTCCCTTTTCTTGAGCTTGCATCAGCAACATCTTGTCCTTGAAATAATCAGAGTTCTGAGGACGCTTGGGTTGATTGTAATTCCTGGCAATGTGTCCCAACCCACCACAGTTGTAACACTTTGCTTGCCTTCCTTGTCCTTGGTTGACATTTCCACCTCTGTTTAACAAATTCCCCCTACCAGCATTCCTTGGATTAACATTTTGTCTCCCCTGAACATTATGAACAATAATTCTTCCATCTTCCACAGTTGCTTGGTTGCGTGGGTTTGAGGAAGTTCGAAGTTGATTGTTGGTTTGAGGGAGTGTTGCTCGGAACTGTTGAACAAGCAAGGAGACTTGATTGGAAAGATCATCAATCCTCTGATCAGTGAACGAATACCCTGAATCAAGTTGTGGTTGATTGAATGACTGAACTTGTGAGACCAATGCAAGTGGATCATTTGTTGTTGTTGTGGTTGGATTAAGTTTCTCTCTGAGAAGACGATCATAAACAACATGCTTTTCATGCTGTTGAAGGTAAGCATATAGCTGTTCATAATTGGTCTGCCTTAAACCTTTGTTGAGCTTGACTGCCGTGACAAATCTATCCCATTCAGGTGACATGTTGTTTACGAACTTGGAGTTGAGTTGGATGTTTGGCATAGTCATTTTGATGATTCTCATGTCGTTTACCAGCTTGTGAAACCTCACATAGTAATCAGTGATGTTCTCACCAGGGTTCATCTTGAAATGCTCAAACTCATCATACAGTTGTGACTCACGATCTTCTTTTGTTAATTCTGATCCAGCCAGAAGCATTTTGACGTTGTCCCAAATGGCTTTGGCTTCCGTGTTGAAGTTGATGAGTTTGTAAACATCTTTGGGCAAGCCTTGAATTACAATATTGGAAGCTCGGATGTCAACATCATACCGCTTCTTTTCTTCCTCATTCAGATCATTGTATTCACATGGCCTATCAATCCCCAGAGTTACTGTTCCATCCTTAGCAGTAGCCACAGCATCACGAGTGGTGCCCATCTGAAATGGTCCTTCAACAATTGACTTGAGAATGTTGAACCCATTATCTTTACCCAAGTAGTAGAGTCGAATTCTTTGAGCCCATGACTCGTAATCAGTCATATCTAGCATAGGAAGGCGGGTATCGGACCCTGCAGCTTGGACGTCATCAGACGCAGTGCTTGTCATGATGTAAATGGGATTTTACAACTCTTGTGATTTAAACCGAGAAATCGAATCTTTCGCGGGATTTTCTAAAATCAACAAAAGAAACCGTGAATGACTAAGCAAGAGTGAACCACAATAAAGATCTTTAAAGATTTAAGTTACAGAAGTCAAATCACAATTGATCAAATCGCAACAAGTCAAGTCACAGTTTGTCAAATCGCAAAGAGTCAAATTGTAACTGACCAAATCGCAATGAGTCAAATCGCAAGTGTTAACTCGCAACGTCAAATCGCAATAGATTAAATTGCAATCCGTCAAATCGCAACAAGTCAAATCGCAACTTGTCAAATCGCAATTAATCAAATCGCAATTAGTCAATGGTAAGTCAAATCGCAAAGGTCAAATCGCAGGCACACTCAAATCGCAGACCCAAAACTCACTTCTTCAAATCGCAAAACTTGACCAAATCTCAATAGTCAAATCGCAACCAAAAAAATAACGCAAATCGCAACTGTCAAGTCGCAATCGGAATACCCAAATAGCAACGATCAAATTGCAACCAGAATACCCAAATCGCAACTTGTCAAATCGCAGGCACTACCGGACAAACCAGTCGCTGTCAGGTCAAAACGCAATCCACAACACGCCAAAAGATTCCCTTGCACGTGATTTGTTAGGTCAAACAGTAACTTTTTTCCTTTTTAAGTTAAAAAGGTAAATCGCAATTTCGATGCACGAAATCGCAACTGCAACTTTCCTTAATTAACTCAAATCGCAACGAAGAGAATCTTAACAATACTCAAATCGCAGCGAAGATCACAAAACCACTCGAATTTGCTCAAACATCCAATACACGACTGAAACAAGCAATCCAACTACTAAACAAAGCTTATATAACAATCTTCAACAAGAAAGTACAAGCTTTAAACACATCTAACCACAAACAAGGCACAAATGAGGGATTTTTGTGCTATTCTATTCGAACAAAAAAAAACCATAAAAACATACACAAATCCGTGAACAAATCAGTGAACATGTAATCAAATGAACCTAACCATGGCTCTTGATACCAATTGTAGGATGTTCACTAACAAATAACACACATATGGATTGTGATTTGGCCGAATAGAAGAAGATATTATAGAGAGAGAAAGTGATGTTGGGAGCCTTTGTAGAGAGAGAAGTAATGTGTGTAAGATTAGAATGAAAGGTCCAACCCTTCCCTTGTGTGGGAAGGGCTATATATAGTACAATAATAGTTGCCCCGTGTGGGCTGTGGAGTGAGCTGACAGTGGGTAAAGACCCGACCCACTCCACGAATACTTTAATATCTAAACTATTACTAATATTACTGATAATCCTACGAGCTAGTTAACATGAACAAATACTCGGGGTGACCGAGTCTTCAAATGAATAATTGTATTCCTAACACACTCAAATATTAATACCCTATGCCTCGAATTGACTCCAAACGAGAAAGGAGAGTGCCTCTAGTCGTGTAGGGATTTCTTTGAGTGTGAGAGAGACTTAGAAATGTGATAATGAGTGAGTTTTGAGAGGTGGTGAGATAGTGAGAGTATATACGTGTATATATAACACGTATTAGTGTTATATGGATTTTTAAATCATCACAACTTGTTAGAACTATTCATGGTCAGGAATATGAGGACTTTGAGAAGGATTTTACTTACAATCTAGGACTTTAAGGGAGTTGTGAGAGTAGGAAAACAAGTGGGAGTTGTGTTGTGTATAATGTATGTCGACTAGAACAAATAAGGTCCAAAAATTGATTTGATCGTGTAGCATGGTGATCTTGGATGATAAATACACTCAATGACATGTATACAAGCTAAGAAAAATATTAGAAGTAAGTGCGAACAAGTTTGAGTCAAAACGGATAAGTTTGTGAAAATTAATATATGTCGAATGGGTTGCCAAGGGCAGTTTACTTTGCTCAAATAAAATGTATCAAATGTGGGTATTAGGAGCTGATACTCGACACTCTAGTTCCTTGGTGGGAGGACAAATAAGTGGTGCAAAAAGTCATAGGTTTCGTGTTTCAAAAAGGGGAGAAAACGGGTTCAACTTGGAGTGCATTGGGTCGATTAGAAATGAAATAAAAATGGGAGTTGGGCTTTTGGTGGGCTGGGGTGAACAGCAGACGGGAAAGGGTAATTGGGCTAGGATTTTAAGTCCATTTGATATAGTTTTGTGTATATTTAGATTTCATGATTCGCGTGTGAGCTCGTCCCGTTATTTGGTAAATCACGTGATAATATGTTCGTCTTATAATAATATAATAAAGAAAATTTTTAAATTTTCTCGTAAAAATGGTAATTAGAAACAGTGACAGAGGTTAATATTTAATTAACGGTTACTAATTATAGTGGAAATTTGCAGTTTGCTACAGGAACCGCTTGAGGTACCAATTGAGGAACCGGTTGAGGTACCAATTGAGGAACCGGTTGGGGAACAAGAACAAAATCCGTATCAGGAAGATGAAATAGCTTTGAGAGAAATGGAAGAACAATAAGCACGGGAGGAAGTTGCTCGTAGGGAGCAGGAAGCATGGGAAGAGCAAGAGCGTAGGGATGACTTGTTTAACACTTTGGAACGAGAGTATGAAGAGAGCAGGTTTGCAAACTGGCCTCCGTATGACGATGGTTATCACTCAGACAACTCGGAAACTTGGGATCACTTAGATTAACTTTACTTGTTTTAAACTCTGTGTTTTATTTTCTGTATCACGGTTTTATTGTCTTTGCAATGTATTACTATGCTTTGTTTATGTAATAAATAAAAGTTTTTCTTCTACTTGCGATCTGTTGGAGAATGCTCGTGTCATAATAACTAATTATATGGCTAGATATATGTGAGCCTATGGGGTCACACACTTATACACAGAGACACCATTTTATAGATTGTATTTATCGTATTTACAATATATAAACGACTACGTAACTCGGGATCAATAATGGGCTACTAATAACTAAGCTAGTACTTAGTTTATTGGATTGGACCAACAAATGGGCAAGCCCATTTAGGGCCCCCATGGCAAGCCTAGGTGAGAAAGGAACAAGGGAGAAAGATCAAGGGGCAAAGTGTAACTTTGATCATGATAAGTTCAAATGAGATTTGGTCTTTGATTATGACTTATCACAAAAAAGACTTACCAACTTTCTCTCCTCCTTCCTCTCCCTAATGACCACGAAATTAATCACACCCATATTAGGGTTTGTGGTTTTTTTATCCCATCTAACCTTATTCTAGTGTAGTTCAAGGCTAGATCGCGTGTTACGTGTTCAAGACTAGCATCGGGTGGTGATCGATGATGTGTAGTGTGGATTATTCATAGAGGTGATCTTCTTTGGTCACTTGTGGTTCTTATTTCATTCAATTCGTGTAGTGATATTGGTGGTGTTACCCGGATCACGCTACAAAGGTATAAAACATGTTTGTTTAATTTGTTTTTATTTAGATTGATCATATGGCTATATGGATCCTGTTATGGTGATGTTTTTCTGCTGTGCTCATTTGTTTAACATGTTATTTTATCATACATCACCTATAGTGGTATCACGAGCCATCATATGTTGTCATATGATCATCTTGTATGCGTAAAAATGGCTAAAAACATGTTTTTTCAATGGATTTAAAAGTGGGATTTTAAAACAGCCCCTAGGGCTTATATATTATGAATATGTCGACTTTAATAAGGTCTTAAGATCTGGACTTTTTGATCCTATGGACATTTGTTATGCATACGTTGTTTGTTTACTTGATCGGTACACGTAAAATGGCCTAAAAACGCGTTTTTTGGAAGATTTCTAACCCGATTTCAAATCAGCCCATGAGGCTTATTTTTCTGTGGTAAAATGGTGTTAAGAAGGTCCTAACATCATTGGGGTTTGATTATTTGGCCATTTTTCACGCGTACCATTCGGGGTTTTAATTCTTGTTAATTATTTCTTCGATTCGTTGGCTAACAATTTATTTCTTGTTATTTATTTTGTTATCCATGGCAAATACATGCATGTTTGTCCATGTAGTTAGCCAAAACCATGTAATAATCTTTATTTTAATGTATTATTATGTGTTCATATGCAAAGCCGATGAAAACCTAGACCACTTGTGCGTTGTGATTGTGATTGTTGGTTGGTTTTTCTTGTTTTGGGGTTTGCCATTGTTTCGGCACTTTTGTAATGTAATTCATTTTTGGTGTAGCCAATGTTTGGGCATTGTACAGTAGATACAAAGTAGATTAGTTGTATTTTACTTTATATGTATTGTAAACAAGAGCTTGGAAGCAAATGGCGAAAGATTGAAGAGTTGTAGACTGAAAGTTGCTGCTGGACACCTGTTGGGAAAACGTGATTACCTGCTGATTGGTAAGGTATTTTTTTCTAAAATTTTTGGTGCAGGTTCACAAGACATAGGGCTACAACTTTGTCAACTGGGCCGAATCATGAGGAGGTGATCTTCCTGGGCATTTGGGCCTTGCAAAACAGAAAAACTGGGCTGACAGAAACTGAAGTTCATGTGCATAATGGGCTTTTTACTTGCTCATGATTGTATTGGAGCAAGTGGGAGCCCTCCATGTGGTTGTGATTTATGTCCCTAGTTGACTCTTGGTTCTTGTGATGGCTCACAAGACCAAGCATAGGATTTTCATCGGTTGAGGCTTTGCATATTGTGGTTGTATGTTTGGTTGGTTGTTTTTATGTATGTTGTGACTACATGTAAAACGGAAAAATGTTTTCTTAAAACTTGAAACTAAACATAAACCATTTTGAACTAAGTCTTATGATTTAGTTTAACTAAGTTTAAATATGATTTGAAACTTAAAATCATTGTTTTCTAAATAACACTTAAACTAGTTAAGATTGTTTATTTATTGATTTATTGTATTGTCCAAACTTAATTAAAATCCGCCTAGGATTTATATTAGTCTTGAAAATGGACAACTTGACACACATAAATTAAAACAATGATTAGACTTAAGTTAAGAAAAGTTTTTTAACTTGTGCTACGAAGAATGAATGCATGCTTCTTTCGTACACGTTTTTGATTCACATCAAAACTATTTACCCGTCAAAATTTAAGTCACGCCGTCCAATTATGAGAACACTTGCAATTACCTTTTAGCATCTGGTCAGACCTAGGCTGAATTGTAACCCAAGGTGACTATTGTCCATGGTCAGACCTAGGATTATTCTCACAGTTTTCAAATTGGATGACTTAATCGAGTAGTGTGGTCAGACCCTTACCCGAGGCAAAGATGGGACTAAACATGCCTACATGACACTAGTTGTTTGACACTAGAAGCCATGAGTCCCATAAGGATCTAAGAGTTGTACATGTAATACAATTGGTGATCGTCGCCTACCTATTGAATCCACCATTTCTAGTAGATCAACTGCATTAATGGTCGAACCTCAATGAGGATCTTAGCCTTTTCGTAAATTAATTGTTTTAAATTATAAACATGGGGTAGTTAATTTATAAAAGGATAATTATCGAAAATACTAAAATTGAACTTTGTAAATTCAATTAATGCAACGCATACCATAAACAAGAGTTTGTTCTTTTCTTGTTAAAAGGACGAACTAAGTCGATCTTTCCTTGTAAGAAAGAGACTTATTCCTATCCTTTTTCTTTATGAGGAAAAGCCATAATAGGAATATTTGAATTTTCCTAATTCTAATCAAACTCAAGGAAAACCTACTCTAGAAATCGTGATGTCTTGTAAAAGTCAAAACGGTTAAGTATGGTTACACATCTTATTCCTTCAACATTGTTTTATAACCCTTGTTTCGGTTTTGAAACATTGAAGAAATATAAGATATTTGAACAACCAAGAACACGTGCACTTGACTTGACCTCTTTGGTCAGACCTTAGGGCCATTTCAACCCATGGCGAATTTTGCTCATTGGTCAGACCTTTGGCGATATTTGCATGTTCTTGCTTGGTCAACCTAGTTCGTACTAGCTACCAAACTAAAATGAGTTTAAATAATTAGAAGACGGAAGTATCAATAAACTGCAATGTGGTAAAGGCAATTACTAGCATGATTACCTAGCAGTTTGCCTTAACCCAATATGCCTACTAAGGTCCTACATACCCTTATGGTAAAGTAGACCAATTATGGAGGAAATGCATACCTATTTTCAAGTTAAAATAGCAATGATGGCTAACCCATCATCTATATGTTAGAACTTGATGCACTTTCTTGAATACCTAAGTATATGTTTACTAGTCAAAGTGACTCACATTAGCAATAATGTGTAGATATTCAAAGAAAGATGGAAAGTATCAAATCGCTACTCACTCTCCACTGGTGACGTAACACATTGTAATGTTGTCTAATCCAGTGGGAGCTACGTGATTATATTACTGGTGACGTAACACATGTAATGTTGTCTAAACCAGTGGGAGCTGTAAGCTTTATTACTTGCAAGTTGCCCATCTTATTTTCAGATTGTCTTGAAATAATACATTACTTTTCACGTGTTAAGCATCATAGTTTATATAAGAACCATTGCATAAGTTTTATATGATAACTTGTCGCGTTCCTAATGTTGCTTCCTGAAATGTTATCTATAAAATTGTTATGCATGATTCATTATTCAAACAATAAAGTTCTACATATCTATATTTTGATTTTTGACTAAAAATCATATGTTATCTTATACATTGTCATATTGCTCATACAAACAAACGACCGTAGTGTTGTTTGCATGCTCTCACGATGTTGTGCCATGCACAAGTGGGAGAAATCTTAATTGTGTGCAAGGTACAACATATAACAATATGACTAATAGTTTTTCTTGACTGCAAGGTAAGAAACTAAAATTCTACTAGGACTTCTACACATAAAATGTATGTTGCCCTAATTAGAACAAATATCAAGATATCATGAAAAGCTACTTCAACATATTCATTGAATTGTTTAGTAAATATGATTATGTTTTCTTGTAAACTCATAATCATGAAGTACAAAATTAACTTGAATATACTATTGAGGCCAAGAGTCGGCACTCGTAATTACTTTAGTTGAATATGTTTAGGTCTCTAGTAAAGACACAAACATTAATTCCGTTAATTGTTGAAAGACTTATAACGTAAAGTAAGACGTCAAATTTGTTATGTCTTCTTGTTAAAGACATGTACACTTACGACGTCTACGTTAATTTGTTATGTCTTCTTGTTAAAGACATGTACACTTACGACGTATAATGTTAAATGTTTATGTTTTCTAGTCAAAACATGCACATGAAGTAAAGTATGCAGTAGGTTAAAATTACTATTGATGCCATCTGGTTTGACTTGGTTGGCAGATATGTAAGCCAAAAGGTATAAGTTCATCTAATGAGTTATGTGATAGTCTCACAACATCAGTCCTCATGGAATACCACAACTTTATGGTATGTCCATCATGGAAAATCAAACACTATTGATATTGTTTGATCTTTGATGACTTAAACTGTTTTACCTCCAAAGCTATCAAGGTTAGAAATTGGGTGTACCATGTGTACACTCAATATGATTCCAACCCAGAAGGAATTTAAGACACCATTGTATTATGGCATGGGATGAATCCCATTATGTCTTAATTGAAGTTCTTAATTTGTTAACTACTTAAGAGTAAATAATTAACAAACTAGAGTCAAGAACTAACGGTGTATTTTGGATGTCCCACTTGAAAACAATTTATTGTTACTCAAGATGCTGAGTATCTAGAGATTAGTCTCTACATACAAAAGCAAGTGGGAGTACCTTTAGACCTTGAAGTTATTCAAGTACTAAATACACAACCTTCTGAGTACACTTGCTAATGTCATACTATGGTTGAACATGCATATGTTAAACCATAGATTGATATCTCTCATTCATAAATCCGCAAGGATTCCTCTTACACCTGAATGATATAGTTTTTTATATCAATGCTAAGAGATATAAGTTAGAGGATCATAGTGAACCTGCTAACTACAGAGATGTATTGTCAGATCTTGAATCTGATGAATAGCTCAAAACTATGAATGTTAAGATTCAGTCCTTGAAAGACAATCACTCTTGGAGCTAGATTGATCTCTTACTAATCAGTTAGATTGTAAGGTTAAGAATGAGTTTCTTGATGAGAAGACTCAAAAGGACAAACTTGTACACACATTTAATGCACGTGTAGTAAAAGGAGTTTACTCGTACTCAAGAAATTGACTATGATTAAATCTTCCTAGCTACAAACATTAAATGTATAAAGATGATTAATAGTCATACTTGTTTTCATGTAAATGAAATATGACAATAGGATATCAAAACACTTTTCTTGTTGATTATCTTTGCGAGGACGATGAGTAATCAAAAGGGTTTATGAATCCATATAATCTTTATTATGTATACAAGATAAAATAATCCATATGCGGATTAGATCATGCATCTAGGAGCAAATATCTTGAGTTAATTATAAAATCATTAATTTGATTTTGATTAACAAGATTACTCCTAAGTACACTTAGAGCAAGTTGGAGCACTATATTTATTTTCTTAAATCTCATATGTCATTAACATATTAGAAACAATATTCTATCTAAGCTAGATTTTATACCTTAGCTTGGAATGAAGTTTCTCTTGAGGGATTTATAAAATAAGACATACAACCTTGTTATATATATATAATATATATATATATATATATATATATATATATATATATATATATATATATATATATATATATTATATATATTATATATATATATATATATATATATGTTTATTAGAATAAACATAAGCGGTTATTATGTCTAAACACAATATGACACGTTATTGAGGGGAGTATCAATGATCAATCACACTTGATGAGATTGAACACATGATTGTAAATCTTAAGTTTGACTAAAGGATTCATCATGTAAGTCATATTAAGTATTGGACTATATATATTTATCAATTGCATGAATGCAAGATGAGTTGATAACAACAAATATCTAAGTGAAGGTCGTTAGATAATTGTTACACGAATATTATAATGGACCTACAAAGGACCAAAGATATGTTCAAAAGTTTACGGATATTTGAGGAGCTCTGTTTTGTTTGCATACGTTAATGCTTATTTAACTGAGATGATACTCAACCCCAGTGGTGGTCATCATGAATGATGACATTGATGACTAGATGTGCTCGACTGAGAGCATTAATGCGTTATACATTAAAAGAATAAAATTACTTTATAGTTTGAGAAACTATTCAGATGACTGTCTGAAGTAGGTGTTTTGCTAGCTTCAAACGCCCTATGGAATGTATTGTTGCAGTACTCGTCTTGTACTTGAATGCACACATACAAAGGACAATCATCATTTAAACCTTTTATGAGTTTTAAAATAAGTATTCTCAAAGTTTACTCAGATGACTACTCGTTGTCTTGTACAACATGATTCGATCATGGTGGGAACATCGGATTCCAACCTATGAGTAGTCTTATGCATATCTGTTTTTAGTATTTGGATAATGAAACTGTAAGCAGTCGTATTATACAATGAATTGATATACCTGGTATGATCGTCTTCATTTATACTACTGTGTTCTATATTTGCATGTTTAATCCATGAATAATTTATTTATTCTAAAATTGTCCATTGCCAGTTGACGATACGGGAGTATCATCAAATTAAGGCAAATGTGATCGTGTTGGTGATTCATTTGCCACACTCACATGTTGTTCATTGTGATGAACATTGGATTGACCCAACCTACGAGTATTCACTACATGGATCATCGTCAATAGTGAATCTCGCAAGAGGTTATGTCTCTTATCCTCAGACTTGAGATGCAAGCAGGTCTTGCATGTGTGGAATTTCATTCCTTGATATAGTTAAACGCTATCCTGAATAAGGTAGTTATAAAGGCCATTTTCAGGAGTGATATGAAGCATGTGAATGACACGTGTAGTCAAAATAGGATTTGTTCCTCCACTTGCTTTGGAGTTAGATACTATTGGGCCCCTCGATGAATTGAACAGATGTTTGTATGGCCGTACCCAAATGAGATTAAGATGAATCTTAATTCACTTGGTAATCTTGTTCAATATCCGTATCGAGAAATATAATAGTTGAACTATTAGAATGACTTTTGATCCATGTCTAATATTCAACACGGTATCTGTAACAAAAGGATAGATGACATATAAACCATCTGAAATGAGACGTTTAAGAAACTAACCTCACATATTTCTAGGGGCATTGGCGTGTTGCTAGACGCTAACCATTGCTTGTATAATTACTCGATTATTATGACGTCGCAAGTGGGAGCTGTTGGAGAATGCTCGTGTCATAATAACTAATTATATGGCTAGATATATGTGAGCCTATGGGGTCACACACTTATACACAGAGACACCATTTTATAGATTGTATTTATCGTATTTACAATATATAAACGACTACGTAACTCGGGATCAATAATGGGCTACTAATAACTAAGCTAGTACTTAGTTTATTGGATTGGACCAACAAATGGGCAAGCCCATTTAGGGCCCCCATGGCAAGCCTAGGTGAGAAAGGAACAAGGGAGAGAAAGATCAAGGGGCAAAGTGTAACTTTGATCATGATAAGTTCAAATGAGATTTGGTCTTTGATTATGACTTATCACAAAAAAGACTTACCAACTTTCTCTCCTCCTTCCTCTCCCTAATGACCACGAAATTAATCACACCCATATTAGGGTTTGTGGTTTTTTTATCCCATCTAACCTTATTCTAGTGTAGTTCAAGGCTAGATCGCGTGTTACGTGTTCAAGACTAGCATCGGGTGGTGATCGATGACGTGTAGTGTGGATTATTCATAGAGGTGATCTTCTTTGGTCACTTGTGGTTCTTATTTCATTCAATTCGTGTAGTGATATTGGTGGTGTTACCCGGATCACGCTATAAAGGTATAAAACATGTTTGTTTAATTTGTTTTTATTTAGATTGATCATATGGCTATATGGATCCTGTTATGGTGATGTTTTTCTGCTGTGCTCATTTGTTTAACATGTTATTTTATCATACATCACCTATACGATCTTCATACTCGAAAATAAGTTTCCATTCATTTAAATACAAATTAATATTTACAATAATATTTGTAGTTCACTTTATAACCAAATAGCATGTCAAACACAAACGTATCCCAATTTTACACTTTGTTAAGCAACACTAAAATAATGTTCTACTTAAGCAACACTAAGATCTTCTACTTAAGCAACACTAAAATCCTTTCACTTTCACCACAAGAACAAAGCACAAAAACCATAACATTTATTCTCCTATATACACGACAGAAGCAAAAGAAGAAAATGGGGTGAACGAAATTAATTCTACACACTTTCCCATGCCATTATTAAAAAAAAAAAAAATGTCGGGTAATGTCGTGTATATGTGTACGCGACATCATCTAGGTTTTTTTTTTTTTTTTTATCTTCGTCCAATAAGAAAGAGACACGTTTGTGTCGGGCATGTCGGGTATGGAAATACACGAGATGTTTGGGTAGAATTGATAAAGTGGAAAAAAGTTGGGCACTGCAAGACACATAGGTGGTGGCAGGGGTAGTACAATAATTGTTAGCATTGATAAAATGACATAAATTATTTAGTAAGAATAGTCAAAGTGCTCATGGACTAATCTAATATGTTATAAGTAATGTTGTAATTGTCCAATCCATAGTCCATGATAGATCCGGCCCATAGAAAAGCCCATGGCTCGTTAAGCTTGTACTATAAGAACCACACTTCACCTCATTTGAGAGTGGACGTGTGTGTGTTTTGTGTATGTTTATTAATATAACTTCTCTTAATCTCTTATGCTCTCTTATATATATACACGACATACTTTACATACATACGATCCATCTTGAGCTTTATACTACTCATATAGTGTGATATAAGTTGATACACGGTCCTACAAGTGGTATCAATCGCCAAACATCGATTTAGGAGTGAGTTTGTTTTGTTTTTTTATCAAAGGCTACTAAAATTTGCGTTTTTAGTCTATAAAAACGTTAGCTTTTTGTCAAAAGCTTTGATTTTTACATATTTTTAGGTTAAAAGTTGTTGTTTCTCATTGTCATCTACGTATTCTTAGTGAGTTTTGGTACTTATATCGAATCAATATCACAAAAAGCTGGTTTTGTATCGTGCAAAAGTGACCGGATCTAAACACATGAATTGTGTTGAAGATACTTTGAGTGTATACTTAGTAGCACGCGGAATTTACCACCAAGTACTTAGAAGATTTAGTGTTTGGTGAATGTATGTGATCGTATGAATGTAACAGTAAGAATAATAACACACAGTTTTACCAAACGATTTGCTTCAATAACTATATGAATTACAATGAGATCGTGAAGCTCTAACAATAATGCATGTATATAAAACTTAACCTAGGATCTCCTTTTATAGAACAAGGAGTCCTTTACAAGTAAACTATCAATCGTATAATCCTATACAAATAAGATATACATCATATCTTTTCTATATTTATCCATGCACGATTCAGTCTTTATCTAATAAACAGTACTAACTTCTTATACCAACAGTACTAACTGACTTAGTACTGATAGTGTATTCTTGAACGATCTTCAACAGTACTAATTTATGTATGAGAAGTACCAACTGTTAGTTTAATTCCCAACAATCCTCCCCTAAACTTATGATTTCTGTGTAAATCAGTAAGTTTTTCGAATTAAACTCCAATGTTGATGATGGGGTGGATTCTTTCAAACACTTATCTTCAATCTTGAATCACTTGAGAATTTTCTTCACATATAAGCTTTTGAAGAAACCATAACAGTAAGTACTCCATTAAAATCTTTCACAATTTTCACAATTATCTCTGATTTTGAGTTGATATCCTCCCCTGAATTACATAATCATCTTTAACAGCAACGAATTCCTCCCCTGTTTGGAAGAATCTTCACCATCACATGAACTGGAACATATGACATTTAAGCTCAGCCTCCATTATGACAATATGTACAAGTTTCCATCAATTCAGTTGTTTAGTTAGGTGAATCATAGAGCATAAACTCAGTATGAAACCAAGTTTGAACCATCAGTACAAACTAGTTGAAACTAGCAGTACAAACTGTTTAGCAAAAAGTTTTCAGAGATTAGGATAAACTCAATGTGGAGATGAAAACAGTTTTATCCACTTATAGTTTTTAGCAAACTATCAGCTATTAACGGATTTGATATGTCTTTACCAATAGCCGTTTGCTTTGGACTAGTCAACTCTTTACACTTAGATATGGTGAGTTGATGACCATCCAGTTTTTGGTAAACTGTCAACCATGAACGGATTTGAGTAGTCTTTACCAGAAACCGTTTGATCTGGACTAGTTGGTTCTTATGTGGATTAGACATGGTGAACCAATTACCATTTGTTGCGTGATAAGTTCTCACACTTGACATTTCTAACCACCATACTTTCCAAAGCATAATCCATATTAAAAAGATTTCTTAACCTGAAACGTTAGTCCAAAACCAAAGAAAACATAATACACAATATTTTCTTTTAATAGTTATCACATATGACTAACAAATGTCCATAAGCAGTACCTAAAAACAATCAAGCAGTATAAACTATACAAATAGCACAACTAGCAGTACAAAAACAAAAACACTTAGACATTAGTCTTTTGAAGGATTAAGCATCCCAATACCTGTTACCAAGTACTGAAACCTTCCTAAATCAAAACCTTTTGTTAATAAATCAGTAAAGTTGTCATCAGTATGTATTTTAACAACTTTTACTAACCTCTTTTCAACACAGTCTCTTATAAAATGATGTCTAATTTCAATGTGTTTAGTTTTTGAATGTTGAACTGGATATTTAAAAATATACAATGTACTACTATTGTCTATGTGTATAATTGTGTTTAAGAAATTGTACCCATAATCAAGCATCTGATTTTGAATCCAAAGAACTTGAGCACAACAACTTGCTACAGTCACATATTCAGCCTCAGTAGTAGAAGTGGCCACCATAGTCTGCTTCTTACATTGCCAGGAGATCAATCTACAACCTAAAAATTGACAACCACCTGTTGTAGATTTTCTATCCATGCTAGCACCAGCATAATCAAAATCTGAGAATGCCACCAAATCAAATGCAGACTCTTTAGGATACCATAGACCTAAGTTAGGTTGACCTTTAAGGTATCTAAAGATTCTCTTTACAGCTGTTAGATGAGACACCTTAGGATTGACTTGGAATCTTGCACAAGCACAAACTGCAAACATAATGTCAGGCCTGGATGATGTGAGATACATCAAAGACCCAATCATAGATCTATACATGTGCACATCCACATCTTCACCACTGTGATCTTTTAATAACAAATGTGTCTCCTTATCAACTGGTGTGCTAACAACCTTGGCATCTGTGAATTGAAATTTCCTCAAAATTTCACCAACATATTTATCTTGAGAGATAAAAATTCCATCTGGCTTCTACTGCACTTGAAGTCCAAGAAAGAAAGTAAGCTCACCCATAGAGCTCATATCAAACTGATCTTTTATTAATTGCTCAAACTCTCTGCACATTTATTTCTTTGTAGAACCAACGATGATGTCATCCACATAAACCTGTACCAATAGAATATCACCTTTGTCCTTTTTAATAAAGAGAGTCTGATCAATTTTCCCTCTATGAAACCCATTCTTCAAAAGATATTTAGCAAGAGTTTCATACCAAGCTCTTGGAGCCTGATGCAATCCATATAGAGCTTTTACCACTTTATAAACCTTGTTAGGATGGTCTGGGTCTATAAAACCTGGAGGTTGAGAAACATAGACCTCCTCATCAATAGTACCATACAGAAAGACACTCTTCACGTCCATTTGATAGACCATAAAACCTATAAAGGAAGCATAAGCAAGAAATAGCCTTATTGCTTTAAGCCTGGCAATAGGAGCAAAAACCTCCTCATAATCAATCCCTTCTTCCTGAGTATAGCCTTGAGCAACCAGTCTTGCTTTGTTCTTTATCACAAGACCCCTCTCATCCTTCTTGTTCCTGAATACCCACTTAGTACCAATCACTCTCATTCCCTTTGGTAGATCAACCAGAACCTAAACTTTCTGAATTTTGAATTGAAGCAGCTCTTCTTGCATTGCCTCAACCCAACTTGATTCTTCTAAAGCCTTTAACACATTATTGGGTTCAATCTGAGATAAGAAACATACAAACATACACTCATGCTCATCTTCATGATGTTTTTCTTCATACACAACACTAAGAAAACCATGGTGATCTGGATCTTGACTCTGTCTTCTTGTCTTGACGCGAGAATGTACATCTCCTATGACATTGGTAAGTGGATGATTCCTATGCACAATTGTTGAAGAAGTAGAAGAAGCTTCATAGTTGATAGGCATATTGTGCAGACCATCTCCAAAGAAATCAAAATCATCAACTTGGGGAGCAGTGGTAACTGGTGGATCAAGATTAAGTTGACTTGGTCCAGCATTATCAACATTCTGGTCAGCAGTAGAAACTTGTGACTGAGCAGTACTAACTCCATTTGTACTGTTCGTTGGAATTTCAGTTTCTTTTCCCTCTTGCCCAATGCCTATATCAGGTTCCTTCTTTTTGTTTACACCACTTGATGATGGAATATCATCATTCCTTGTAGAAGAACTATACAGTGGACTATCTTCCATGATTGGCATCAATAGACAATCTTCATCATCTTCATCTTTAGAACCTGCATTTTTGTTAGTGTTTGTACCTACAACAGGCACATAATTCATGGAATCTGAAAGACTGTCAATATCAAAGATCCAATCTGGACCAACACCTGCAACATTTTGTTTATTCTCTAAAAATTCTATGTGCAGAGTCTCTTCTACATGCTTGGTGCTTGTATTGTACACCCTAAAAGCCTTACTGTGCAGAGAATAACCAACAAAGAAACTTTCCTCAGATTTCCCATCAAACTTTCCTAGTTGGTCTTTGGTATTAAGGATAGTAACATGACAACCAAAAGGTCTCATGAAGCTTAAAGCAGGGGTTCTACCTCTAAGAAGCTCATAAGCAGTCTTATTGTGAGGTTGCACAACTAAAACCCTATTCAACACATAACAAGCAGTGCTAACCGCTTCAGCCCAAAATGAAACTAATAGCTTAGAGTCAGCTAACATTGTCCTAGCAGCCTCTATAAGAGTCCTATTCTTTCTCTCAGCTACTCCGTTTTGCTGTGGGGTTCTAGCTACACTAAACTCCCTCTTAATACTTTTTTCTCTGCAAAAGTCATCCATCACCCTATTCTTAAATTCAGTCCCATTGTCACATCTGATTATTTTAACTTTCTTATCAACTAGGTTTTCTACTTCAACAATGAAGGTCTTAAGGATTTCACTTGTCTCATCCTTAGTTTTCATAAAGAATACCCAAGAAAACCTACTGTAATCATCAGTAACAACAAGATAATATATTTTAAAACTCAAGCTATTCACAGAAGTAGGACCAAATAAGTTCATATGCAACATATATAGAGCTTGAGAAATAGAGTTCTGGGCCTTTGGCTTACATGAGGCTCTGTGTTGCTTACCTTTAAGGCAAGAAACACATGTTTGGTCATTCAGAAAAGTTTTGTTAGGTAATCCTCTTACCAAACCATTTTTAGCAATTTTGTTAATGGTTTTAAAATTAACATGACTAAGCCTTCTGTGCCACAACATTGATTATTCCAATGTGGCTTTTGCAACAAGGCAAGTAAGACCTTCTTTAGGAACAAGGTTGTTCATCTCAATACTGTATGTATTACCCTTTCTGGGGATTTTAAACAAAACTTGTTTTTCATCAGGCAGCTTGAAATCCGGAGAAAGAATAAGGCAGTCAGTATCAGTAAAAAGAACCTTATTCTTTTTATCACATATCTGTGACACACTAAAGAGGTTGTACTTTAACTCTGGTACAAAATACACATTATCAAAATCAGGATTACCAGTTTTAATTACACCTTTACCAGTAATCCTTCCTCCAACACCACCTCCAATGATAACAGGTCCTCCATCCAGAGCAATGAATTCTGAAAGGTATGACATGTTACCAGTCATGTGCCTGGAACATCCACTATCTGAGTAGCCTCTGTCTTCTTCACCATTTGAAGGATGTTCCTGCACACAAAATAAAGGTTTTAGTGCCTTTTGGGGACCCAAACCATCACTGGCTTGGATCTGCCTTGTGCATCAATATGAGAAAATTCATTGAAGGTCATTGATGCACCATTGGGTTTGTTAGATTTTCTAACCCAATGTGCTGAGGCCTTGACAGCATTGCCCCATTTACCCTTAACAGCATTAAAGTTTCTAGCAGTAGGAACTGCTGACCTAGCAGTTTGAACTACTGACCTAGCAGTTAGAACTGCTGGTTTAGCTTTAGACACCCATTTTTGATTTGTCATTGCTGTTTTCTTATAAAAATGCCTTTTAACTGTTTGTGCATGATTTGAAACTTGTTTTGCACTGGTAACAGTTTGTTTGTTTTTAAACCATTTGTTTGGTCTAGCAGTTGAAACTGCTTTGATGCCAGACCTTAACATAACTGCTCTGGGTGACATTTTATGATTCACATTAGGGTCAGTCAACCTTGTTGGACTATTTTGAGTTACCCTAGCATTGTTATTCCTATTCACCCTTGAATTCCCAAAAACATTCTTTTTCCATGGGTTAGAATCACAATAAGCAGCCAAATGGTCAAAACTTCCACAAACAAAGCATACTTTTCTAATCATAACAAACTCATCATCCAATTGATTAGATTTTGAGTGGTTCCAATTCCTCTGATTATCTTTAGAAACTGGAGATCTGTTCTTAGTCCTATACATCTCAGCATACTTGACATTTTTCCTAACTGGTTTTATGTTTTCAGTTTTAACCACCTTAGGAGCATGTTTAACTTCTACCTTAACAACATCAGGTTTAACCTTAACCTGATCATCCTCATCATCAGATGTCCAATCCTCAATAATTGGAGCATCTGAGTTCCTATCAGAAGACATCTTTTCCTCAGAAAGAGATTTATCACTAGCACTAACATAAGAATCCTCAGCCTTAACAAATTTAACAGGATTCTCACTAATTTTAGTACCATATCCAGGAAAATCCATATCCTTAAACTCTTCTAAACCTGTATGAGCCAAATCAATTCCTGGAGGGACAAACATTCCTCTGTTTGGGGGTGCAACTGACTTATAACCTAAACCAGACTTAGCTTTATTAAGTATTTGACTCTCTACTATTTTCTGTACCCCTTTTGATGTGTACTCTAGAGTGTCAACACTTATCTTTATATTTTCTTTTTCTTTCTTAAGTGTCTCTAGTTCATATACAAGTCCACTCATCTTGTCATCTTTCAGTTGCAAATCTCTCTTTAACACAGCTATATCATCATTAAAGTTAGACTCATTCTTTCTATAAAATTCAAGTTGTTCTTCCAAAATAGCTAGTCCTCTTTTATGATTAGACAGACTAAAATTCACTTGATTAAATTCTACTCTAAGATCATCATACTATTTCTTAAGAGTTTCATAATCTTTTGAAGCATGACAAGTGTTTGAGCATTTTTGAACTATATGTACCTTAGAGTCTGAAAAGGCCATCAATGCAATGTTGGCTGGCTCCACTTCCTCTTCCATAAAGCTCCAATCAAAACCAGCTCCATCCACAGCAACCATTGCCTTTGAGGAAGAAGTTTCTTCCACATTCACTGTCCTCCTATTCTGACTCTTGTTTCCATTCCCATTGCTCTGTTGTCTAGGACTTCTACATTCCCTGGCAAAGTGCCCCATCTTGTGACAATTATAGCACTCCACCTTGGACTTATCATACCCAGCTACATCTCTTCCATTGAAGGTAATCTTGTTCCCAGTTCTTTGATAATACTTCTTAGCCCTAATACTTATCAAGGCCAACTGCCACTTTAAATCCATAGCTTCCAAATCATCTTCAGCAATCTGAAGAAGATCTTCATTGTAGATTTGAGACCCACCAGATTGTTCTGACACAAATGCATATATGGTCTCCTCAGTCAAGCCAGCAGTACTAGTTTTTACACTAGCAGTGCTAACTTTAGGGCTAGCAGTACTAACTGCTTCAACATCATCAGAACTGTTATTGTTGGAAGATGATAAGAATGTTGTGTTTCCAGAACTTGAACTAGTACTTCCTCCTTTCTTCACCTTTTGTTCAACAATCTTGAGATTGTTGTACAATTCATTCAGTGACATCTTTTCCAGTTCTGGCTTATTGCTCCAGACAACCACATAGGTGTTCCACTCAGCAGGTAGACTATTGAGAAACTTCATATTGAGATCTTCTTGTGGAATCACAATTTTCAGAACATTTAGCTGGCTGACAATCTTTTGAAGTCTATTAAAGATATGATCAAGTGATTCAGAGTTTGAGGCACTAAAGTTCTCATAACTCTGCTTAAGTAGGGTTTTCTATGCCTTCTTGGTGGCTTCATTGCCACCAAATCTCTCCACAACTGCTTCAAAAAGTGTCTTAGCAGTCTCATAGTGGCTAAAGTTTAACACTTGATCATTAGGAATTGCCATGAGTAACAAATTCCTAGCCTTCTGATCATTCTTCTTTTTGACTCTTTCATCATTTGTGACTGGCTCAGTGTTGAGCTTTGTAGTCTTGGAACCATCCGCACGTGTTTCCTCAGAAGTAGTTGGTTTGAAGGAATCACCATTAATTATGATATCCCATAATGCATAGTCTTGCACCATGAAATATTGCTCAATTCTGAGCCGCCATAGATCGTATTCATTCTGTTTCAGCATGGGGAGTTTAGCAAGGATAGATGTTTGTGGTGTCTCCATGTCCATCTTCTTGGTAGCAAGAGAGTAAATACTTCTGGATCTTCTAAATCAAAGTATCAGAAACCTGGCTCTGATACCACTTGACCGGATCTAAACACACGAATTGTGTTGAAGATACTTTGAGTGTATACTTAGTAGCACGCGGAATTTACCACCAAGTACTTAGAAGATTTAGTTTTTGGTGATTGTATGTGATCGTATAAATGTAACAGTAAGAATAATAACACACAGTTTTACCAAACGATTTGCATCAATAACTATATCAATTACAATGAGATCGTGAAGCTCTAACAATAATGCATGTATATAAAACTTAACCTAGGATCTCCTTTTATAGGACAAGGAGTCCTTTACAAGTAAACTATCAATCGTATAATCCTATACAAATAAGATATACATCATATCTTTTCTATATTTATCCATGCACGATTCAGTCTTTATCTAATAAACAGTACTAACTTCTTATACCAGTAGTACTAACTGACTTAGTACTGATAATGTATTCTTGAACGATCTTCAGCAGTACTAATTTATGTATGAGCAGTACCAACTGTTAGTTTAATTCTCAACAAAAAGGTTTTGGTTTTTTATCGAAATTGGTCAAAGTTGAATATAGTCGATAAAGGTTGAAACTTTATAGTTAATTAAGAGTTTTTGTAGATATTTGATCGAGAGAATCAGCTTAGAAATTTGTTATTTAGTCGTTATATTGATCTTCAATCAAGTAGTCCTTTTGTCGAAATTAGTTTAAGGGTTTGTCGAATTTCAGATCTTTAAGTGTTTGTCGAAATTCTAGCTTTGAGGGTTTGTCGAAATTCAGATATTTAAGGGTTTGTCGGAATTCATTTCTAGGGTTTGTGGCAATTCTTTTTTCTAGGGTTTGTCGGAATTGGATTTGTACTAGTTATCGGAATCCAGCTTGAACTTGGTTACTTCGAGATCAAACAAGAACTTAGTATTCCCGTGCTCGTATAAGTGTATGGAATACTTCGACAAAGGAAATATCTTCTAATTTGTACGAATTAGATAGATTTTATCAGAATTGCAAATTCATCGAAATTGCACATTTCTGTCGAAATTGAAATTTTGTCGAAATTGTATAATTTTGTCGAAATTGAAATTTCATCGAAATTGTGATTTTGTCGGAATTGTGATTTTTTCGGAATTGTGATTTTGTCGGAATTGTGATCTTGTGATTTTGTCGAAATTGTGGTTTGTCGAAATTGTATAATTTCTTATTTTCATCGAAATTGTCAAGTTCATCTAAATTGCAAGTAATCCATCAGAATTCACCAAAATCCATCGGAATTCAACATAATTTATCGGAATTGATTTCTGTTTTACGACAAACTTCAAACAGTTATAACTTTTGAACCGTAACTCCGTTTTCAACCCACAACCTATTAAAATGACCGTCAGAACGAGGAGAACGACACATTGAATGAACTAACCCAACCTTCGAGGCCCAAATCCACTCCAAAAAGAAGTTATCGAGGTTTTTAAGTTTTTAGTCCAAAATTTCACTACAACAACTGCAGTTAACCTTCACCAAACACAACTCCTATATCTTTGCACCAATCCAAGATCAACTTTATCATACAGAACTTCATCAATGGCAACTCAGCAAGACATTCATGCAGCCGGTGCAGAAAACCGTCCTCCTATGCTTGAAAAAGGTGGATATCTTCCATGGACAAGCCGTATGCTTCGCTACATCAAAACTAAACCTGATGGAAAACTCCTGCTCCAATCGATTAAGAATGGACCCTTCAAGCCTCGTCAGATTCAAGACCCTGGAGATCCAAATGGAACACCTCCTGTTCTACCATTCTTTCGTGAACAATCAGAAGATGAATACACAGAAGAAGATAGGAAGCAGATCGCAGCTGATGATATGGCAATGCACTTAATCCAACTAGGATTACCACGAGAGATATTTGCTGCTGTCGACAGTTGTGAAACTGCCTATGACATGTAGGAACGAGTTAGAAGGCTTTGTCATGGCACAAAAATTGGTAACAAGATGTTGAAAACAAGCTACTAAATGAATGAGAGAAGTTTACATCCACTCCAGGAGAATCCATTGAATCCTACTATACCAGGTTTCGCACTCTAATGAACGAGCTAATCAGAAACAAGCTGACACCAAGACAAATCGTAAGCAACGTCAAGTTCATCAACAATCTTCAAGAAGAATGGGGACAATATGTCACTATTGTCAACCAAACCAAGGATCTACACCAAGTAAACTATGATCAGCTCTATGATTTTTTGAAGCAAAACCAGACTGAGGCTAATGAAGTCAGGAAAGAGAGATTAGCAAAGAATCATGATCCTCTTGAATTAATTGCTCAAACACCATCACCAGTACCAGTGAATACATAACCATCATCATCCTTCACTCATAACTACATGCAACAACAATATGTTCCACAACAACAAACTACTGTCATGCCACAACAACAATTCTACCCACAACAACAAGAAGTTATTCCACAACAACAATATCCACAATTCCAAGAACCAGAGTTCACTGACAATGATGAGTCTACTGCTGCTTTGACACAAGCATTTTCTTATTTGACAAAGGCATTCCAAGGACGCTATTCTACACCAACTAACAACAACCAAAGGATTTCATCGAACACTCGCAACAGGCAGATTGCATAGCCGAGTTTCAATATGGGTCAACAAGGACAAATGGTTGGGGTTATTGGGAATCAGCAAGGATATGCTACTAGATTTCAGATAGGTAATCAAGGGCAGTATGCAGGAAATCAGATGGGTCAGTATGCAGGGAATCAGATGGGTCAAGTTGTTGGAAATCAGAGGGGTCAGAATGTTGGGAATCAGACAATGGGTAATCAGATTGGAAATGTTGCTGCTCCAGTTGCTGGGAATTATGGAAATATGAATCAGGGTAATCCGGTAAAGTGTTTTAACTGTCAAGGTGTCGGTCATATGGCAAGGAACTGTCCCACCAAGCCGAAAAAGAAAGATCCAGCTTATCTGCAAAAAGCATTGCTGTTGGCACAAAAGGAAACGACAGGGTTTCAGTTGAATGCAGAAGAAAATGACTTTATGGCTCTCATGGATGATATGGAAGACATTGAAGACATAGATGCAAACTGCATATTCATGGCAAATCTTCAGGAGGCTAAGTATGATACGGATTCTGACACACCTCCTGTTTATGACACCAATGCAGTCTCTGAGGTACCATCATTAAATACATGCCACAATAATGAAATATTTGATATGTCTCCTCATGAGGAACAACATCCTGAGACTCCAGCACCCAATTATGATACATACCTGGACACGCCAAGTAGTAGCAATATTGATTTGGCAACTCCAGATATGAATCCTAATGGAGGCTTAGAGTCACAACATACTGAGAATGATGAGGAAACACGTGCTCTCTTTAAATCATTATTGAATAATTGTAGTATTGAAATTGAGAAAGTTAAAAAGGTCAATCGTGATGTTAAGGCCGCGAATGAGAAAATGACCGCTGAGCTTGATAGGTATAAGGAAAATAAAAAAGCTTTTGAATTTCATAAAAAAACGACAGTCAGAATTAGAAACTGGTTATAAAAACTCCATTTTAAGAGAAAAACAATTGCAAATCAAGTTTGACACACTTGATGTTAATTTAAACATGAAAATAAAGTCCTTAAACGCAGAAGTTTCAGATTTGAAAAACCAACTTTCTAAACAACAATCAACTTGTTCTGATCTTGAAAAAGAAAAGAAAGAGTAGAAAGCAAATTTTTCAAAACGAGAAAATGATCTTCTTGATGAAATCATTGAGAAACAAGAAACAATTAAAAAGTTGAAAGATTTGCTTGTAAAAACGGGTCATTCTGCTCAAACAATTCATATGCTAATTAAAGATCCAAACCCGCTTTTGCACACAATGAAGAAAATGGCTATCGGTTGTGAAAACCCTTATACTCTCAAGAAAGCTCAGAAAGAACATAATGTTTTGTACAATGGTAATGTGATATATGCTAAACATGATCCTCCCGCTGTTCGGGATTCTGATGAAACAATTGAGCTTGCTGAAGAGAGTCGAATCAAAATGAAACAAAAGAACCCAGAAATAAAACCAATTGATTATAACAAACTTAACATACTTTCTGGAGTAAATTTTGTTCAACAAAAACAAACACCAAAGGTTTCCAAAAAACCAGTTGTTTCTAAAAATCTTTCAAACTTGGAACAAATGTCCTCAAGCAACCCTTTTAACACAAGTACTGCTAGAGGATATTTGGATGATCTTAAAAAGAGAATTGAAACACTTCAAAATGTTGTTGCATCCAAAACACCTATCAGTATCAAGTATCAACAACTGGCATTCAAGTTTTCATGCTGAAATGAAAAAGGTGTTTGAAACAGAAATTACTACTCCACTAAATAACATACATGCGAGAGTAATTCATCTTGAACAAGCAATTTTGAAAGAAACAGCCGACTTTGTCAAGGACCACAAATCCCTGGTGAAGGAAGCTAATGAAAATATTGAAAACATCAAAGTTTTGGAAAACCTCAATGATTCTCTCTTTGAAGCAGCTATGTCGACCGAAATTATGTCCATCATTTTACAAACATATTATGTTGAAGACGATGAAAGACTACGAGCTGAGACTTCTGCAATTGTTCTAAAATATGAAAATGCTCTTGTTAAACTTGAAAAAGAAAATGTATCATATTTTAAACAACTTGATCGAAAAACCGAGGAATGCAAGTATGACAAATTGTCGTATGAGTATGCCTACAAGGACATGAAAGAGCAAAATGATCTTTTGAGGTCTCAGCTAGAAAGTCACAAAGGGAAGGGTGTGGAAACTAAGTTTGCACAACCATCAACTTTGGATAAACCAAAAATGTCGATTTCTCAATTAGTTCCAAAAGTCGATGTGAAAAATGACTTGTCAAAACCAGTCACTCCAACACCCTTGCCCAAGCAAAATGAAAATATTGTTGATAAACGAAAAGCGGTTGTCGAAACATCAAATGTGATAGCACCTGGTCTTTATAGGATTAGTCCCATTATTGCGTCTACCTCCACATCTCAAACATATAGGGCAATAGACAAGAGCGTTAAAGATAATCCAAAAGAGACTAGGAATGCTAAAACAACTTCTCAGGACAACAATATAAATCCTAATGCGTGTGTCTTACCTTCTACAGGTTTAGAAAGCACCTCTAAGAGCAGCAGACTACAGCCTAGGAGCAATACAAGGAACAATAGAGTCTCACCTGTCTCTAAGAGTAGATGCCAGAATAAAGTTGAAGAAGTAGAAGAACACCCTAGGAATTTATCGCTTTCTAATAAGAAACATATGTCATCTGAATGTAATGTTAAAAGTACTGTTTCTAGTGCATGTAATGACTCTGTTTGTTTAATGTGCAAGAAATCTTTATCTAATGATGTTTGTGATGATTATGTTTCTAAGAATGTGAATGTTACGTCTGAACAGAAGGAACTAGTGCTAGATCTAGATATATACAAAGACTAATTGTAGGATGTAGATCAACCACTAGTAGTCATATACCTAGGAACTGTCTTAAGTATTGTGTATGGAAACTAACGGGTAAAGAATTCATACTTGAGAATAGCAAATTGAAAGCGGTTCAAATAGAACCAGTAGAAACCTTCTATGAGTGTGATTCGGATGTTACCTCTAACCCATGGAACCAAATGTTAAACGGTTTCCAAATACAAAATCTTCTGTTCTTCGCAGGTTATTGAAATATGTCTTTGGATCGTCGACTCGGGTTGCTCCAAGCACATGACGAGGAATCTAAAGCTGCTGATCAATTTTGTCTGGAAATTCATGGGAACTGTACGCTTTGGAAATGATCATGTAGCAGCTATTCTGGGTTATGGAGATCTTCAATTTGGGAATTACTTAATCACTCGAGTTTACTACGTCGAAGGGTTGGGACACAACTTGTTTTTAGTCGGACAGTTTTGTGATGCAGATTTAAAGGTTACATTTAGTAGAAACACGTGCTTTGTTAGAAATTTGGTTGGAGATGATCTCCTAACTGGGAATCGTGGCACCAACCTATATGCTATCGACATCAACCAAATGGCCTCTTCATCACCAATTTGTCTTATGACAAGAGCATGCGAAACAAAGTCTTGGCTGTGGCATAGACAATTATCCCATCTCAATTTTGACACCATTAACAAGCTAGCCAAAGATAACATCGTCAACAGACTTCCTAAGTTCAAATACACCAAGGATCACTTATGTCCATTATGCGAACAAGGAAAAAGCAAAAGAGCATCATATAAACCTAAAACCGTACCCAGTTCAGAAGCAAAGTTACATATGTTGCACATGGACTTATGTGGCCCAATGAGAGTTGAAAGCATTAATGAGAAGAAGTATATTCTTGTTATTGTCGATGATTATTCAAGATACACTTGGGTAAAGTTTCTGAGGTCTAAATAAGAAGCACCAGGCATCATCATCACCTTTCTGAAGCGTATTCAAGTCCTACTTCAAGCTCAAGTAAGGATTGTAAGAACAGACAATGGCACAGAATTCACTAATCGGGAGTTAAGAACATATTTTGAAGATGCTGGAATCACTCATCAGACATCTGTTGTTAGAACTTCATAGTAGAACGGGGTAATTGAAAGAAGAAATAGAACTCTTGTGGAAGCTGCTCGCACAATGCTGATTTATTCTAGTACACCGTTATTCTTATGGGCTGATGTTGTTGTCACTGCTTGTTTCACTCAGAACTGTTCCCTAATCCCCCCAAGATTCAATAAAACCCCACATGAACTAGTGAACAATAGAAAACCTAATATCTCTTACCTTCACGTGTTTGGTGCTTTGTGCTATCCAACGAACGATAGAGAAGATCTAGGGAAGTTGAAAGCTACGGGTGATATTGGAAGCTTCATTGGATACTCAGAAAACTCGAGGGCATTCAGGGTGTATAATAGAAGGACTAAAAGGATAATAGAGATGATGAATGTGAAGTTTTACGAGATTTCACAAATAGCTTCTAAGAGACTCGCTCTAGAACCTGCTCTTAACCCGATGGCTTCTAATCACAACAGATTAGGACCTGTACCAAACCAACAAACTTCTGGACATATTAGTTCAGGAATCGTACCTCAAGGAGCTCAGTCAACAAACACTAAAAAACCTTCAGAACAAGATCTAGAAAATTTCTACTAGTTAATGTATGATGAATACTATGGTGGAACTTCGACCAATGAATCACAACAACATTTCGCTGCACCCACTCAATACCATCAACCACCACCACCAACACAAGATGCATCAACAACAATCGAAGCTGATGCACCAACTCCCTCAACATCATCTACACCTACTCCAGAAACTCCAATTTTATAAATTGTTCAACCAAGAGTTGATGAGCAAAACCAAAATACACCATTTCAAGAAGAGCAACACCAAAATGATGCAGCGTTAGAAGAAGAAGTGTTCGAAAACCCGTTTGCAACGGACTCAGATGAATCATCTTCAAGGTTACAAGAACCATCTAACACGCATACGTTAAACCCAAGGTACCCTTCTACACTCAAGTGGACTAAAGACTGTGGAAAACCAAAAGGGGGAGGGTTGAATAGTTTTACCGGTTTTTAAGTTCTTTTAAATCTTTTTAGGACTTCTTAAAAACTTTGCTATTGGAAACCTTTGATTCGATTCTTAAGTACAATCAAACAAAACCAATATGAACTACACTCTAAACTAACTAATGATAAGTAATGAAAGTAAAGAGTAGGGATGGAAAGATCAAACCGGGATAAAAGGATTTATAGTGGTTCGGCTACGAAGCTCTTCTTCGCCCTACTCCACTCCCCGAGTACCACACTCGAGAGTTTCAAGCACTATGTCAACAACCTCCCTTAAGGTGGAGAAAACCATACACGTCGCTTAACTTGTTTTCCGACACTAAGCTAGATGTCGAGTGCTAATCTTAGCTAGCACCAATCTACCACGATCCACACGATCAATCACTCAAGCCCAATGGCTTCAAGAGATCTCCAAGATCTCGACACGATCACAATGATCAACACTCACTTGACTAACACTATCCTATTGACCCTTGATCTTCTTGATCAATCACACAAGCCCAATGGCTTCAAGAGATATTCACTATCTCTATAAGATCACAATGATCTTCACTCACACTCTCACAAAAGAAAAATGATCTTGATGTATGCTATGATACAACAAGGATGTAACAAATGTTACAAGAAACCTAACAACTACTACAACTCTTGTATCTTCTTGGATACCTTGAGTTCTTCTCTTGCACTTGAAGAGGAATGACAACACCTTGTATCAACTTGGATACTTTGTGTTCTTCTCTTGCTATTGAAGAGGAATGAAGAGGATCTCTAAGTTGGATGATTGGATCACTCTTGAACAAAAGAAAAACTAAACTAAATGATCAAGAAAAGAAAATGGTGTGAGGGATTTAAACTCAGAAGTTTCTGTGTGAAAAAGGGTGAAGAAAATCTGTGAAGTGGGCTGGTATTTATAGGCAGAAAAAATCTGGCCGTTACAGAGGGACGGCTCCACTAAATCACCGACGGCTCCACTAAATTTAGTAGAACCGTGGAGCCGTGTCAGACAAAGACGCTCCATTTTTTGTCTTTTCTGGTGAAAACTTATTTGGGGAAGTTTGGAGCTGATTTTGGGGGGGAAAATAGCTGTTGTGTATTTTAAACTTATTTTTCCATTAAAAAATTTCTTAATTATTCAAAAATAATTTGTAAAGTATATTTTTGATGAAAATGTTTTGTCACATAAAAATGTGAAGTCTTAAATCCAAATTTACTTCTTTGATCATTAGTGAAGTTGTAAATTTGTTCTAGGGTGATTTGTGTAGAAACGGGATCTTCCAATTAAAAACTTGTTTACGTTAATTTTAACGTAACGTGATTTCACATTTTTTCATCCTCAAAACGTGAAGTTATCGAAAGATAGAAATAACGTTTTTAGAACATTATTTGCATCAACAATCTCCCGCTTTTTGATGATGACAAAACATAAACTCATTTTAGGTTAAAATTAATTTTAACAAGTTTTTAATGAGTTTACTCCCATTTCTCCCCCTTTTTGTCGAAGCAAAAAGGTTGCTAAGGCTCCCCTTTGATGTATACTCCCCCTCATTTGGAGGACACCAAGAAATCGAGCAATGATTCGTGCTACAAAACAAGGTTAGATAACAAGTATACAAAATCTAACATGTAGCACACATGACAAATATCCAACCACAAAAATGACTAAAGAGCCAAGCCCAAATAAAATAACCACATAAAAGAAAACATTCATTCATAAAATAAATGTCATACATAAGTATGACTACATGATAGAAGCAAATTAAACAATAAGAAAGCACATAAACATCAATAGTTGTATGAGACTTCAAGATTTGCTTCAAACTCCAAAAGGGTTCCTAGACTTTTATTGGAGAAACTAAACATAACCTATGTTTAGTTGGTTGGGCTATTTGGTGGTGGAGGGGGTAGTATGATGGGTCCTTGTGGTGGTGTGAGGAGGTGCTCAAGATAGGAGAATTGAAGACTCAACTCATCTCTAAGGCACATGATGAGGTGTTGGTTGTGGTGACAACAAGGACAACTTAGGGTATGTGGTTGTAGGGGATAGAGAATGGGATGACCCATTAAAGGTTGTGGTGATGGTGATAGTGATGAGGATGATGTGTTAGTACCAAGTTCAAATGGTGATGTAGGTGATAGGGTTAGTGTGAGAGCTAAAGGGTGTGGTGATGGTGAGAGGGAAGATGATGAAGTATTACTCCCAAGCTCAAAGGGAGTTGATGGTGATGAGGTGAGTGTTAAGGCTAGTGGTTGAATGAGACTTGGTTGAGACAAGGGTGTGGTGACTCTTGTGGTGGAGGTGGATGATGATGTTGGCCTTGTTGAGTTGGCCTTTGATGGAGCTTGGGGTGTAGAGATTGAGGAGGTTGATTTGGTTAAGGTTTGTGGTGTGAGAGTTTCTTCATCATCATCCAAGGTTAAATCAATGAAAATTATCTCATTGGAAGGTTTGGTTGAGGTTTGTGGTATGTTGACATTCTTGATCCATTGATCAATAAGAATTGTCTCATTGGTTGGTTTGAGGTTAAATCTTGGCTTTTTAGCTTTTTGTGAAGTGGTGGCAATGGTTGAAGACATGATAATTCTATGGTGATTGTGAAGTGGTGAGGATGCGCAATGGATGATGTTAGCTTAAATAGCCAAATCAAAACATGCAAGGATGGAATTGATAGTGGATTTGGGGATTTGGGTGTATGGGAATCAGGTTATGTTTGCAGATTTTCAGGAAAAGAGAGTCAAAAAGTGGAAGAGAACAGTAAAATTCGTCTTCCCAGGGCACGGTACCACTAAAGGTACCACGGCACCACTAAATTTAGTGGAGCCGTCCCCTATTTAGAGGAGCCGTGGCCTCCAGTTGACCCTTTTTCCAGTTCTGCAGGTTCTAGGCTACCTAAAATGGGTAATTCTGGGTGGACTATATTGCAGCAAATCCCAAAGTCTCAAACTTCTAAAGAGTTATCACAAAGATGTCCTAACACTAGTCTTCAACTAGCAACTAACAAAATCATGTGATCATCTAAGTTTAGGCAACTATTAAGCATGCATCAAGCAATTTTATCATCTAGTGCATGCATGAAAGCAAATAATATGAACTAGGCAAAGCTCATGAAAAAGATAAAAACATTAATATTGATTAACCACTTAAAGTTACCAATGTCAAGTAAAAAATGTTAAGACAATTTAAACATGTTAATGTTAGATGGACATTGCCATGACCCCATTGATAATAGCTTAATAATACTTAAGTTACTAATACTACTTAAGTAACACTATCTAATCCCTTCTCTTCCCCAACTTCTTTATCTTATTCCCGAGTCCTTTGATTGCCTTGCCAATGGACTTGAACCCCCCGATTGTTTGCTCATGCATCGACACTTGTCGATTGTACATGGTTGTTTGCTTTCTCATCACGGAAGTGAGGTTGGTTTGGTTGAATGGAAGGTCGGAGGTTTGTTTGAACGATGAAGTGTCAAGGTTACGAAAGTAGGTGTCGGGAGAGGGAGTACGAGGATGAGACGTTCCTTCTTCGTTCACCTCATCATCTTCCTCATCCATAGGTTGAGACGATGAACCATGACTGAAAGAGGAGGAAGAGAGAGGAACATCGAAAGTGGATTTACGACCACGTTTGGACCCTTTGTCCTTACGTTGCTTTGTGCGACGTTGTGGTCCACCAAGGGGTTTCATGACGGGATTGACTAGGACATAGCCGACATTATTAAGATGTGGGAAATTTTCCATGACCCACGTGAAGAGACGAGTAAGCAACATGCCGTATGGCATGAGCTTATCGGAACGACTATGAATATTGGCCATCCTTTTGGCCATGTAGTATGCGAGGTTATATGGTTCCTCGATACTAAGACAATAAAGCATGTGGACAAGACTCGCCGAAACGTGATCATGGTTTCCCACAAGGCTCAACACGTTCTCACATAGAAGAAGTTCCCAACTTCTGAGGTCGGGAAGGAGTTCTTTGAGGTAGATTTGTTTGGGTCTAGATGGACAATGGAACCATCACGTTTTTGATACGTGTTGGCAACTCGAGGAGTTTGGATGACTTGTTTGATGGCTTCGAGATTGGGAATTTCGGTACGATAAGTACCTTGATTTTCAAGATTATAGAAAAGTGACTCAAGGGAATGGTCTTCAGTGTATGCACATTGACCATACGAAGGAACACCGAGAATTTCACCAAGCTCGTAGACTGACAAATTGATGTTTTGGTTTTGGATCCAAAAATCAATGAAGACATTACCTTCAAGGTCATTGAAGGTACAGACTCGACTATAAAACTCGAGGACAAAACAAGGACAAATTTGATCATTTATTTTGTATAAACAATCAATGTCAATGGTGGGGAAGCAAGCTTGGATGTTATCCAATAGAACGTAATGAGCATCGACTACATGACCTTTGTGTATATATCGATCTTGGGCTTTAGCCAGATGAGATTTTTGCTCATCAGGGATGCTTGGATCGTCTAATAGACGGGGAATGTAAGGTTTGGTATCTTGGTAATCCATACGAGGCATTATTACCTACAAAAATTATAATTTTGTATATGTTAACTTGTTGCATTTTAATGATCATGTTCTTAGTGTGTGTGTGCCTAAATGCAAACGATGTGGAGGTGCGGTAATCTCGACTCTAAAACAACACCTAATGAGATTACCCAAACGCTTCTAACTTCACTTTTGCTTAATCAAATGTGTCGAAGAGTACATATCAATTATGTAATTCGATCAACATTTGTGAGATCATGTATGCATGCAAAAACGTTTTTAATTTGCATCAACAATGCACGAAAAAGGTTTCATGATCCTAGACACGTGAACTTTTTCGAAAATGATGGAATTGGGGTGTTTGGCAAATGCCTCAATGTGGCGCCAAAATATTAAAATTGAAAAGCTTCAATGTTAATCGTTCCTAATCCAATTTTAATCATCCTAGACATGATTCCACCAAAAATAATTAATCTTAATTCAATTTGAATGGAAAAATTCAGACTAGATTATGCCATATTAGTGGGTTTATAAAAATCCTAGGTTTAGGGAATCATGTAAGTACTACATTGTCTAATCCTAGTCCTAATTGCATGAAAGTTCAACAAAAATTGAAAATCCCCAATTCGAATTTATGCACAAGAACAAACCCTAGACTCAAATTGAAAAGAAATTAAAGATAATTGACTTACAATTTGTGTTGTAGTGATTAAGATTTGTTGATTGCAATGCCTCGAACTTGATTAGCAAGAGTGTAATTGGATTTTGGAGTTGTGTTTGGTTTTAGACAGCAGCAGGAAATTGGTGTGTTAGTTTTGAATAGGTGTGCAGAGGGAAAGAAAAGAAAAACAGGTTTCCTCAGATCCACGGTACCGCTAAACATTAGTGGTGTCGTGCCACTTTAGTGGAGCCGTGTGTCTATGAGACCCATTTTTGTTCTGTTTTGACTCTTGACTGATTAATCTTACTTATTTAGTAAGACTTTTTGACGCGAGGAAAAAGTTTATACCTAATTAACTCTTTGACGAAAGCGATTAGGTGAAATGACAAGGAATGACCTTAGTATGCCTAAGTTGTAATTGATGGAGAATGAGGATAGACTTTTAATATTTCCCGTGAAATAAGTAGAAGTCATGAGTCGAGATTTGGAGGATGACTACAATATTTCCAATGAAATATTTAATTAGTCATGAGCGGAATGAGACGAATAACTCATAGAGTTATGGAGCAAGACGAGAAACATGACTTAGTATTTTCAGTGAAATACCTGAGAAGTCATGAGACGGATTTAAAGGGATGACTTGTAAAGTCATGAGGCGATACGTAAGAAATGACTTCGATATTTCCAGTGAAATATTCGAGTGGTCATTGGAAGGATGGGAAGAGTGACTTAATATTTCAAGTGAAATATTGAGCGAGTCACAAGATAGGACGTAAGGGATGACTTTAATATTTCCAGTGAAATATTGAAATAGTCATGAGTGGGATGAGAATGATGACTTAAGAATTCATAAGGCGAGACGCAAGAGATGACTTCATTATTTCCAGTGAAATAATTAGAAAGTCATGAGACGAGATATGAGAGATGACTTAACTATTTCCAAAGAAATATTCAAATAGTCATGAGAGGGGTGTGAAGGACGTATTGGTTATGATATCAACGATGTTGTCTTTTGTGAGAAACTTTTCCAAGAAAAAGATTTCTCTTTGAACATTTTTGTGACGGAGGAGATGACGTACTTCGACGAGCTTTGTACATGAGCAAATCACGGGGTTCTCGGTCAAGTCTATTTGCACTTTGGTTGCCGCATTTCATGGGGAAATGTCTCATTCATAGTGCTTGTTGTCATGCCTTTCCAGCGCTTACGTATTCGGCTTCGGTAGTGGAGATAGTAAGAGTGGTTTGTTTCTTGGAGAACCAAGAAGTTTGACAACAACCTATGAGGGTACAAACATCACTCTCTCTTCATCAATCCACATTATCTCCCGCATTATCAGAGTTGGTATAGACAACAATTTCTTACACCAATCTCCTTGAGATCTCATAATCTCAAGTGTATAGTGCCTTTAATGCATCGGAAGATACATCAAACACTTTAAGGTAAGAATTTTTGGGATCCTTCTTACAAGTGGGCACAAAGCCAGACACTAGACGTGATAATGGGCCTACATGTCGTTAGGTAAATTAAATTACCTATCATGCCCCTAACCTAGTACTATCCGCGCACTCACCTCCATCGTTTCTTATGAAATTTGTTTTTGTGGATATGGGCGTTGAAATGAATTAAGATTTTTCTAAGCTAAGTATCTTATACATATATAGTATGCTTAGGTTTATGAGGATACTTTCTTTGAGTAGTATTATATACGGGCTAGGGAAGAAACTTGATTCACTCATCATTGCTCATCTCAAACTTGTCATGCATGATCTTTTGAGCGATCATTGTACATTTCTGGACAAGTTGAGTTTGTCATAATAGTCTTTGACAAATACTTGAGTCACGATGAAAATGAATTTTCTTTCTTTGTTATAGTGCCTACTATGTTAGATTCTAATGACACTACATGCTTAGCATTTCTACCAACAAAGGGTGTTTTAAGAAAGCGTACCTGAGCCTGAGGTGTTGCCCTTAAAACTTTGAAGACTAGACTACCTTTGTTGAAAGCTAGGCATATGACACACTACTTGACTCTTCATCACCAGATTAGTGTAATTACTAATCACACTCCATTTGTTGGACTTCCCGTTTATTTACAACCATGTTTATCTAGCAAAATAGAAGTTCAAACATCTGGTTCCCAATATCTCATGGGTCCAAAGTTGTTAGTGGCAAACATCCTACGCATTTGTTGCATTAGTTTAGGATGTGAGAATGGAGGACACATTTCCCATGGTAAGTAACTTTGTGATTGACGATTATTCCAAGTTACGGGGAAGTTACTTGGATAACTTTATCTTCTAAAGTTACCTCTCGGTAGAGGAGTTCTTGACCGAGGTTTGGGAGAATTTGTTTTTCTAGGTGGAGGAGTCTTCGACCTAGTGTCGGGTTTTACAAATCCAAGTTCGGGAGTTGACAAGGGTTTGTAAAATCTTTTAACTTCCTCTAAGCTAGAAATAGGTACTTTAGTACCATTTACAACTGTGTGTCTTGGTTTAGGACTTAAGTTATTTTTCAAAATTGACCCTGATCTGACCTCAGCACCAGACGGTACCACGGTACCATTAAATTTAATGGTGTCGTGTGTGCCTTTAGTGGTGCCATCTCCTTCAGACTCAGACATTTTAGACTTTACAAATTTTACTTGGTTAGTACTACTTGTAGAAGCCTGATTTGGGCCAAATCCTAAACCCGCACGGTCATGTTCATTATACCTAATGTTTTCAAGCATATCATTAAGCACTTTTGTTCCTTCTTCGAACTTAATGATTTTCAAAGCATTTTCTTTGAGTTTTTCGTTTTCTACTTGAAGACTTATGCATGACCCGCGTCCTAAGTCTACTTCTTTATTTTTCTCAAGTCTTTTGACTTGATCCTTTAGTTCTAAAATTAGCAATTCAAGCTCTTGCAATTTTAATTTTAGTGTTCTATTTCTACCTAAAATTTTAGAACTAACCTCGCATAATTTATTGTATTCGTCATGTAACCTATTATCATCTATTGATGAATTATCATCACTATAATAAGAAGAGTCGGAATGTACCTCATTTGAAGCTTGAGCCATTAGGCATGTTTCATCATGGGGCTTCTTCTCTTCTTCTTCACCGCTATCACTCCAAGAGCCTCCTACGAAAGCTCGTTGGTTGTTGGATTTCGGTGGGATGGGACATTCTCCTATGAGGTGATTAGGATCTCCGCATCTAAAGCATTTCCTATCACTTGTCCCTTTCCTATCATCTTGGTTCTTTTGGAATGACCTCTTTTCATTGCGAGGTTGTCTAGGAAATCTACCTTTCCTCCTAAAGAACTCTCTAAAGTTTCTAACGGCTAGTGCATACTCTTTATCTTCACTATCGGAACTCGAACATTCCTCATCACTAGACTCCTTCTTGGCTCTCAATGCTAGAGATCTAACTCTCTCGCTTTTGCCTTTGACTATATCGGAGTCCTTCTTGATTATCATATCATGAACTTTCAAGTTTCCTATTAGTTCATCGAGTGATAATGTCGCCAAGTCCTTTGACTCTTCAATGGCGGTGACCTTTGCTCTCCATTTAGGATGTAGAGCCCTAAGGAACTTCCTAACATAATTCTTGCTAGAATAACCTTCATCAAGAGCTTTAAGACTAGTAATAATGGTATTAAATCTAGCAAAATCATTATCTATTGACTCATCTTCCAAAATGGAAAATTGTTCATATTGTTGAACAAGAAGATCTATCTTGTTCTCTTTGACTTGGTTATTACCTTGGTGAGTGACTAACAAAGTTTTCCAAATGTCTTTTGCCGTATTACACATGAAAATTCTTTCAAATTCCTTTTTAGGCAAAGCATTGTAAATCATCATTTTAGCCTCATTATTTTTGGCTAGTTTTCTTTTAAGTTCATCACTTTGTTTATCATAAGAAACTATTTCATCCTTTTTAGTTTCCGGATTCATTTGAATAGGTTGAAAGTCACCCTCGGTAATAACATGCCAAAGATCAATGTCTTTTGATTTCACATACGTTTCGAATCTTGTTTTCCAATAGATAAAGCAATCGGTTTCAAAAAGTGGTGGTCTTTGCAGAGATTGCCCTTCTAGATATTTGTCGGAATCCATTGATCGGTTCAAGTTTTAAAATACAATATACTTTAAAAGCTTGACTGATGTGGCTTCTGATACCAATTGTGGAAAACTAGAAGGGGGGTTGAATAGTTTTACCGGTTTTTAAGTTCTTTTAAATCTTTTAAGGAATTCTTAAAAACTTTGCTATTGAAAACCTTTATTCGATTCTTATGTGCAATCAAACAACACCAATATGAACTACACTCTAAACTAACTAATGATAAGTAATGAAAGTAAAGAGTAGAGATGGAAAGATCAAACCGGGACAAAAGGATTTATAGTGGTTCGGCTACGAAGCTCTTCTTCGCCCTACTCCACTCCCCGAGTACCACACTCGAGAGTTTCAAGCACTATGTCAACAACCTCCCTTAAGGCGGAGAAAAATCGTACACGTCACTTACCTTGTTTTTCGAAACTAAGCTGGATGTCAATTGCTAATCTTAGCTAGCACCAATCTACCATGATCCACACGATCAATCACTCAAGCCCAATGGCTTCAAGAGATCTCCAAGATCTCGACACGATCACAATGATCAACACTCACTTGACTAACACTATCCTATTGACCCTTGATCTTCTTGATCAATCACACAAGCCCAATGGCTTCAAGAGATATTCACTATCTCTATAAGATCACAATGATCTTCACTCACACTCTCACAAAAGAAAAATGATCTTGATGTATGCTATGATACAACAAGGATGTAACAAATGTTACAAGAAACCTAACAACTACTACAGCTCTTGTATATTCTTGGATACCTTGAGTTCTTCTCTTGCACTTGAAGAGGAATGACAACACCTTGTATCAACTTGGATACTTTGTGTTCTTCTCTTGTTATTGAAGAGGAATGAAGAGGATCTATAAGTTGGATGATTGGATCACTCTTGAACAAAAGAAAAACTAAACTAAATGATCAAGAAAAGAAAATGGTGTGAGAGATTTAAACTCCGAAGTTTCTGTGTGAGAAAGGGTGAAGAAAATCTGTGAAGTGGGCTGGTATTTATAGGCAGAAAAAATCTGGCCGTTACAGAGGGACGGCTCCACTAAATCACCGACGGCTCCACTAAATTTAGTGGAACCGTGGAGCCGTGTTAGACAAAGACGCTATATTTTTTGTCTTTTCTGGTGAAAACTTATTTGGGGAAGTTTGGAGCTGATTTTGGGGGGGGGGGGGGGGAATAGCTGTTGTGTATTTTAAGCTTGATTTTCCATTAAAACATTTCTTAATTATTTAAAAATAATTTGTAAAGTATATTTTTGAAGAAAATGTTTTGCCACATAAAAATGTGAAGTCTTAAATCCAAATTTACTTCTTTGATCATTAGTGAAGTTGTAAATTTGTTCTAGAGTGATTTGTGTAGAAACGGGTTCTTCTGATTAAACACTTGTTTACGTTAATTTTAACGTAACGTGATTTCACATTTTGTCATCCTCAAAACGTGAAGTTATCGAAAGATAGAAATAACGTTTTTAGAACATTAGTTGCATCAACAAAGACCATCCAATAGAACAAGTTATTGGTGAACCTTCAAGGCCAATTCCGACGAGAAAACAACTCGCCACCGACCCCGACATGTGCCTCTACGTTTGCTTAGTTGGCCTAAAAGAACCAAAGAACATTCGGGAGGCGATGACAGACAATGCATGGATTGAAGCGATGCAGGAAGAACTTCTTCAATACCAGTTACATGATACATGGGAATTATTTGCAAGACCAATTGACAAACTTGTCATTGATCTCAAATGGTTATGGAAGAACAAAAAAGATGAAGAAGTGACTGTCATTCGCAACAAAGCTCGTCTAGTGGCTAAAGGATTCAGACAGGAAAAAGGGATAGATTTCGAAAAATCATTCGCGCCAGTAGCAAGACTTGAGGCAGTTAGGATTTTCTTGGCCTATACAGCTCACAAAAACATCACAATCTATCAGATGGACATCAAGACTGCGTTCTTGAATGGAACTCTGAAAGAAGAAGTGTATGTGAGTCAGCCAGACGGATTCGTTGACAAAGAACATCCAGACTATGTCTGCAAGCTAAAGAAAGCCATTTATGGTTTAAAACAAGCACCAAGAGCGTGGTATGACGAACTATCATCTTTCCTGATCCAAAACAATTTCATCAAAGGAACTTTTGATTCCACCTTGTTTACAAGAAAATATAAAGATGACATTTTGATTGTTCAGATTTATGTGGACGAAATTATCTTTGGGTCCACTAATCTGAAACATTCAAAACATTTTGAAAATCTCATGAAAAGCAAATTTGAAATATCCATGATGGGGGAACTAAAATTCTTTCTTGGTTTACAAATACACCAATCCCCTCGTGGTATTTTTATTAATCAAGCTAAATACACTATTGAGATTTTGAAAAAACATGGTATGGAGAATTGTGACTCTGTTGGTACACCAATGGTCACTTTACCAAAAATCGGTGTTGATTTATTTGGGAAACCCATCGATCCAAAGAAATATCAGAGTATGATTGGTTCTCTCATGTACCTTACTGCTAGTCGACTCGATATTCATTTTGATGTTTGCTTATTAGCACGGTTTCAGGCAAGGCCTACCGAACTTCACCTCCAAGAGGTTAAACGGATCTTTTGGTACCTACGAGGAACCATTAACATGGGACTTTGGTATCCGAAGGATTTTGAGTTTAAACTAATAGCATTTTCAGATGCCGACTATGCAGGTTGCCAAGTTACAGCAAAAAGTACATCAGGTGGAGCACAATTTTTGGGTGAAAAGCTAGTAGGCTGGTCATCAATGAAACAAGACTGTACTGCATTATCAACTGCAGAAGCCAAGTATGTGTCTCTATCTGCGTGTTGTGCCCAAGTTCTATGGATGAGGACATAACTCACAGATTATGGCTTTACTTTCGACAGAATACCTATGTATTATGATTCGAAAAGTGCCATAGCCATCTCGTGCAATCCAGTACAACACTCGAAGACCAAGCATATTAGAGTCCGCTACCACTTCATCAAAGAACACGTAGAAGAGGGTACTGTTGAATTATTTTTCGTGAAGACTGAATACCAACTCGCCGATCTATTCACTAAAGCCCTTCCAAAAGAAAGGATTGACAATTTAGTTCGACGAATTGGCATGCGAAGCCTAACTCTTGAGGAGCTAGAAAGTCTTCTCGAATCTTCTTGAATATATTCTCAAAATAGCTTCGGTGTAAATATTTTTGAAAAAAAAAATACAAAATTTGAAAAACCAACAAAAACAAAATACAAAAATAGAAAATTTTCAAAAATACAAAAACAATATAAAATAAAAAAAATCAAAAATATTCTTCTCACGATATGTCTCTCGTATAATCGATATTCTGTACGTATCTAGAAATGTCATTCAACAATGATACGGACATGTACAGATGCTTGAGCGAGAGTTCTCTAAAATGTTTTCTAAAACATGTCGTTTCTCAAAAGGTTTTATGGCTTTCGTATACTTCAGTACGAAACCCGAGCTACAATGATGACTTCTGATTAATTCAGATCAGGACTCGTAATTTCAAAGACAAAATTAAAGAATCCTTGAGCACATGATCAAGATTTTTCAAAATCTTTCAAATTATTCTGTGCTCAAGATAACTCCCTCCAAACTAATTAGTTTTAAACTCTATGTTTAAAAACATGCTTTATTTAAGGGGGAGTATAAAAATCAAAAACTAAAATGTTTTTCCAATTTCATGCTTAACCAAATCAGTCTATCTCTCCAAAAAGCTTTCCTTTAATCAGTTGATATAAAAAATATCACGACATGCTATTTTTTAGGGAGAGAAGGCGTGATTAAAATGTGATAAAAAATGTTTAAAGATCGTAGTTGAATCTCAAAAGAGCTCGACTTAGATTTTACCCTCGAATTGACGAAAGTTAAATGTCATTTATTGAAAAGACTTGTCCGGGACGGGTAATAATTTCAAGCTGGTCTATCCAGTGATGTAAACGTGTCTCGCAAAGGACTTGTCTGAGTAGATAGTACCAATTCGAGAGATTCTCTTTGAATATGACCAAGACGGGTAATAATTTCAAGCTAGTCTAACTAGTGATGTAAACGTGTCTCGCAACGGTCATGTTCACTGAAAATCGATCAATTCAAATGTGCAAACTCTACCCACCATGTGCAAACTTATCTTTAAAATGCATAAGCACATGTGTAGGGAGAGTATTTCAGAAAATACAAAACTCTCTAAGTGTTAACAAAATGTATTTTATTCATAAACACTTTGAGAGATTTTCACAAAAGGTTTTATGGCAAGTGATCAACAAATCTAGGATAATCATGGAGTAATAAGGTGATTATGGTTAGGTTTATGTCCTATGATCCGCCAGAGCCGGAGGGATCTACCAAAGGACAATTCCAATAGATTAGAATTAGAAGTCCTTAGGTATGATTGAAAAAAGGAGTAAATGAGAAAGGAGAAAGAAGGGGTTGAAGAATTAAAAAGAAAAGTTTATGAAAGGGTGAAAAGAAATAGCCCTCTATGAAAACTTAGGGCAGAAACCGGGTCAATACATCTGCTATCAGTAATCACTGATATTGAAGACAAGACGTCATGGACCCAGTGACGCGCTGCACAACCCCTCCTAGCCACTCAGATATCTCTTAAAAGATATTTGTTTCATTTCTCACGGAGAACCTTACATAATCTATCGGCCTCTCACTCCGAGATGTGTTGATATTGAAAAGGTGGCACTCTGCTCCATGCCTCCGACTACTAAAACCAAAACGCACATAATCGAGTCTAGAGCCATGAGATTAATTAAAAGATCTCTTAGGATACACTTCCAATATAATACACTTGTGTTCGTCAAAAAGGACACAAGGTGTACAAGAGTCTTAATGAGATCTACGGATCTTGCCTTATATCGTGATGGTTATTTGCTTCAAACGGTCTACAGTCGTGAAGTGATACTCCGGTATACTTCAGCGGCTCACCTGAATCGTTGATACACTTCTGTGTATCTGAGTTAGCTCTCTCGGGGGCATCCGATTCAGGAACGGCCTTGGTAAGAATAAGAGAAAGTTTTCACACTATGTTGTTAACAATCTCAAAGTCCGAACCTGTAAGTGTTGGACGCTTTATTACTAACTGTTTTATGCAGGTACTGAGGAAAGTCCATCAACCATCATCATATATCACAACATCTACATCTCCTCATACTCATACTTATGAAGATCATCCTCAACAAGCTCAAGTGACAAATGTTCGAGACAAAAAGATCAAGTTAAAGACAAAGTGTTACTACAAAGTCAAAAAGCTAATCAAGATGTCAAGGACAAGTTCATGTATCAAGTGAGGAAGACATACGTATGAAGTTCAAAGTATTATCAAGAAGTATGAGTATGCTGGAAGAAACTACACTGGTAATATGTGAAAGATGGTGATCAAAGGCAAGAAAGACCAAAAGATGATTACTTCAAAGATCACAAAGCATGAAGGAACAAAGAACCAAGACTATTCTACAACGACACACAAAGTTCAAAGAACAAGAAGACAAAAGACCTAATCACACGGAGCGTCATTTGAATGACCATCCCTTAGGAGGAGATTGTTAGCATTGATAAAAAGTGATGATCATTTACGTATTTATAACTTTGTAAAATGACATAGATTATTTAGTAAGAATAGTCAAAGGGCTCATGGAATAATCTAATATGTTATAAGTAATGTTGTAATTGTCCAATCCATAGTCCATGATAGATCCGGCCCATAGAAAAACCCATGGCTCGTTAAGCTTGTACTATAAGAACCACACTTCACCTCATTTGAGAGTGGACGTGTGTGTGTTTTTGTGTGTGTTTATTAATATAACTTCTCTTCAACTCTTATGCTCTCTTATATATATACACGACATACTTTACATACATACGATCCATCTTGAGCTTTATACGACTCATATAGTGTGTGATATAAGTTGATACACGGTCCTACAGTAATTTTCGCTTTTCTCTTTGTGGTCCTAAATCCAACAATCAAATATTATAATGAGGTGAGTACCATGTGATTGGGTGGCATCGAGTCTACAACGGCTCTTTTGTTCTCGGCAATTGCTCTCGGGAAAAAAATTTGGAGATTTTAAGAGTGCAAGGTATCATTGGTGTGTCATCTCAGCGCCACATCATCCGCTTCTAATAACACACCAATAACTAAAATACCCCTTTTTCATAACACACCAATAACATGTTATTTGTAGTTATAGGTCCCACAAAATACCACACCAGATATACTCGCACAAAAAAAAAAAAAAAAGGATGATTGGCGTGAGCCATTCAAATGGTTGAAGGACGTTTGGCTTGCGAATGGCGAAAGGGACGGTAGGGCGGATGGCGGCGCCATTCGTTCAATTTGGTGTGTTTGGCTCGCCGTTCGTCCCCATACCGTGTACTCTAAGAAAAATATTGTGTCTTGTTTAAAATGGTTAGTAAGCTTACACAAAAGTTATTTAGCGGTATGTGGGTGTTCCATAATCAAGTGGTTAGGGCATAGTATGTGGTTCCTGCCTTGTCGAGTTTGTCAAACGCCCACCTCAATGTTACGTCAAATTTTTATTTGTATTGTTTTGTTAGAAAAATTTGCACAACTTTCTCTTTCATTCTTTCAACTTTATTAATTAAAAAAAAATACTTTTAATACGCACAAAACATTAATTTGAAAAAAAGAAAAATGTGCATTGCTTCTTTGCCGTTCAACGTACAATAGGACCCCGCTAGGCAAAGGTAAATAGCGGTAAAGGGAGGTGGTGTTCCTCACCTTTGGCGCTGACAAAAGCAGCAAATCTTTGTTGCATGGAACCTAGATCGCTTTGTTACGGGAACGTGGATCGGGATCACGGTTACCAACGTGCCCTGAATTCAACACGAATTAGTAGGTTCATTTCATATCGCTCCGATAAAATGTACCCGGCCTATGACTAATAGTATAATTTCATTCTATCTATTAAAAAAATCAATCATTTTTTTTTAAATAAAAAGGAAGATAATATTAATGCTTGTTTTCCAATGTGAAAGATTCGCTTGGAGGGTGCTTGGGTTTGATACGGATGGTGTAACGGAAAGATATAACAATGTGATGTGAAAGACTAATTTATGATGACCGTTCTTGATGCATACGATTAATCAATTTAAGGTAGCTTATCAGTTATCACTAAAGATAATAACACAAAATTGAACATATTTTTCAGGGTTCAAACTATAGGAACCCTCTTATGAGTGCTATAAAGTAGGGATGGCAAAAGTACCCGAAACCGACGGGGAAAACCAAAACCCAAACCGGTTAGGTCAGGTTCGGGGGCGGGGTCACGGGTTTGGATGCGGGTTTGGGTATTTATAAAAAAATTTAGTCGGGTACGGGTTCGGTGACGTGTTCTGTTAATACCCGCCCGATTACCCGTATCTGTTTACCCGAATCTATACCCGATTTATTGATGTTATAATTAACTAGAATATATATACATTATATATAATTTCTTCAATTATATTTTTTTATATAAGTATCTCTATTACATAACACTATTTATTTTGTACATGAATTATTTAAAAGCGTTAAATCGTTTGATATGATTTTCAATTTCTTTAACTTTTTAAAAATTTGAATATATTAAGGTGTTTTCCTTTGTTTTGTCAGTAGATTTTAGTGTGACTTAATTTTAGTACCGCCATTTTGTCAATATAATATTTAATTGGGGATAACTGATACCCGCGGGAAAACCTGAAAAACCGATGGATAATATTAATCGGGTATCCGGCGGGTAATGGGGTGGGTACGGGTTTGGATATTATAAACGGGTGCGGGTACGTGTACATTAAAACCCGCCCCGAATCCGACCCGTTTCCATCCCTACTATAAAGGGGGTTTAAGGTAAAAGATTCCTTTTGTCCCCGCAGATTACAGTACAACACAGGTTGTTTTCAGTTTCTGTTCCGTATTTCTGTCAGTTTTAAGATTTTGACTTATTAAACTTTATATTTTTTGTTCCGTACTTTCAGGTTTGTAGTTTTTTAATACAAACAAAATTATTAAAAAAATAATAATAAAAATAAATAAAAAAACGCAAAAAAAAAAAAAAAAAAAAAAAAAAAAAAAAAAAAGGGGGGGGGGGGGGGGGGGGGGCGGGGGCGTTTTTAGAAAAAAGAAGGTTTGTATAACTTGTCCCATTTTTTAGTTGTCAAATGTTCATTTTAAACGTACAATGAGTTTTGGAAATGTCTGGCCAATGATGCTTCTCAATAATATAAAATCGTTACATTTCAAAAACTTTTTTCATTGATTGTAGGATGAGAGTAGATAATTATTTTAGGACAACCGAAATATAAATGTAAACATACAATGAGAATGTTGTTAGGTGCAAACAAATCTGAAGTAGTCATGTCAAATTTTTGGAAATGAATAGCTTTATCCAGTTTGAGTCTGTGTGACAACGGGTTCAAACTCCATGAATTAGTCGGCCGGATTACAAAAAAAGAGCATGCAATAGGCCGAAAAGGCCACTTGCACCATGAAATTAGTATAAGAAAACGAATATGCAGAGGTTGTTTAAATTATATACACTCTAAGTTAATTTATAGTTTTAAGATTAGATTTTCAAGATTCTCCGGAGCGGACCGAAAACTCAAAGTAAACAAGTGCACATGTATGTTTTACTAGTATAATCGAAATAAAAATAAAGTGAAAGGTACTATTTCATTTAAATTAGTAAACAAATTATGAAATGTATTTCTTTTGACATATTAGTCAGTTAACTAAATAAGACATGTATTTGTATGACACACAAATTTTTGAGACCACGCTCATTTCGTAGAAATCGTGATTTTTAACGAAAATTTACACTAGGCGGCAAACATCCATCGGGTTCCGGCAAACATCCATCGGGTTCCGGTAAACCCCTTAGATCCACCCCTGGATAAGGGTGTACGTCGAGTGCGACTAATTAGCACACATTTTTGGCTAGAAACCTTGTTGAAAACATTGATTATACATTTCTCATTACATAAAGATGATATTCAATTTAGTAAAAGATCACTAGAAAAAACAAGTTAATCATTGAGCACATATGCACAGTCAAGATCTCAAAAAGATCAAAAGTAAAGTATGGCATGAATGTTTGGGAGTATTTGAGTTAGACCAACCATATTTATAGCCTTTGTTTTGGTTTTGCCTTTGGTCTCGGACTTTTTTGCAAAGAGTTAGACAAACAAAAGTTACATGGTTACAAGATAATGATTTTTAAGCTAATCTAACCAATTGAAATTGAATCAACCCCTATGTTTACACCATTGAAAGAAACGAGCCACAATGTCGTAAAATAGCACCGCTTTGGAAGGAGTGGTTGATCCAAATACCAGCTTATTCCGAAAATTCCATATGGTCCACCAAGCAGTATAAATAACACCTTCAAGAACGCTTACGATTAGAAGAAAGATTTAATGTCGCTATCCAAACCTTTCATTCCTCAAAAGAAGCGACCTGAGGAGGTCTAACATCCCACCAAGAGGCGATATTACTGAGAATATCTCTTGCCGTAGAACAAGCGAAAAAAATATGGCTAGAAGTTTCAGTATGATTCTCACAAATGGGGCATAGAATAGAATGAATATCTAGCTCTCTTCTAGAAAGATTAAACCGAGTGGGCAAATAACCTAATTTAATTTTCCAGGCAAGAATGTTAACTTTGATTGGGACAATCTTTCTCCAACAAAATTTGGAGGAAACCTCAGGGAGCAGATGGTCATCGACAAATTTACGAATCGAAGCAACCGAAAATTCACCCGAGCCTGTTAAGGACCAAACCCATCTATCCTTCATGGTGGGAAGCTGGAAACCTACTAGGGAATTCGACATATCATTGAATTGCTCGAGCTCAGCACCACTTCTAGGGATACGACGCAAAGAGAAACCCAAATTATCATGAGTCAATTTGGAAGCAACATTAATGTTCTTACAAGTTTCCATCGCATATATCGAGGATAAAGAGATTTAAAGGCAATGTCACCCCTCCAAGTATCTTCCCAGAAAGAGGTATCCAAACCATTACCAATCTTTTTTTTTTTACAAGGCTAAGTAAGTCAATACCTTGAGTCTTAAGATTACCTACTTCACGAATAATATCCAACCATATAGAAGGGAAAGATGACTTAACTAATTTACCAAGAAGGCCGTCATTACCATGCATAGCTTTAATGAAGCTAGCCCACAAAGAGGTATTATCTGATTTAAATCTCCAAACCCATTCGAACATGAGAGCACGAGTCATGGCGTAAAAACTCGAAACACCTAAACCCCCTTTATCTCTAGATGCCAACACCTTGTTCCAGCTAACCCACGACATTTTCTTTTCATTTGCTTCCATCCCATTAAAAAAAACGGCTTCGGATTGATTCCATCCTTTTAAGAACTTGGGAAGGCACTTTAAACAAAGACATATAGAATATGGGAGTAGATCCTAAAACCGATTTGAGGAGAGTAAAACGACCACCTATGAAAAGAGTTTTCATCTTCCATTTAGATAAACGCGCCAGTAACTTATTAACAATTTCGTCCCATGAGATAATACGTGACATCAGGCCTCCAATTTTAGAACCAAGGTAAGAAAATGGAGGTTTAAGTTGCAAACGACCAATCGAACGAGCAGTTTGAGTCACAATATCGTCATCGACAACAACTCCCATTAATTTACTTTTATGCATATTGATGCGAAGGCTAGACGCATAAAAGAAACATTTCAACACATTAATAATTGTCGAGATATTGGAGTCCAACCATTGCCCCATAAATACCACATTATCGGCGTAGAATAAGTGTGATAAGTGAAAGGATGAGCCAATAGAAACGCCTTTAAACATACCTGAATTAACGACATTCTGAAAAGAAAGGTGAAGACTTTCCATGATCAAAATAAAGAGAAAATGGGAGATAGGGTCTCCTTGTTTGAGGCCTTTGTGAAAATGAAATTCTTTTGTAGGGCTTCCATTGACGAGAATAGAACCCCTAGACGATTTTAAACAGCTTTGAATCCTACCGCACCATCGATTACCAAATCCAAAGCTTTTCAATACGTCATCTAGATAGTCCCACCGAACTGAGTCAAAAGCCTTTTCAAAATCCACTTTGAAAATCATTGTTTGCTTTTTATTAGCTTTGCACCATTGAATCAGATCATTTAGAATGAAAGGACCATCTAAAATTTGTCTATCCGCAACAAAAGCCGATCGCACATCACTAACAATATTACCCAAGACAACTACTAAACGGTTCGCAAGAATTTTAGCAATTATCTTATATAAACTCCCAATCAAACTTATAGGACGATAATCAAACTTAGTCCCGGACTTGCCGCCTAGTTTAGTTATTTTGTTACGTTTGTAATTTTTTTGTACCCTCTTTTTATGTTGCTTTTAGTTCAATATAAAATTTTGACCATTCCGGAAGGAAAACAAAAACCTCATTTGCATATGCATAAATACATTACGAGTCATGAGATGCTTGGAAATATACATTTTATGTATGGCCTGAATTTCTCACGATTTGAGAAACAACTAACGAGTGAAAAAAAAAAAAAAAAAAAAAAAATATATATATATATATATATATATATATATATATATATATATATATATATAAAAAAAAAAAAAAGTCCAAGTAACCGGATAGTGCTGGGCTTCTGAGAATTGGGCTGAATTTATTGGATAAATATTAAGGGTCCAATTGAAAAACTTGTGCACCTTCACGAACTAAAACACGTACCAACCAATTGTAGGTTTTATCATGATGTGATGTTAAATATACACGTCAAAATCTCATACTGTAATGCTTTAGGAATACTAATTATACATCCTTTTCTTGTTGTAAGTAAAGAAATGGTATAAAGATACTAAATCTTCACGTCTCATCTTTCTGAATAACAATTAGTGAATTCTTAAGAACTTGGATAGTACCAAGCTCGAGTAGAAGTTGGATAACAATTAGCAAATGCATAAGAACTTGCACAGTTGATAGACCAAATAATTGAGAACTTAGATAGTACCAAATTCGACTTTGGTACTTTGAGCATCGTTTGTAGTATAAAATTTTCATTTCCCTCAAAAAAGCTTTCAGCGTTTTACACTAAGCGTGCCCTTTATCATTTTAAAACGATGGTGTATAACACTAATTGATTTTTAGATCCATCATATAACATTAATTGTAAACTTCTTCAAATCCTTCCCAATGTCACCTATATACGACAACATCAACTTATATATGTTTTATTCATACGCATAGGTGGAACTTAGAAGGGGCAGGGAAGGGTCATCCCCCCCCCCAAAAAAAAATCTGGTGCTCCTACAATTTAGGAGGTAAAAAAATAAAACTATGTGTATATCTGTACTGTTTGTATTTGGTTTTTATATTTGTTACCATGGGTTTTACTCTTTTTACGTTAGGTTCGACTAATGTATCTCAATCTGTCCAATTCCTACATTTAGCTCTTTAATGTGAACTTTTTATTGGGCTAACATTTATTTTATGAACTGTTTTGAACCCTTATATATATATACCAATATCAATTACGTAGTATTTAATAAGTAACATGGCCTTACGCTTGAATCATCTTGGGCCCCCCAAACAAAATTGCTCAAGTTCCGCCACTATTCATACGAAAATTGCCAACAAAACATCATTCGTTAGAAATCACTATGTACTTTAGTTATTAATCGTAGATGGCTTATTCTTTGTTACGAAGCAACTCGTTGCTTCCAACCTCGTCAACAGATCCATCATCCCGCTCCGTCCAGCTAAATATGGGCTAAAAAGAGTAAGGCACAATGTTAACTTTTATTCATGTTGTTAAATGTTCAGAACATATACTAGCTGTCATCTAGGTAAATAGCAATTTCATGATGCCAAACGTGACATATATCATCGAGTAGTAGACTAGCAGTGGTCAATATTGCATTTTATCGTAAGCCTACTATAGTAGCATCGAATCAGTGGAGACTTGGAGATGTAAGTTATCTTTACCTTTTTCTTCAATATAATACGAGTGTACAACATACCTTATGAATGTTGAATGTACATTATCCATCCAATGTTATGTAAGTTGTATTCAATCAAAATAGTTTTCTATAAATAATAATACCTTTTCATTGGTATATAAAATACGTTATAACTTATATCTAGCAGGGTACCCGCGCGTTGCGGCGGCGGGTACCCTGAAATAATATTTTCCGGTGAATCATGTATTTTAGTTTATTATGTTCTTTTTAATAATAAATTTACGGATATCAAGAATTTCATGTGACGTATTTCAACTCCTTAACTAAGGAATTTATGTCGTCTTTTTAGGTCTTTTTTAAAGTCATTCGTATAACATGAGCACGTTTTGCCAGTGCCCGTTTAGCCCGTGCCCGTTTGGCCCGTGTCCGTTCGGGTTCTAGCCCGTTTGGCCCGTGCCCGTTTAGCCCGTGCCCGTTTGGCCCGTGCCCGTTTGACCCGTGTCCGTTCGGGTTCTAGCCCGTTTGGCCCGTGCCCGTTTGGCCCGTGTCCATTCGGGTTCTAGCCCGTTTGGCCCGTGCCCGTTCGTGCTTGAATATTTGTATAATGTGCTTTATTATTTGTATTAGTAACATTTAATGTAGGAATTGTGTTTAAGTTGGTTGTACAATATGCTTGATAATTTGTATTTCTTATGTAAGGGGTGTTTTAATAACTAAATTAATTGTATTTATTGACCAATTAATTAATTGACTACATTAAATATCTTGACCAAATTAATAGTGCTTTGTATTTTGTACATTAAGCTTTAAGACTTGTAAGTCTTAAAATTAAGATTGATGAGAAAGATAATTAATAGTGCTTTGTGTATTGTACAATAAGCATTATAGCTTGTAAGTCTTAATTTTAAGACCAAGAGGAGAGAGAGTCATTCATGCTTTATATGTAGTATACGTTATAACTTATATCTAGTATTGATTTCAGACGCATTATAATTCTACCTCACTGTGGATGCTGGTTGACAGGGCCGGCCTAGACATGGGACAAAGTGGGCGACCGGCCGAGGCCCAATTTTTTAGGGGGCCTAATTTTTAATTTTTTTAATGTATATATATATAAATTGTATATGTAATTAACTAAGCCCATTAAAAATTGTATATAGACTGTCAAGAGTTGATCAACAAATTTGTTATGAAGAATGCTAGAAGAGCTACACGAATCCTCGGCTAGCTATTACGATATGTTATTTCAATAGTATGATTTTGTATATTTTTTAACGATAACTTTTGCTATGTTTATTGATATAACATTTATCATCGTTTTTATATTTTAGTTTATATTATATAATTTGTTGCACTTAGCCTCCGGACCCTTTTTTTTTGCTCGGCCTAGATCCATAAATCCTCAGAGACGGCCCTGCTGGTTGAGTGATTTTGGTGGAAAAGTGAGCTGAAAATGTAGCTAGATGGTAGTGAACAGAAGTTGGCTTGCTCAAGTGAAGCTCACATCAGGATGTTCTTATCTGTTCTACTCTGTTTGTAAGGATGTATTAGTTAGTCTTAGTAGTTATATCTGATGTATAACAGATATCAGACATAGTATGTTGGTTGTATCAAATTTGGGAATGTCCAAATCTTGTTTCTATCCTTATTTGTACACAAGTTTTGGAAGTATATATATATTCACCTTTGCACAAAAAAAAAAAAAAAAATCATATAAACGAATAAGGTTTTCTTTGTTCATATTATTATGTGAGAAGAGTCGTATGATTCAGATACGCGACTTAAATTAGATATCTCTATAATCATTTACAACATTCTGTCATTCTACCTCACTAACTTTAAAATTAAAATATGAAATATGTTACCTAACGAAGTTTAAAGCCAATGTATCGTATCATAACATGAAAGAAATACCAACTTTTCTAGGTCAGTTGAAGATTGATAATGGATAAGTCATAACTAATCATAACATGAAATAAATAAAAACTTTAAAAAATAAGAAGAGTTATTTTATATACCAAATTTTTCTCAGATACGAAAGGACTCATACCCACCATCTATCAAAAAGAAAATCAATTGACTGAGATTAAAATCATTTTAATATTTCACATATTTTTTTATAATTTAAATATCTCATGAACCGTTAATCGTTAGACAAAACAAATTATACCGTCACGACCAGCATTTATTTATCTTTCTAAAGACGTGCACTTTGATATACCTTTGACAAATTATTTTTTTCATTTTTTTCCATTTTTTTTTACGTTTTTTCGTCTTTTTTCATCGTTGTTGAAACTTGCATAAGAAATCAAATGTGATTAAACACTAATTTGAATATTATAATAAAATCACATGTGATATCAGTATTAAATCACATATGATATGTAATAAAATCATATGTGATTTAACACCAATATCACATGTGATTTTATTAGTATATTCAAATTAGTGTTTAATCACATGTGATTTCTTCATGCAAAAAAAAAAAAAAAAGTAAAAAAAAAAAAAAAAAAAAAAAAAAAAAAAGTAAAAAAAAAAAAAAAAAAAAAAAAAAAACAAAAGAAAAAAAACGTGAAAAAAAGAAAAAATAAAATAAAATTTGTCGAAAGTATATCAAAGTGTCCATTTATAGAAAGATAACTAAATGCTCGTCGTGATTGTATTTTTTTTCTCCCATTTAACGATTAACGATTTATTAGATATTGATACTTGAAAGAAAAAATAAAAAGAAAAATGAATGTGGGGTTTTTTAAATGTTGGGTTTAGTTTCATTTATTAGATCAAATGAAGATGTAGGGTAGGGATGGGTCCCTTGGTATCCAAATAAAGTTTGGTATTTAAATTAGGGGTGGCAATTCGGGTCGGGTTCGGGTTGGCGGGTTCGGGTTGTCAGGTTGGTGGGTCAGAAAACCCCAACCCGAACCTGACTCATTTAAATCATCGGGTCAGTTATGTCAACCCTAACCTGTTTACACATAACCCGAACCTGACCCATTTAACCCGTATATATACTTGGGTTGGCGGGTTAAATAGGTTACATGGGTTGAAAAGGTTAAACGGGTTTTGGGTTAGCCCATTTAACTCGTTTTTGATACAAAAGTTGCCACATTACACGAGTTAACTAGGTTAGACGGGTTCAATGGGTTTGTGGGTCGACCCGTTTATAGATAGATAATTAAATGCTGGTCGTGACGGTATAATTCGTTTCGTCTAATGATTAACGGTTCATAAGATATTTAAATTATAAAAAATATGTGAACTATTAAAATGCTTTTAATCTTAGACATTGATTTCTTTTTAGATGAATGGTGGAGATTAGTCTCTCAGTATGCAAGGAAAGTTTGGTATGCAAAATATCTCTCATCATCTTTTATTTAATAAGAAACACAAAATTGAAAATGGCGCTTTTGAAAAAAACCAAATTTGAACAATTGGAGAGTTTGATTTCGCCCCGTGGAAAACTTGAGCCATCTCATTGGCAAATAAAAGTTAAATTTGAATTGGTTTGGTCAGACTTTATGAAATTTTTCATGTATGTAATTAAGCAAACAAAAGAAACAAAAAAATTGAATGACTTTAGGGGGTCATTTTATTTACTTTTAGACTTAATTGTAAAACAACATTATATTATGATTGGTTAGTAGAATTTATAATCAAGTCCAAAACTTTAAAAATGGAATAATTCGCAATTCAATTTTATGGAGTTAAACTAAGTGTAAAACTATTTATCTTCATAATTTTTTGTAACATTATAAACTTTCAAATACACCATGTAATTATAAAATATACTAAAACCCCAAAAAAAAATAATAAAAAAAATAAAAACAGGGGCAAGAGTGATTTTTTACGGAGCCCGTTTTCAATTAATTTGGTACCTCATTGGTGGGTTTTTGGGTTTGCATAGAAACACTAAATAGCTATACAAACTCCAAAGCCCAACAGTGTATTCACATATATGTTGGCAAATTTCGATTGTTATGAGGGATGGTGATTTTGGGGGCGCGATTTATGTGGAAGTGAAAGTTGATGTGGTATGACGTGACACCCAAAAAGTTGTTTTAGCATGTCACCCTTTGCAATAAGATGAAAATAGATAGTTATTTTGGGACAATTGAAAATGTAAATGTGAATATGCAATGGGACAAAGAGATGCATCAGGAGCGGAGCCCGAAAATTATGGTCGATTGGGCAAATATTGATAATTTTAAGAAACTACACTACAAATCGGTTGGTTAGGAGGGAAAATTACAAAAATAGCCAAATACTTTTAAAAAATTACACTACAATCGTTTTCGCTATGGGGCATGTGCCCACCCTGAGCCTCTCCTTTCTCCGCCTCCGGATTCCTGTACCCGAGATCAGTTTATAATAAAACGAATGTGTAAATGTTGTTTAGATTATTACCCATAGTATCGAAATCCATATCTGTGAACTTACCTCATGTAATGCATGTCCTGTCCAAGTTCTAATCGACTTTGGTACTTTGCAGTTGATAGACGCGACCAACCATATTTGTCAATTGTTTGGTTACCTTTATATAGCTCTTGTTTTGGTCTCGCCTTTAGTCATGATCCTAGTTTAGTTATTTTCTTTTGTTTGCAACTTTTTTCTTGTGGTTGTTTAGTTTAATTCGAACGAGCTTGTGTTCTTGGATCGTAAGCCATACCATTACCATCTCTTTATGTTACTTTATAGTTCAATATAAATTTTGACCTTTGTGAAAGGACAAAAAAATCCACATTTGCATATGCAGAAATGCAAAATTGATAATCATACAAATCCACGAGTCAGAATTGCTGGGCCAATTTAAAATAGAAAACAAACGAATAGTGCTGGACTATTGACTAATTTGGTTGAGATAAATTTAGGAGACCCAACTTAAAATCTTAAGCACCTTTATTGCAAGAAAACCAGCAACCCAATTGTAGCTTTTATCATAATGTTAAATATATGTCAAATTCCTCATAATACTTTAGGAATACTAATCATACAACCTCTTTTGTAATATCAAGCATAATAGTAACAGAAATGCTGAATCTTCACATCTCATCCTTCTGAAAAACAATTAGCAAATTCTTAAGAAATTGTGTTTTTACTCATTCAGCCCATTATGTCAATACATATTCCAATATCACCCTCAGCCTGAAGGTGGTCATCGGACATCAACAGATATTTGCAACATAATGCTAATTTTCGGGAAAAATTTTCTTGATTTTATTTGAGCTACAAAAATTTTGTTGAGGTTGTGATGAAGATCCAACAATATTTGGCTGTGAAGAATCGCCAATATTTGGATCGCATTGTGGGATTTGTGGGTTTCCGTATTGTTGTGGAGGTATGAATGGTGGGTTTTGGTATTGTTGGTTTCCGTAGGAAAGCGATGGGCTCGAAAGTTTACTGGTGGTGAATAATCGAGATGGAAATTTGAATTGGGTAATTGGATGTTTGGTTGTCGACATTTTGGGGTTTTAGTTTTGGGAGTGTTTTGTTGAGACATTTTGTATTAAAATGAGAGAATGAGAAGTCGTGTTTAAAAATGATGAAGTTATTGGGTATTTATAGGTACTAAAATTGTATAATAATGTAATTTCATATTATTTTTTAAATATTGAATACTAGACGTTGGGTTGAGGGACCCACAAAAATACACAATGCTCAAAAGATGAGTTGCCTCTCCGTCCATCCCTGTTTTTGGCTTCCCTCATGCGTGAGGTGGTGTTGGTAAAATAAGGTGGCGCGTGAGCCTCGCCCTCCAGAGGTGAGGCAGTGCACTTAGTCTTACCTTTAACCTGACAATTATATATAATTTAATTACCACAAAAAACACTTTTCACACTCAATTACAAAAATAAACACTTTCAAACGTGTTTACCAAAATCGACACTTCGAGAATTTGAGTTTTTCTCGCCCTCCCCTTTTGCTCGCCGTTTTCAAAAGAAGACAAAGGGTTTTTGGTTACAAGACAAAGAACATGGAGAGAAAATGCTTGCTAGCCCCATGTTTGCTCGTCGTTTCAGCTACAAGACAAAGAACATGGAGAGCAAATGCTTGCTCGCCCTTTTCGTCGATTTTTGTAAAACAGGTTTAGATGGTCAATTTTGGTAAAGGTGGAGGTAAAGTGTTTATTTCAAAAAATTTCAAATTATATATTTGTGGGATTCATTAGGCCGGTTCACGCAACTTCTTGCTAGCCGTTTGAAACCGACCTCATTTGAAACTGACCCTCTTTATGATAAACTTGAACATCGTCTCATGGACTACGAATTTTTTAACCGTCGTTTCTGTTTAAAAAAAAACCAAAATCACCATGCTTTTCCAAATGACTTTTTATGCCCACATTTCTTTTAAGTTTTCTCTTTTTTTTTTTTTTTTTTTTTTTTTTTTTTTTTTTTTTTTTTTTTTTTTAATTATAAGATAAATGAATTAGTTGTTTAAAAAAGGTCTTAGAAATTGAAAATCCACATTACTAGGGATTAAACGTTATTATTTTTTCTTAATTTGTTATAAGGACATATACTTATTTTGTGAATTCATTTTGTTTATTAACTGACATTGTAATTTTTAGTGGACATATTATTACTGTTGTAGTGTTGTATATCGCAAGTTCGCAATGGTGTAAAATGACTATTGACTTTAAACATTTATTATTGGTTTTTTTTAAGTCATGCTATTATAGTGACAACTATACAAATACACAAATTTAGAGTAGACGAATTGAATGACCATGTTGTTTCTTTTAATTTTTATTAGAATAATTGGTTAAATGTAAAGTGTCACGTTTTTAGCTACAGAAAATGAAGTTTTGGAAAAATGTAAACGGCAAGCATGTTAAAGAATCTATGTTGTTTGATAGGCCGATATAAGTTTATATTGTTGCATATAAGGCTAGACACAGTAAGGGAGGCGATTGACCTCAATTTTATCCGCCACATCAGCTTTCTCTCTCCGACGACATACAAGCGATTTTTTATCACATCAAGGTGACCTACAAAAAACATACCTCACAAAAATACCTTTTATATTTAATTAAAGACACTCAAACACACACAAGAAACACACGACAAAGGTCGTGTACACGATCTTCATCTCAAATAAATAAGGTGATCGATCAGTTACATTTTGTAGCCACAGTATGAACGATCGAGATCGACCTTCAAGTTGATCGATCGATTTGTCTCTACTGTGTGCAGCCTAAGATGTACGTTTTACTTTTATTTTTTTGACCGAAGGGAATTACATATATTCTCAAAAAAACTTCAAAAATTACATATTTCTATAATACACAATATTTCAATGCCTCATGTACAATGTTATCAAAACATGCTTTGAGAAAATATGTAAATATTGAAGTTTCCTTAGAAATATATGTAAATGCCCCTTTTGACAATATACATTTTTTTTGTTATCTAAGTTTCTGACTCGACATTGCGAGCCGACTAATCCCAGAGCGATTATCCTTTTTGATAGGCTGGAGTCGCGCAGGTGAGCCTCTGTGGCCATAAGGGGATTAATTTTCTCCTCGTTTGATTCGAACCCTTTAACTCCTCTTTTGAAAGCTGGTATTTTTACCGCTAGGTCACCCTTTGTGATTATAGACAATATAGTACTATTTATTGCATATAAGACGTACGTTACTTGAACTAGACAAATTATCTTCTTTTTATTTTTGTTTTTTTGGAGACAGTAAAAAAAATTAACGAACCAACAAAAAGGACTAATTTATACCTATGATTGTTGTTAGCCAAGCAAGTATATACGGAAGAGTGTTGATATATATGCCTACAAAGGAGACCTAAAATTAGACCTACTCCATTCGTTTCATGACAAGTGTAATACAATATTCTCTCTCATCATTTTTCACCAACCATTTTTTCAAATACACCAATCAAATCTTTAGGTCTAACTTTAGGTTCATGTTTTAGCCATACAAATCATTTTTCTTAGCCAAGCAAGTATATACGGAAAATCATATAACGTGAATAATAGGGTCCAATTTTAGCAAACTGGGAGGTCAAATAATATATCAAAGGTCGGAGGTTCGATTAAATTCCAAGTTTCGCATTCCTGTTTACTGCATCGATTGAACTGGGCTCCTCACATTAATTGACAAGGGTCTCAAGACCATCTGAACCTTTCACCACTTTAGATTAAGTAAACCATGTTGTCGTCATCAAAGCTCGCTTTACTTTGCTTTTCTTTCTTTTTCATTTAAGCGGATAAAGAACCTATCGAAACAATTTTAGATGGGGATTGTTTAATCGCATTTTTTTTATTGCATATATATCCCTTCAAAGGTGAACAATTGTATATATATCTTTGATAGAAGTTTTTGATGCAGATAGTAAAATGATTTTTATGCACGCAATTGATACATATATGCAATTTTGTATATTTGGACGAATATATATGCAAATGGCATCAAAACATTTATTCTTTATTATGGTTATTTGCAATTAAAGATGATGTAAAAAAGACTATATCAGTCTATTTATCATTTATGTTAAAAAAATAAAAAATAAAAAAGTCTATTTATAATAAAGAAAAACTTGGTTCAAATATTTATGTTAAATGCTTTAAGAGTTACTTTTTAGCTTTTCGTATTGTTTATCAACATGTTGTGCTTGTCAAATGGATGTTTTCTATAAGCCTATAAGGATGTATTTTGCGACACTTTAAAACGTAACATAACTATATAACAATTTCTGCAGTGTACGTTTGTTTCTTTACACAATTGAATAAAACGACTCATGTCTTTTAAGATAACCATTTCAAGTATAACTAACTATTTTTAGGTCAAAGATTTCAAAATGCGAGCACGATATATCTGTAGGGAAACATGTATACTTTTATTATAATAAATTAGATAACAATCAATAAATAATTAACAGAAAATAAAAGACAGAAAACAAATAACAAACAGAATTGAGTAAAAGCAGAAGACAGGCACTATGAACGATAATTTAAATTAAACCAGTAAAGTTCGAGGCACGAGGCTCATGTTTAACAAGATTCTCTTAAAACAGATTCGTCGTCTGTTTCCCAGGGTACAACGGCCAATGCTGATGTACAGCCGGACTAGACACACGTGCCTGAAAGATTACAGAAGCTCTGCGTGTTTCTGATCGAAGAAGACTGCTGGGCATAGGCGAATTTTTGGAGCTGCATTCATGTCCACAGGTCGCGTGGGCTCACATGAGTTCAGAAGCTTCGAACCCATTTTGGCCCAGAAATCCTAAAATCTGCACCCCTGTGCGCGCGTAGGTGTTAGAGTAAAACCAACTAAATTAATTTGATAGCAAATACCAGTATTTCCTTATAAAGACCTTTTCATTTTATTCATGGGTGTTGTGGGATACTCTCTCAAGTTCCAAATTTTGTGTTTCAAATGGCTCACATTGAGACACGATATCTCATTCATATCAACTCCATTTTTGACATATTTTAGCTCGTTGCGAAGCTCTCGTTAAAGAGAACACAAAGCTACCAAAAAATATAAATATATATAACATATACATATATTAAATAGTGTCCAAAAGTTGCAAAAACTCATTTTGCAAAATTATTTTTTCCAACAATACCGACTCGACATTGCAAGCCGACTAATCCCAGAGCGATTATCCTTTTTGATAGGCCGGAGTCGCGCAGGTGAACCTCTGTGGCCATAAGGGGATTAATTTTCTCCTCGTTTGATTCGAACCCTTTAACTCCTCTTTTGAAAGATGGTATTTTTACCGCTAGGTCATCCTTTGTGATTATAGACAATATACCATTTATTGCATATAAGACGTACGTTACTTGAAATAGAAAAATTATCTTCTTTTTATTTTTGTTTTTTTGGAAACAGTCAAAAAAAATTAACGAACCAACAAAAAGGACTAATTTATACCTAAGATTGTTGTTAGCCAAGCAAGTATATACGGAAAATCATATAACGTGAATAATAGGGTCCAATTTTAGCAAACTAGGAGGTCAAATAATATATCAAAGGTCGGAGGTTCGATTAAATTCCAAGTTTCGCATTCCAGTTTACTGCATCGATTGAACTGGGCTCCTCACATTAATTGACGAGGGTCTCAAGACCATCTAAACCTTTCACCACTTTAGATTAAGTAAACCATGTTGTCGTCATCAAAGCTCGCTTTACTTTGCTTTCCTTTATTGCACATATATCCGTTCAAAGTTGAACAATAGCCAATTGTATATATATCTTTGATAGATGTTTTTGATACACATAGTAAAATTGTTTTTATGCATGCAATGGATATATATATATATATATATATATATATATATATATATATATATATATATATATAATGCAATTTTGCATATTTGAAAGAATATATATGCAAATGTCATTTTTTTTATTGCTGTTATCTTTTTGTTCATCTCAGCTTGCAAAACATTTATTCTTTATTATGGTTATTTGCAATTAAAGATGATGTAAAAAAGACTATATCAGTCTATTTATCATTTATGTTCAAAAAAATAAAAAATAAAAAAGTCTATTTATCATAAAGAAAAACTTGGTTAAAATATTTATGTATCGCCAAATGCTTTAAGAGTTACTTTTTAGCTTTTCGTATTGTTTATCAACATGTTGTGCTTGTCAAATGGATGTTTTCTATAAGCATTTAAGGATGTATTTTGCGACACTTTAAAACGTAACATAACTATATAACAATTTCTGCAGTGTACATATGTTTCTTTACACAATTGAATAAAACGACTCATGTCTTTTAAGATAACCATTTCAAGTATAGCTAACTATTTTTAGGTCAAAGATTTCAAAATGTGAGCATGATATATCTGTAGGGAAACTGTTAGGATTTATTTTAAAGTGATGGTCATTTGTCATTGTAACATAACCCGTTTTTCAAAGAAAGGACCCTGTTGTACGTTTTATTACAACAATCCTAACAAGAAGAGAAGTTTTCATGAAATGGTTATTCATACTTCTTAATCTTAAGCAAAATTTTATTCAAAATTTATGAAAAGGTTTTTCAAAACGTTTCAAAAATTTTGCTTAAGATTTTCAAATCTTTACTCCCCAATTCACTCCAAAGTTTAAAAATATCAAAACCGATGCAAGTTTTGAGGGGGAGTATTTCTAAAAGAAATTTGTTCCAAAACAGATTTGCATGACCGTTTCTCCCTATTAGCTTTCCAAAAATAAAGATTTTAATCAAACGGTATCAAAAATACCATCGAAATGCTATTTTTGAGGGGGAGAAATGTGATTAAAATGTGATCAAAGTCAGTGGAATTGAATCTCAAAGGAGCTCACCAGATAGACTCAGTTCTAACCCTCGAATTGACGAAATCTAAATGTCCGTTATCGAAAAGACTTGTCCTGGACGGGTAATAATTTCAAGCTGGTTTTCCAGTGATGTAAGCGTGTCTCGCGAAGGACTTGTCTGAGTAGAATTTACCAATTCGAGAGATAATCATTGAATATGACCGGGACGGGTAATAATTTCAAGCTAGTCTATCTAGTGATGTAAACGTGTCTCGCGAAGGTCATGTTCAATGAAAATCGATCATTTCAAAATGTGCGAACTCTACCCAACATGTGCAATTCTTTCTTAAATCTCATGAGCACATGTGAAGGGGGAGTATTTCAAAAATGCAAAACTCTCAAAGTGTTATCTAAATGTGCTTTTATTCATAAACACTTTGAGAGATTTTCAAAAGGTTTATGGAATGTGATCAACTAATCTAGGATAATCATGAAGTTATAAGGTGATTATGGTTAGGTTATGTCCTATGATCCGCCAGAGCCGGAGGGATCTACCCAAGGACAATTCCAATAGATTAGAATTAGAAGTCCTCAGGTAAGATTGAAAAAAGGAGTAAAATGAGAAAGGAGAAAGAAGGGGTTGAAGAATTAAAAAGAAAAGTTGAATGAAAGGGTGAAAAGAAATAGCCCTCCATGAAAACTTAGGGCAGAAACCGGGTCAATACATCTGCTATCGGTATTCACTAAGGTGATACTGATATTGAAGACAAGACGTCATGGACCCAGTGACGCCTTGCACCACCCCTCCTAGCTACTCAGATATCTCTTAAAAGATATTTGTTTCATTTCTCACGGAGAACACTACATAATCTATCGGCCTCTCATTCCGAGATGTGTTGATATTGAAAAGGTGGCACTCTGCTCCATGCCTCCGACGACTAAAAACCAAAATGCACATTATAGAGTCTAGAGCCATGAGATTCATCAAAATATCTCGTTAGGAACACTTCCAAAATGATACACTTGTGTTCGTCAAAAAGGACACAAGTTGTAAGAGTCTTAATGAGATCCAAGGATCTTGCCATTTATATCATGATGGTTACGTGCTTCAAACGGTCTACAGTCGTGGGGTGATCTCCAGCGACTCACTGAATCGTGGGTGCACTTCGGTGTGTCCGTGTAAGCCCTCTCGGGGGTATCCGGTTCAGAACGGCCTGGGGAAGGATTAGAGAAAGTCTTCACACTATGCTGTTGACAATCTCAAAGTCCCAACCTGTAAGCGCTGGATGATTATTACTAACGGTTTTATGCAGCTACCTATAAACATCCATTAACCATCACCACATACTTATGAAGAACATCTCCAACAAAGCTCAAGTGTAAAAGTTCAAGACAAAAGAATCAAGTTAAAGACAGAGTGTAACGTCAAAGTCAAAAGGCTAATCAATATGTCAAGAACAAGTTCATATATCAAATGATGAAAGAAAAGGGGAGATTGTTAGCATAAGTATAAAGTTCAAGATGTATGAGTATGTTGGAGGTCACGACGTCATAATCACATGAAGATGCTGATCGAAGGCAAGAACAACCTCAAAGACGATACTTTGAAGATCACATAGCATGAAGGAACCAAAAACAAAAACTGCTATACAACGACACTCAAAGCTCAAAGACATTGAAGACGAAAGACCATCTCACATGGAGCATCATTTGAATGACCATCCCTTAGGGGGAGATTATTAGGATTTATTTTAAAGTGATGGTCATTTGTCATTGTAATAGTTTAATTAAGTGTGTCGTTGTTTGAGTTAGTTAGTTTAATCAACGGGCTTGGGCTCAAGCTTGTTAGTTAAATGTTATGATCATGTAATCCTTGTATAAGCCCATCTCAAGCCCAAGCCCACCCAAGTCATGAAAACTATAAATAGCACCCTTCCTCTCACTTGGAAGGGTTGGATGTGTGTGTTATTCTTTCTCTTGTATCTCTTTCTTATCTTTCTCCTTAATCTAATATACACCATTCCCATTTCTTATCTTTTATCTATTATTCTCATATTGTTGTTATGTGATAAAGTATTATTAAGCTATAACAGTAGGGAAACATGTACACTTTTATTATAATAAATCAGACTACAATCAATAAATAATTAACAGAAAATAAATAACAGACAGAATGAAGTAAAAGCAGAAAATAGACACTATGAACGATAATTTAAATTAAAGCAGTAAAGTTCGAGGCACGAGGCTAGTGTTTAACGCGGTTCCCTTAAAACAGATTTGTTGTCTGTTGCTCAGGGTACAACGGACAATGTTGATGTACAGCCGGACTAGACACACTTGCCTGAGCCTAAACCTGTCTTGTTCACGAGGTCGCGCGGGCTCGCATGAGTTCAGAAGCTTCGAACCCATTTTGGCACAGAAATCCTCAAATCTGCACCCCCTGCGCGCGCGCACGTAGATGTTGGAGTAAAAGCAATTAAAAGAATTTGATAGCCAATACCAATATTTCCTTATAAACATCTTTTCATTTCATTCATGGGGCGATGTGTGATACTCTCTCAAGTTCCAAATTTTGTGTTTCAAATAACTCACATTGAGACACGATATCTCATTCATGTAAACTTCATTTTTGACACATTTTAGCTCGTTGCGAAGCTCTCGTCAAGGAGAACACAAAGCTACCAAAAATTCTAAATATATATGACATATACATATATTAAATAGTGTCTAAAAGTTGCAAAAACTCATTTTGCAAAATCATTTTTTCCAACAATATCACGTTATTTTAACTTTTCTTGTAATGTTGATCAAAACCCTGGCGTGATACTAGGAATTTCACCCTCCTTTTTATTCTCAGTTCGCAACATATATTTCTTTATTTTAGTTGTTTTAGATTTTAATTTGTTGTAATTTACAGCATTATTACGTCTATTAAAATAACATTATTTATGTTTCTTTAAACTTGAGCTCCGTATTTGCCTTTTTCTTTCTTGTTCCCAAAATATGCAGGTTTCCCAACTCGTTGTTGCTAATTGGTAATTTGCGACTTGGTTTATCCACAACCTAAATCTTGGCTATGCTTTTGAGATAGCTGATTATGGCATTTTCTAAATACACATAAATAAATTATAGGGTAAATTGCAAAAATGGTCCTTAAAGTAATGTTAGGAATACAATTATTCATGTGAAGACTCTCGAGTATCTGTTAGCATTAACTAGCTCGTAGGTGTATAAGTAATATTAGTAATAGTTTAGTTATTAAAGTATTCGTGGAGTGGGTCGGGTCTTTACCCTCTGTCAGCTCACTCCACAGCCCACACAGGGCACCATATGTAGTCCTATATAATTAAACCCCTTCCTACACAAGGGAAGGGTTGGACCTTTCACACATTCTAATCTAACACATACTACTTTCTCTTTCTACAAAGGCTTCCAACCTTCAACTTCTCTCTCTAGAAATCTTCATACTATTCAACCAAGATCAAATCCATACGTGTTATATGTTTTGTGAACATCTTACAATTGGTTAGGTTCATTTGATTACATGTTCACGGATTTGTTCACGGATTTGTGTAGTTTTTATGGTTTTTTTGTGTTCGAATAGAATAGCACAAAAATCTCTCATTTGTGCCTTGTTTGTGGTTAGATTTGTCTAAAGCTTGTATTTTCTTGTTGAAGATTGTTATATAAGCTATGTTTAGTAGTTGGATTGCCTGTTTCAGTTGTGTATTGGAAGTTTGAGCAAATTCGAGTGGTTTTTGTGACTTTTTCTTCGCTGCGATTTGAGTCTCGTTAAGACTTTCTTCGTTTCGATTTGAGTTAATTAAGGAAAGTTGCAGTTGCGATTTCGTGCATTGAAATTGCGATTTGCCTTTTTAACTTAAAAAGGAAAAAAAGTTAAAAAATCACGTGACTGGTAATCTTTTGACTTTTTGTGGGCTGCGACTTGGCCTGACAGCGACTGGTTTGTCCGGTAGTGCCTGTGATTTGACAAGTTACGATTTGGGTATTCTGGTTGCGAATTGATAGTTGTGATTTGAGTTATTCTGGTTGCGATTTGACTATTGAGATTTGGTCAAGTTTAGCGATTTGAAGAAGTGTGTTTTGGGCCTGCGATTTGAGTGTGCCTGCGATTTGATCTTTGCGATTTGACTTACCGTTGTCTAATTGCGATTTGATTAATTGCGATTTGACAAGTTACGATTTGACTTGTTGCGATTTGACGGATTGCGATTTAACCTATTGCGATTTGACGTTGCGAGTTGACACTTGCGATTTGACTCATTGCGATTTGACTTTTTGCGACTTGACAAACTGTGATTTGACTTGTTGCGATTTGATCAGTTGTGATTTGACTTCTGTAACTTAAATCTTTGAAGATCATTGTTGTAGTTTACTCTTGCTTAGTAGTTTACGATTTCTTTTGTTGATTTTAGAAAATCCCGCGAAAGATTCGATTTCTCGGTTTAAATCACAAGAGTTGTAAAATCCCGACTACATCATGACAAGCACTGCGTCTGATGACATCCAAGCTGCAGGGTCCGATACCCGCCCTCCTATGCTAGATAGGACTGATTACGTGTAACACCCCAACCCGGCAAGGGTAGAAAAATCACATTATGGTGACAAATCAAAGCATACATACATAATACACAGCGAAAGTCTTAAACAAATGCATTAAAGAAGTCAAGCCAACACGGTTTAAGCCAAATACATAAGTTCCAAATGATGATAAATAATTCAAAGGAAAACCAATAATGAAACGAAACCAAGTCTAAACAAATGTCATGAAACATAAGGGTGATAACTAAGGTAAACTCCATCTAAGATCTACTCTCATCCCATAGCAAATCCCAGCTCCTAGCTTAGATACTTGCCGCAGGAAAAGGAAATGCGGCTGAGCTTAAAAAGCCCAGTGAACAGATATATAACAAATGGAAATGAAAGCAAATGAAACGAATATGATATAATATGGTGCATTGGGATAGCATAAGGTATAAGCAAAGGATACAAGGTAAGAAATGAAAGTGTAGGTCGGAAATCCACCACGAGCCCAAACAAATCAAATAGTAACCATAGAGGGGAGTCCTCTCAAATATATGTGAAGGACGTGTATCGCACACAACATCAATCACCAAATCAAATCAAATATTAATCATGATATATCCCTCGAAACAAATCAAATCTAGGATGCATCCATACGCCCCCCAAACAAATAATCCTGGCCAATATAAATAATAAAGCGCGCATGTAGTAGCAAATGGGGACGGTGTGTAACATCACTCAAATACACACTAGAGTCATGCCATTGGTGCATCAATGACATGGCCATGTTACCCTCATGGCTAGGAAACAAATTTTGGCTCGGGTATCAAACTGAAGGGTCAAAGGTCCAAATCATTACAAAGGTTCAAATAGTCTAAGTCATCAAATCAATATCAAAGTCCAAATATCAAAGGTTCAAATCAAGGTTCAAATGCCAAAGGTTCATATCAAAGGTTCAAGGTCAAAATGAATCAAATGAACAAATCAAAGTGTAGGGAGCATAGCAATGGCTTAGAAAACCCTAATACGAATCAAATCAAAAGAAACGAAGGCACCTTAACAAGAAGGGCAGAATATCTGTACCTTATTGGAAAGCAAACAAAGACAAAAGATAGCAAATACAGGAATGGATCAGGACCTCTCCTTCTTCACACCTAAAGGAGTAGAAGAGAATTACAATAGGTTTTAACTGCCTTTCCATTTTAAGTAACTTTCTATTTTTTGCAGGTTTCCAAATTTAGTAAGTTTCCGTTTTTATAAAGTTTCCTTATTTAGTAAGTTTCCAAAATTAGAAAGATTAAGGCATTGTAAATTATGTTAAGTCATTATTTAATAATATTGTGGAGATAGGGTACATTTTAGCAAGTTATAAAAGTCTAGGGTTAATTATAACAACTTTCCATATTTTAGGGTTTTAAATGTAATTATACCAAAGATGAAGGTTTAAAATGAAAATATCATAAGTCGCTCATTTTAATTCTTAAGTTATCCAGATTTACACAATTAGCCCTTTAGATTTCACAATTTACAATATATTCCCCTTTAATTACATAAATTACACTTTAAGCCTTATGACATTTATAATTACACATCAAACCCTTAGTTTTCCAATTTTACACCATATACCCTTCATTTAATAATTAGTATGAACACACCCTTAATTTTACATGAATTACACAACAAGTCCCTTAAGTTACTTAGTTTACAAATTAAACCCTTTAATTTACAATTTCAATCCTTAATTATTAATAATTACACATTAGGCCATTAAATCCCCAAAATTACACATTACACCCTTATTATAATTTATTATTCGAACCAACCTTGATTTTCCAGAATTTACATTTTTAGTCCCCTTATTTTAATTAATTCCAAATCGAAATAATATAATTAAGTATTTACCAATTAAACCCTCTAATTACCAATTTAACACAAAATACCCCTCTAGAATATTTTATACATTTTTTCCCAGATCTAGACCACCTTACAAAAATATCCCATAAGTTTGAATAATTACAAAACACACCCTTAACTTTATATTTTCAAATCGGTAATTGTTTTATATTAACAAAACTTAACCCTAATTATCCCCATCATCATGTAATCATTACAACATTATTAAAAAGCATTAAAAGTCCAGATCTCTCCACATAAACCCTAATTCGAATTAGTTTTAAGGTTTTTCATATGTTTCCTTATTTTCCAATAAAATCCGATAACCCTAAATAATTCCAAAACCATGATTTAAGCTTCAACAATTCAAAAGGCCATTTTTATGATGTTATATGATACATGTAGAACTCACGAAAAATATATAAAGGACTCAGAAAATCGCATGAATTAATATATAATTTATTTACGTTTTTAGGGTTCATAATACATAAATTATCATACGCTCAATATATTATGCATGGTTCGGATCTATCATTTTATATACGTTATATATGATGTGTAGAGTGCAAGATAAATACCAGAAGGATTTTAGAATGAAAGAACAAAGCGTTGTGATTTTGTGTTACACGGTTCAAAGCTTTCGACACCAACAATTACCACGATCAAACGAGCGACCCAGGAACCTTGTAGATATTTTTCACAGACCATATACAACATAAGGAACGTAAGAAAAATGCTAAACGAATTTTAGGATGATCGAAATAATTATGGGCGATTTATACCTCTCGGATGGAATATACGACACAAACAATTGCCTAGCGAACAAACCAACGAATCCCACGACCTCTAGCTATTTTTCCCAGCTCACTTGAATGATGAAGATCACCAGAAAAATATCCCACGAGCTCCAGAAATTTTGATGGAGGCGTAAAGAGTTTTTGTGTGTGTTTTTATTTCAATCGGTATGTTATTAGGGTTTTGAATGAGTTTGTTATAATAAAATGGAATGGTACCGAGATAGGGGGGGGGGGGGGAATGGGCTGGCAAATCACGGATAATCATGACCCAAATCAATTTGTATTATTTACTTAATTTACTTAGCTTTTAAATGTTTTAGTTTTATTTATAAAGTTTAAATAATATAATTAATATACATAATATAATTTTCGGTCCAATAGTGTGTAGAACTAATTTTTGGTACTTCACAAAATGTCAAATGTGGTCATGGAAATAATTTTACTTCTTATCTTAATCATCTCCCGAAGTTTGGAATTCATTTGGTACATTATAAGCTTATTATTCAAAGTTTAAGATTGTAAGGGCATTTTGGTCTTTTAACATGTTTTAATTTTTTTGGGTATTACAACTTCTTCCCCTCTAAAAGAAAATTTCGTCCCCGAAATTTGCAAAGAAGTAGCAATGAGATGAAACGGAAAGCAAAACAAAGACATACCAGATCAGAGTACAAAATGAGGATAACTAGCTCGTATCGATTCCTCGGTTTCCCAGGTAGCCTCGCGCTCTGGTTGATTCTTCCAAAGAACCTTTACGAACGGAATGACTTTATTTCTCATGACCCGCTCTTGCCGGTCCAAAATAGCCTCCGGCACTTCTGACAAAGACATGTCCGGCTGAATCTGATCAAGAGGGTAAGATACCACATGCAACAGATGATAATTGTATCCCCTCAGAAGAGATACATGGAAAACATTATGAACATGCGATAACTGAGGCGGAAGAGCCAAACGGTAAGAAACCTCTCCAATACGATCGAGAATCTCAAAAGGTCCGATGAATCGAGGACTAAGCTTGCCCTTGATCCCAAAACGTTTAACCCCACGAAACGGTGAAACTTTAAGGAACACACGGTCACCAACACGAAACTCCAAGTCGCGACGATGCTTATCAGCATAACTCTTCTGACGAGCACGAGCCTCCTTCAACTTTTCCCTAGCAACATCCACCTTCTCGTTGGTGATCTGAACTAACTCGGGACCCTTAATAATACGCTCACCTACCTCGTTCCAACAAACCGGAGCTCTGCACTTCCTACCATACAACATCTCAAAAGGAGCCATACGAATACTCGCGTGCCAACTGTTGTTATACGCAAACTCCACTAAACATAAATACTCATCCCAACTCCCAGTCCACTCTAAAGCACACGCCCTCAACATGTCCTCCAAAGTCTGGATGGTCCTCTCTGACTGACCATCTGTCTGCGGATGAAAAGCCGTGCTAAACTTAAGACGTGCACCCCAAGCATTATGCAACCCTTTCCAAAAACGAGAAGTAAACCGTGGATCTCTATCTGAGACAATAGCTGACGGCATACCATGAAGTCTAACGATCTCCTGCTGAAAGATCTCCGCCAATTTACTAATACCATAGGTCATACGGATCGGTAAGAAATGAGCAGATTTAGTTAGCCGATCAACGACTACCCAGATCGCATCATGTCTTCTACGAGTCAAAGGCAACCCCGATACGAAATCCATAGAAATCTCCTCCCACTTCCATGTCGGAATCTCTAACGGCTGCAACAAACCACTAGCCCTCTGATGCTCGATCTTGACTTGCTGACAAGTCATACACTTAGACACGAAAGAAGCCACATCATGCTTCATACCACTCCACCAGAAATGTTGCTTAAGGTCCCTGTACATCTTGGTGGAACCAGGATGAATAGTGAATGGGGAACTATGAGCCTCCGATAGAATAGCCTCGCGAAGCTCGGAATCATTAGGAACACAAAGCCGATCTTCAAACCATACCACACCAAAAACCATCTACAGTGAACTCTGTCTGCTTACCCTCCTCAACATTCTGAACCACAGACCAAAGTTCGCCATCCTCCTTCTGAGCTTCCTTAATCCGTAGGATGAGATTGGACTCAACCTTAAGGCTAGCCCAATATCCGTCACAACCCCGAATACAAAACTCAACATCAAGAATCTCCAAGTCATTAAGAATCCGAGGCTCAAAATTAAGACTCGCTATCATGCCGGACTTCCGACTAAGAGCATCAGCCACTACATTGGCTTTACCCGGATGATACTGAATGTTAGTGTCGTAATCCTTCAGAAGTTCTAACCACCGTCTCTGCCTCATATTAAGCTCTTTCTGAGTGAAGATATACTTGAGGCTTTTGTGGTCAGTGAAGATATCACACGACTCACCATACAAATAATGCCGCCAGATTTTTAACGCGAAAACAACAGCAGCCAACTCTAAATCATGAGTCGGATAGTTCTCCTCATAAGGTTTCAATTGCCTCGAAGCATAGGCAATAAATTTTCCATGCTGCATAAGGACACAACCCAATCCCTTTTTTGACGCGTCGCTATAGATCTGATAACCACCCGAACCAGATGGAAGAGTCAAAATGGGCGCCGACACCAAACGCTTCTTCAGCTCCTCAAAACTATTCTCCCGTTCCTCAGTCCAAACAAACTTCTCCCCTTTCCTCATCAGTTGCGTTAATGGCAAGGCCAAACGCGAGAATCCCTCAACAAACCGTCTATAATAGCCAGCAAGCCCCAGAAAACTCCTCACTTCGGTCACAGTGGTAGGTCTCGGCCACTTGGTGATAGCCTCAACCTTTGATGGATCCATGGTGATACCATCAGCAGATACAATGTGACCAAGGAAAGCAACTTGGCTCAACCAAAACTCGCACTTAGAAAATTTGGCATACAATTTCTGCTGCCTAAGAATCTCCAAAACAGTCCGAAGATGCTGCACATGCTCCTCTTCAGATTTCGAATAAACAAGGATGTCGTTGATGAAAACAATAACGAACTTATCGAGATACTCGCGGAATACTTGGTTCATAAGATCCATAAAAACAGCAGGAGCGTTGGTCAAACCGAAAGGCATAACCATAAATTCATAGTGTCCATAACGAGTGCGAAAGGCAGTTTTGGGAACATCCTGCTCCCTCACCCGAAACTGGTGATAACCTGACCTCAAATCAATTTTCGAAAAATGCTTCGCCCCTTGCAACTGGTCAAACAAATCGTCAATGCGCGGAAGAGGATAACGATTACGGATCGTGATGCGGTTAAGCTCACGATAATCAATACAGAGATGCATGCTTCCATCCTTCTTTTTTACGAACAAAACAGGCGCACCCCATGGAGAAACACTAGGTCGAATAAAACTGTTCTCCAATAGTTCCTGTAACTGCTCTTTCAACTCTTTTAATTCAATGGGCGTCATACGATAAGGAGCTTTGGAGATATGTTCGGCACCTGGAATAAGATCAATGCCAAACTCGACTTCCCTAGCAGGAGGAATGCCAGGAAGCTCATCAGGAAACACATCGGCAAAATCACGCACAATAGGGAGACTATCAATGCTCGGAGTATCTAAAGAGGTATCCTTAATGGATGCCAGAAAACCAAGGCAACCATGCGAAATCAAAGTTCTGGCCTTCATAGCCGAGATGATCTTAACTGACTTAAGAGGTTGCGAACCATGATAAACAAAGTCAGGATCATGAATATTGCCAAAGATCACATTCTTGGCATGACAGTCGATGGTAACTTTATGAGTAGCCAACCAATCCATGCCCAAGATCACGTCAAAGTCAATCATATCAATGGGAAGCAAATTTGCGGGACGAATACAATCATCAAAACGTAGGGGACAGTTCACAAATTCATGATCAATGATTACTTGGGTTTTCATGGGTGTAGCAATGGATATAAGGTTAATTAATGGTGTCGGGGTTACATTAAATTTCTTTGCAAATGAAGTAGATATTATGGAATGTGTGGCACCGGTATCAAATAATACAAAGACAGCATGATCACAAATGTAAAGAAAACCGGTAATGGTACCTGATGTGCTCGCCGCCTTATCGCGAGTAGTAGTATAAAACCGACCCATAGTGGGAGCTGGCCTAGCCGGGTTTGCCGGTGCAATATGCCTCCCCTGAGGACAGTCCTTCACCTTATGAGAAAGAGACCCGCACGTGAAACAACCACCAGTGGCCTTGTGACAAACCCCCCGATGAGGCTTTCCACAAGTGGAACAAAGAGGAGGAGGAGGTAAAGCCTCAATAGGTCTCTTCTGCCCTGAAGAACCCGAATGATGACTCGGCTGAGAACCCCGAGTCTGCTGATCACGAAACTGACGTGGGTTGCTATTCCCACTCCTACCAGAACCCCGCTGATCATGGCTCCTGAAATCCTGACGCCTCTGATAAGAATCCCGATCCTGACGACCCCTCTGATCGTATCCCTAGTCCTGACGACCCCTATAATCCTGACTCTGGCCCTGATGACCCTGCCCCCTGTAGTTCACCCGATTTCCATCCCTGTCTCTCTTATTCGAACCTCCATCAGCATGCAACATCTCAATGTTGCGGGCATCGTTCGCAACTGCAGCAACATCCTCATACTCGGTGTTCACAATACGATCCAACACCCACTTCTTCAATGCCCATTTAAAATGTTTAGCCTGACGATAAGCATTACCCGTAACATTTGGTCCAACAAAACTAACCAGCCTCATGAACCTCTGCATGAATTCCCCTGACGATTCTCGATCCAACTGACGAATAGTCCCATACTCACGTTCGTACCTCTGCTGCTCAGCCACCGGAATATACTGCTTATAGAATATGCCACAAAAATCCTCCCAAGAACAAGTATCAGCGAAATCCCCTTCCTGTGACTGAACATACGCTGTCCACCAACTCAGTGCATCACCTTCTGGTTTAAACGTAGCCAAGCGCGTCTTGAATTCATCCGCACAACCCAAGACCCTAAACAACTTCTCAACATGAGTGATCCAGTCCTCTGCCTCAGTGGGAGTGGCAGCAGACCTGAAAGATAGAGGCTTGAGCTTATTGAACCTTTCGATCCAAACATGAATACCAGCAGGTGGAGCAGTAGGTGGAGCACCGCAATCACCACCACCTGATGAACCCGCACCATTTTTGATGTCATTGGTGATTTGGGTCACCAACTGAGGAAGAGCAGTAGCCAACGCAGCGGATATCATGGCCTCGAAATCAGGGCCATCCTCTCCATTTTGGTATTCGTTATTACGCGTATTCACCATCTGAACGATCATTAAAACGATTAGCAAAAATAGGGAAGAATAGGCACGAAAGGAAAGACGAAACAGAAACCTATGTCTACCCAAATCCTCACCAGTCAAAACTTAAGTCCTAAGGGTCAAATCCTAGGGTCCATATGATTCACAGGCCATGGCTTATGTATTACAGGTCGCAGCCTGGGCTCTGATACCATAATTGTAACACCCCAACCCGGCAAGGGTAGAAGCATCACATTATTGTGACAAATCAAAGCATACACACATAATACACAGCGGAAGTCTTAAACAAATGCATTAAAGAAGTCAAGCCAACACGGCTTAAGCCAAATACATAAGTTCCAAATGATGATAAATAATTCAAAGGAAAACCAATAATGAAACGAAACCAAGTCTAAACAAATGTCATGAAACATAAGGGTGATAACTAAGGTAAACTCCATCTAAGCTCTACTCTCATCCCATAGCAAATCCCAGCTCCTAGCTTAGATACCTGCCGCAGGAAAAGGAAATGCGGCTGAGCTTAAAAAGCCCAGTGAACAGATATATAACAAATGGAAACAAAAGCAAATGAAACGAATACGATATAATATGGTGCATTGGGATAGCATAAGGTATAAGCAAAGGATACAAGGTAAGAAATGAAAGTGTAGGTCAGAAATCCACCACGAGCCCAAACAAATCAATTAGTAACCATAGAGGGGAGTCCTCTCAAATATATGTGAAGGACGTGTATCGCACACAGCATCAATCACCAAATCAAATCAAATATTAATCATGATATATCCCTCGAAACAAATCAAATCTAGGATGCATCCATACGCCCCCCCAAACAAATAATCCTGGCCAATATAAATAATAAAGCGCGCATGTAGTAGCAAATGGGGACGGTGTGTAACATCACTCAAATACACACTAGAGTCATGCCATTGGTGCATCAATGACATGGCCATGTTACCTTCATGGCTAGGAAACAAATTTTGGCTCAGGTATCAAACTGAAGGGTCAAAGGTCCAAATCATTACAAAGGTTCAAATAGTCTAAGTCATCAAATCAATATCAAAGTCCAAATATCAAAGGTTCAAATCAAAGGTTCAAATGCCAAAGGTTCATATCAAAGGTTCAAGGTCAAAATGAATCAAATGAACAAATCAAAGTGTAGGGATCATAGCAATGGCTTAGGAAACCCTAATACGAATCAAATCAAAAGAAACGAAGGCACCTTAACAAGAAGGGCAGAATATCTGTACCTTATTGGAAAGCAAACAAAGACAAAAGATAGCAAATACAGGAATGGATCAGGACCTCTCCTTCTTCACACCTAAAGGAGTAGAAGAGAATTACAATAGGTTTTAACTGCCTTTCCATTTTAAGTAACTTTCTATTTTTAGCAGGTTTCCAAATTTAGTAAGTTTCCGTTTTTAGAAAGTTTCCTTATTTAGTAAGTTTCCAAAATTAGAAAGATTAAGGCATTATAAATTAGGTTAAGTCATTATTTAATAATATTATGGAGATAGGGTACATTTTAGCAAGTTATAAAAGTCTAGGGTTAATTATAACAACTTTCCATATTTTAGGGTTTTAAATGTAATTATACCGAAGATGAAGGTTTAAAATGAAAATATCATAAGTCGCTCATTTTAATTCTTAAGTTATCCAGATTTACACAATTAGCCCTTTAGATTTCACAATTTACAATATATACCCCTTTAATTACATAAATTACACTTTAAGCCTTATGACATTTATAATTACACATCAAACCCTTAGTTTTCCAATTTTACACCATATACCCTTCATTTAATAATTTTTACGAACACACCCTTAATTTAAAATGAATTACACAACAAGTCCCTTAAGTTACTTAGTTTACAAATTAAACCCTTTAATTTACAATTTCAATCCTTAAATATAAATAATTACACATTAGGCCATTAAATCCCCAAAATTACACATTACACCCTTATTATAATTAATTATTCGAACCAACCTTGATTTTCCAGAATTTACATTTTTAGTCCCCTTATTTTAATTAATTCCAAATCGAAATAATATAATTAAGTATTTACCAATTAAACCCTCTAATTACCAATTTAACACAAAATACCCCTATAGAATATTTTATACATTTTTCCCCAGATCTAGACCACCTTACAAAAATATCCCATAAGTTTGAATAATTACAAAACACACCCTTAACTTTATATTTTCAAATCAGTAATTGTTTTATATTAACAAAACTTAACCCTAATTATCCCCATCATCATGTAATCATTACAACATTATTAAAAAGTATTAAAAGTCCAGATCTCTCCACATAAACCCTAATTCGAATTAGTTTTAAGGTTTTTCATATGTTTCCTTATTTTCCAATAAAATCCGATAACCCTAAACAATTCCAAAACCATGATTTAAGCTTCGAAAATTCAAAAGTACATTTTTATGATGTTATATGATACATGTAGAATTCACGAAAAATATATAAAGGACTCAAAAAATCGCATGAATTAATATATAATTTATTTACGTTTTTAGGGTTCATAATACATAAATTATCATACGCTCAAAATATTATGCATGGATTGGATCTATCATTTTATATACGTTATATATGATGTGTAGAGTGCAAGAAAAATACCATTAGGATTTTAGAATGAAAGAACAAAGCGTTGTGATTTTGTGTTACACGGTTCAAAGCTTTCGACACCAACAATTACCACGATCAAACGAGCGACCCAGGAACCTTGTAGATATTTTTCACAGACCATATATAACATAAGGAACGTAATAAAAATGCTAAATGAATTTTAGGAGGATCGAAATAATTATGGACGATTTATACCTCTCGGATGGAATATATGACACAAACAATTGCCTAGCGAACAAACCAACGAATCCCACGACCTCTAGCTATTTTTCCCAGCTCACTTGAATGATGAAGATCACCAGAAAAATATCCCACGAGCTCCAGAAATTTTGATGGAGGCGTAAAGAGTTTTTGTGTGTGTTTTTATTTCAATCGGTATGTTATTAGGGTTTTGGATGAGTTTGTTATAATAAAATGGAATGGTACCAAGATAGGGGGGGGGTGGGAAATGGGCTGGAAAATCACGGATAATCATGACCCAAATCAATTTGTATTATTTCCTTAATTTACTTAGCTTTTAAATGTTTTAGTTTTATTTATAAAGTTTAAATAATATAATTAATATACATAATATAATTTTCGGTCCAATAGTGTGTAGAACTAATTTTTGGTACTTCACAAAATGTCAAATGTGGTCGTGGAAATAATTTTACTTCATATCTTAATCATCTCCCGAAGTTTGGAATTCATTTGGTACTTTATAAGCTTATTATTCAAAGTTTAAGATTGTAGGGGCATTTTGGTCTTTTAACATGTTTTAAAATTTTTGGGTATTACATTACGAGTCATGGGCTCAAAGAATTCGACTCTACTACTTGGGTAAAGATAATGGGTTCAACATTCTCAAGTCAATTGATGAAGGACCATTTCAGATGGGCACCACTCGTGATGCTGTGGCTACTGCTGAGGATGGAACGGTAACTCTGGGGATTGATAGGCTACTTGAATACAATGATCTGAATGAGGAAGAAAAGAAGCGGTATGATGCTGACATCCGAGCTTCCAATATTGTAATTCAAGGCTTGCCCAAAGATGTTTACGAACTCATCAACTTCAACACGGAAGCAAAAGCCGTTTGGGACAACGTCAAAATGCTTCTGGCTGGATCAGAATTAACAAAAGAAGATTGTGAGTCACAACTGTATGATGAGTTTGAGCATTTCAAGATGAATCCTGGTGAGAACATCACTGATTACTATGTGAGGTTTCACAAGCTGGTAAACGACATGAGAATCATCAAAATGACTATGCCAAACATCCAACTCAACTCCAAGTTCGTAAACAACATGTCACCTGAATGGGACAGATTTGTCACGGCAGTCAAGCTCAACAAAGGTTTAAGGCAGACCAATTATGAACAGCTATATGCTTACCTTCAACAGCATGAAAAGCATGCTGTTTATGATCGTCTTTTTTCAGAGAGAAACTTAATCCAACCACAACAACAACAAATGATCCACTTGCATTGGTCTCAGAAGTTCAGTCATTCAATCAACCACAACTTGATTCGGGGTGTGGAAAACTAGAAGGGGGGGTTGAATAGTTTTACGTCTTTTTAATTTATTATGAAAGCTTAGTTTATTTTTGAAGACTTAGATTCGACTTTATGTGAACTCAACTCTTGAACAATATGAACAAATATAAGTAGATCTAAATTAACAATGCAAGTAAAGTAATGAAATGAAATGAAAGAGAGAGATGGAAAGATCTAACCGCGAGACAAAGGATTTATAGTGGTTCGGCTACAAGGACACCTTCCTTGTTCTACTCCACTCCCCGAGCACCTAACTCGAGAGTTTTCTTCACTATATCAACAAGCTCCCTTATGGCGGAGAAAACCTTACACAACTTTCGCTTACACCGGTTTAACGACACAAAGCTAAATGTCGAGTTCTAATCGTAGCTAGAACCAATCTCACAACTAATTCACAACTTCTTCACACCGGCTTCACAATTTCTTCACGACGGCTTCACAACTTCTACACTACTTATGTACTCTTCTACTTCTTCACACCTTCACTACTTACACACCTTAACTTCTTCACACCTTCACTACTTACACACCTTAACTTCTTCACACCTTCACAACTTACACACTAATCTAGCCTAACCAACTATATTCACACTAATCTAACAAGTATTCACAATTTATACAAATAAATGAATGATTTACAGTAATGATACACCAACAACTTGGATGGAAGAAATACACCAAGTTGTAATACTTCTTGTCTTGAAGGATAGAAGTATTCTTCTTTTGCACTTGAGAAGTTGAAGCTTTGGATCACTTGAAACAAAAGCTTAAGACAATATGATCAAAGGATTTAGAGAGATAGAAGAAGAGATTTAGAACAGAAAGTTTGAGGTGCAAAAGGTGAGGAAAATGTCCAGAGATAAACCAGTATTTATAGGCAAAAACTGGGAAGCTACTGGAGCGGGGCGGTCCCCTTAAATAGGGGGCCGGTCCCCTTAATTTTAAGGGGGCCGCCCCTGCTGAACGTTGCCCAGTTTTGTCCTTTTGTGGGGAAGGTTTTTCTGGGACATTTTTGCCATTTTTGGTTGAAAATTTGAATTCATATATTTATAATAGATTAAACATATTTATTTAATACCAAAAATGTTTTTCAAAAATATATAAAATGTTTTTGACATTTTATAAAAAGTTTAGAGATTAAGAAAAAGTTCATTTGATCATATAATGCATTAAGCATTTGTTTATTCATACCTTAAGTGATTGAGTTGTTAAAATAGATATTTACAACTAAATACTTGTTTACGTCATAACTTTTCGTTTAATGATTTTACATTTTGTGATTATCAAAACGTAGAGATATCGAAAAATATTAATAACGTGTTTAGGCATTATTTATATCAGCACGGGGTATTCGTTCACTGATGAAAGGATTGATGATCTTTCCAATCGAGTCTCCTTGCTTGTTCAACAATTCCGAGCAACACCCCCCCAAACTAACAATCAACTTCGAACTTCCTCAAACCCACGCAATCAAGCAACTGTGGAAGATGGAAGAATTATTGTTCAGAATGTTCAGGGGAGACAAAATGTTAATCCAAGGAATGTTGGTAGGGGGAATATGCTAAACAGAGGTGGAAATGTCAACCAAAGACAAGGGAGGCAAGCAAAGTATTACAACTGTGGTGGGATGGGACACATTGCTAGGAACTGCAATCAGCCCAAGCGTCCTCAGAACTCTAATTATTTCAAGGACAAGATGTTACTGATGCAAGCTCAGGAAAAGGGAGCAGTTCTGGATGAGGAAGAGCTTTTGTTCCTTGCTGGTGATGGGGGAAACACATTTGATGCAGATGTAGATTTCCAACCGGTTCGAGATATGGCCCTCAATGGCCCAAATGTCTTCCAAGCCGAAGATTGTGATGCATTTGATTCGGATGTTGATGATGAGCCGACTGCTCAAACCATCTTTATGGCCAACCTATCTTCTTTGGCATCATCATCTCATCAGGCTGGTTCTTCCAATCCATCCATCATATCTGAGGTACTAAAGCTATATGATACACATAATATGGTAGATGAACAGAAGATTCCTACAGAAATACAACAGATAGACGATGTTGATTCAGATACTGCTAATATGGGAAACAACAATGTTATTCCATATGAACAATATGTGAATCACAACGACATGTCTGATGTATCAAGTAGTGCCTCTTCTGTTGTAAATAATGCATGTGTTGTAGATAATGCTAATGTGGTAGATAATGATTGTGAGTGGCATGAAAACACTGTGTTTGTCCAAGATGACACCTTGACTACTAAGCTTAATATATATAAAGACCAGGTAGCAATTTATGAACAACGTGCAAAATTTGAGCTAACTGCACGAGAACAAAAAATGGATAGTCAGATGCGTACATTTGTAACTGAACGTAATTTAAGGGAAGAAACATTGAAAAAGGAGTTAGATTCTTTAAGAAAGCAACTTAATCAAACTTTTAAGGGTAAAAGCTATAGAATACCAACGTACTTTCAAAAAAGTACCAAGTTGAACCATTTACTTTTTTATTGCTTACTTGACTAACGAACTTTCAAATTTTAATTCGACTTGAAATATTTCTTTAGACCGTTAGTCTTCATGTGGCAACGTTAGTCCTATTAGTCAACGAACGTTTGCAAAGTTAGTCCTTTTATACTAACGATTTAGACCGTTAGTCTTCATGTGGCAACGTTAGTCCTATTAGTCAACGAACGTTTGCAAAGTTAGTCCTTTTATACTAACGATTGTTTTTAATTAACTAAAAATTTGGAAAAAAATTTTAAAAAATTCGAAAAATTTTTAAAAATTCAAAAAATTTATAAAAATTCGAAAAAAACTTATAAAATTTCGAAAAAAAATTTAAAAAATTCCAAAAATTTTTAAAAATTCAAAAAATCTATAAAAGTTCGAAAAACTTATAAAATATCGAAAAAAAATTCAAAAAACTTATAAAAATTTCAAAAATTTATAAAAATTCGAAAATATTTTAAAAATTCGAAAAAACTTATAAAATTTCGAAAAATTTTTAAAAATTCGAAAAGTTTATAAAAATTCAAAAAATTTATAAAAAATTTAAAAAATTTACAAAAATTCGAAAAATTTATAAAAATTCAAAAAATTTATAAAAATTCAAAAAACTTATAAAATTTCGAAAAAATTTTAAAAATTCAAAAAAATTTTAAAAATTCGAAAAAACTTATAAAAATTTCAAAAATTTATAAAAATTCGAAAATATTTTAAAAATTCGAAAAAACTTATAAAATTTCGAAAAAAATTTTAAAAATTCGAAAAGTTTATAAAAATTCAAAAAATTGATAAAAAATTTACAAAAATTCAAAATTTTTTTTTATAAACTTTTCGAATTTTTAAAAATTTTTCGAAATTTTATAAGTTTTTTCGAATTTTTAAAATATTTTCAAATTTTTATAAATTTTTGAAATTTTTATAAGTTTTTTCGAATTTTTAAAATTATTTTGAATTTTTTAAATAAATTTGAATTTTTAAAAATTTTTCGAAATTTTATAAGTTTTTGAAATTTTATAAATTTTTTGAATTTTTATAAATTTTTCGAATTTTTGTAAATTTTTTAAATTTTTTATAAATTTTTTGAATTTTTATAAACTTTTCGAATTTTTAAAAATTTTTCGAAATTTTATAAGTTTTTTCAAAATTTTAAAATATTTTCTAATTTTTATAAATTTTTGAAATTTTTATAAGTTTTTTGGAATTTTTAAATTTTTTTTTGAATTTTTAAATTTTTTTCGAAATTTTATAAGTTTTCTGAATTTTATAAATTTTTTGAATTTTTAAAAAATTTTCGATTTTTTTTAAATTCTTTTCAAAATTTTATAAGTTTTTCGAACTTTTATAGATTTTTTGAATTTTTAAAAAATTTTCGAATTTTTTTAAATTTTTTTTGAAATTTTATAAGTTTTTTTTCGAATTTTTATAAATTTTTTGAATTTTTAAAAAATTTTCGAAATTTTTTTAAACTTTTTTCGAAATTTTTTAGTTAATTAATAACAATCGTTAGTATAAAATGACTAACTTTGCAAACGTTCGTTGACGAATAGGACTAACGTTGCCACATGAAGACTTACGGTCTAAATCGTTAGTATAAAATGACTAACTTTGCAAACGTTCGTTGACTAATAGGACTAACGTTGCCACATGAAGACTAACGGTCTAAAGAAATGTTTCAAGTCGAATTAAAATTTGAAAGTTCGTTGGTCAAGTAAGCAATAAAAAAGTAAATGGTTCAACTTGGTACTTTTTTGAAAGTACGTTGGTATTCTATAGCTTTTACCCAACTTTTAAGCAAAAACAGGAGATTCAAGAAAGTATAATTACACTAAAACAGGACTTCAAAGAAAAAGAATCAAAACTCCTAATTGATTTTTCCAGACTTAAAACGTTGAAAAACAAGATTGAGAACAAGTTGTACACACAAGACCAGACCAGACAAACTGCTCAAATGATGGAAAAGCATAAAAAGTTGTGTGATAAACATAGTGAATATAATGTAGGAGAACCTAAATTAGCTCTTCTTAGGAATGCTAAGGTAGCCCAACCTGCGTTATATGATGGAAATGAAATGCTTAAGACTATTCATCCCCCACCTGATGTGTCTTCTTTTGAAGAGAGTAATAAGATAGAGGACAGAAACAGAGAGAGATTAGCTGAAAAAATGAAGGACCCGAAATGTATAGCCAAAGGTTTCTGCTTGTAGTAAGTATGCTGTTGATGTAGTGCCTATTCCTTTTCCCCTTAGAAAAAATAGGTCTGTCCACCAAGTATATCTCAATCTTCTTAAGGATAGTCTTGACACCTTGCGTGAGATCGTAGAAGAGGATAGAATAGTAAAACCACCCACTTGACAGTGCTGTTGCAGATGCCTGCTACATTGCTAAACGGTCTCAGGAACTTTTAGAATATGTGAGTGGCACAGATCCTAAGATTGATAACAAAAGAGATAGATTTCCTGCATCATCCTATACAACTAAGAACAAGCATGTAACCTTTGATGCACCACCAAGAACATCAGAACCCAGCACATCAAAATCAGGAAAACAAATGACAGTAAAACAAACTAATGTTCCCACCATTACTTCTACAGGAGTAAACTGTGACACCAAAGCTAGCAGGTCAAAGTCTAGAGACAATGCAAGGAAAGATAGGACTGCGCCAGCTAAGAGTGTTCACGAGAAGAAAGTAGAAGCCCAACCTAGGAACAATAAGTTTGCAATGAATGGAATGAATCGTGTTGATTCTAGTATTAAAAGTACTCTAATTAATTCTAATTCTAATGCTGTATGTAAAACATGTAACGAATGTTTAATTTCTAGTAATCATGATGATTGTGTTGTGTCATTTTTGATGTCTCATAAACGATCCCAAGATAAGAATGTTAGGAAGACTGAACTGAGTAAGCAAATTTGGAAAACGACAGGGAAAAATATTTGCTAATGTTGGTTATCAATGGAAACCCACTGGAAGGAAATTCACTTTAGGTGATCAGTGCCCCTTAACTAGATTGAATGTTCGTAAAGTAGTAAATGTTAAGGAATGGAAGCCGACTGGTCGAATCTTGCCTTTAGTAACACAATGCCCTTCCACTTGGTCAATTGCTGCTTCTAGTGATGTTTTCACTGTAAATGCAATAGCATCTAAGAATCTTGTTATTCCAGAATTTGTTTGTGCTAACCAAACGGACCCCAACTGCACGTGGGGATCCACATTTTTCAGTTATCCATCGTTGTCTGTTTTCAAATGGAGGTCGTACAAATCGTCCTTTGGTATTTGGACTCAGGCTGATCAAAACATATGACTGGGGATCGCTCACGGCTCAAGAACTTCGTGAAAAAGTTTATCGGGACAGTCAGATTCGAGAACGACCATTTTGGGGCAATTATGGGTTATGGAGATTATGTGTTTGGTAACAGTGTAATCTCCCGGGTATACTACATGGAAGGACTAGGGCACAATCTGTTTTCTGTTGGGCAATTTTGTGATTCCGATCTTGAAGTTGCATTCAGAAAACACACTTGTTTCGTCAGAGAGTTGGATGGTATTGATCTTCTTAAAGGCTGTCGTGGCACCAATCTATACACCATCTCTATTGAAGAAATGATGAGGTCCTCTCCTATCTGCTTGCTTTCAAAGGCCTCAAAGACCAAATCTTGGCTTTGGCACCGTCGTTTAAATCATTTAAACTTTGGCACCATAAATGACCTTTCTCGCAAAGACCTTGTACGAGGCATGCCAGATTAAAGTTTGAGAAAGACCGTATTTGCTCTGCCTGTCAACTGGGCAAAAGCAAGAAACATACCCACAAACCCAAAATTGTCAACACCATCTTGGAAGTTCTTCACACCCTTCACATGGATCTGTGCGGACCAATGAGAGTGCAAAGTATAAATGGGAAGAAATACATTCTTGTGGTAGTCGATGACTACTCTCGATTTACGTGGGTGAAGTTTTTGAGAACCAAGGACGAAACTCCAGAGGGTATCATCAAACTGATCAAACAGCTGCAAGTGAGACTCAACAAAACTATCAGAATCATCCATACAGACAATGGATTTGAGTTTGTTAACCAACAACTCAGTCATTTCTATGAAAGTATTGGCATAACACACCAGAAAAGTGTTCCACACACTCCTCAGCAGAACGGTGTGCTTGAAAGAAGGAACCGTACTCTGGTGGAAGCTGCAAGAACCATGCTAATATTTTCCAAAGCACCGATGTTTCTTTAGGCAGAAGCAATTGCAACTGCATGTTACACTCAAAACCGATCCCTGATTCATACTATTCACAACAAAACACCTTATGAGCTGATTCATGGCAAGAAGCCAGACCTCTCTTTTCTTCGTGTGTTCGGTGCACTGTGCTATCTGACAAATGAGAGTCAAGATCTGGGAAAGTTGAAAGCTAAAGCAGACATAGGTTTCTTCATTGGGTATGCACTAGATCGCAAGGGATACAGAATCTATAACAAAAGAACCCGACAAATCATGGAAACTATTCACGTTACGTTCGATGAGCTGACTGAGCAACCGGTTCCTGGACAAACTATTTCTAGACCCGCTTCTAATCTTTTGACACCTGGACCAATCAGTTCAGGTCTTGTACAGAATCCCACGCCTGCAGTTCCTTATGTACCACCTACCAGTGAGGAGTTGAAGAAGTTGTTTGATTCAATGTATGATGAATATTTTGATCCACCAACTGGTGGTGCTACAACTGAAGCCCCACCTGCACCTCCAACTGCTGATGCTCAAGTTCAAAACAACTCAGATGGCCCATCAATATCTATCTCTGTCAGTCAAGAAGCACCATCTGTCAGTCATTCACCATCATCATTGAATGTTCAGTCTTCTTCGGTACAACAAGGTTCTGCAATAGATAATTCTTTTGAGGTGAATCCTTTTGCTCCTGTTGATGATGTTCCATTCGACAATATCTTTGCTCCTGAATCTTCAACAAACACGTCTTCTTCAGGGGGTCTTAACTCGGCAACAACAGTTCAATACCCTCAACCACATGATCATCTCAGAAAATGGACCACCGATCATCCTATTGACAACATCATAGGAAATCCTTCTCGTCCGGTATCCACAAGAAAGCAACTTACCACCGATGCACTGTGGTGCTTCTTTAATTCTGTACTCTCCAAAATCGAACCCAAAGATTTCAAAGATGCTATGTCTAAAGACTGCTGGTTTCGGGCTATGCAAGAAGAAATTCCTGAGTTTGACCGACTTGAAGTATGGGAATTAGTGCCCGCTCCAGATTGTGCAATGATTATCGCTCTCAAGTGGATCTTTAAAGTGAAACTTGATGAGCATGGTGACGTTCTGAAGAATAAGGCTCGACTTGTTGCAAAAGGATATCGTCAAGAAGAGGGCATAGACTTTGAAGAATCATTCGCTCCAGTTGCTAGAATTGAAGCCATCAGAATCTTTCTAGCTAATGCTGCCAGTCAGAATATGGTTGTCTACCAAATGGATGTAAAGACAGCATTTCTGAATGGTGATCTAAAAGAGGAAGTTTATGTCAGTCAACCAGAAGGATTTGCGGATCCTGATCATCCTATTCACATCTATCGTTTGAAGAAAGCTCTATATGGGCTAAAGCAAGCACCCAGGGCGTGGTATGATACTTTATCAAAGTTTCTTCTGGCTAATGGCTTTTCCAAAGGAGTTGTTGATCCTACGCTATTCACTAGGAAATCGGGCAAACATCTACTTCTCGTTCAGATCTACGTAGATGACATCATATTCGCCTCATCTGATCCTTGGGAATGTGACAGGTTTTCTAATGAGATGAGTTCTAAGTTCCAAATGTCTATGATGGGACAAATGTCGTTCTTCTTGGGTTTACAAATCTCCCAAAGTCCCGGAGGCATCTTTATTAATCAATCCAAATATGCAAATGAAATATTGAAGAAATTTGGATTTGATTCAAGTGATGCTGTTGACACCCCTATGATTGAGAGATCGAAGTTGGATGAAGATCTCTCTGGGATCCCGGTTGATCAAACAAAGTTTCGAAGCATGATCGGATCCCTGATGTATATCACAGCTAGTAGGCCAGTTCTATTGTTTGTTGTATGCATGTGTGCTCGATACCAGACCAAGCCTACCAAGAAGCATCTGGAAGCAGTAAAGCGGGTCTTTTGATACCTTCAAGGGACTATCCACATGGGTCTCTGGTATCCTAAGGACACTGCCATGGCACTCACGGCCTATGCAGATGCAGATCATGCGGGGTGTCAAGATACTCGTCGAAGTACATTAGGAGGTGCTCAATTTCTAGGAGATAAGTTGGTTAGCTGGTCATCTAAAAAGCAAATGAGTACGTCTATATCTTCAACAGAGCCTGAATACATCGCCATGTCTGTGTGGGTGTGTCTAAATTCTTTGGATGAGATCACAACTATCGGACTATGGTTATGCATACAACAAAATACCTCTGTATTGTGATAACAAAAGTGCTATAGCTCTTTGCTGCAACAATGTCCAACACTCCAGATCAAAGCACATCGACATCCGACATCACTTCATAAGGGAACAGGTTGAAAAAGGAGTGGTTGAACTTTACTTCGTAAGGACTGAGTTTCAGTTGGCTGATATCTTCACTAAGGCACTTCCGAGAGAACGATTTCAATTTATTCTCCCGCGACTTGGCATGAAGAGTTTGACGCCAGAAACCCTTAAGCGTCTTCAGGAAGAGAATGAGGAGTAATGGATTTGCTTCACATATCCTTGTATATATTTGTGTATATCTTAAACCAAAAAGAAAATAGAAAAATATAAAACCTATAAAAACCATAAAAATCTGAAAAACACAAAAATACCAAAAATAGTTCCTCTAGGCATGTCTTCTGTTTATCGATAACATTTACGGACCTAGAAATGTCATTTAATAATGACACGGGTCTTTAAATGAAGCTCAAGCAGAAGTTATATTTACTGGCTAAAACATGTCTCTATGGCTTGCTATTACTTCAGATAGCAACCAGCGTTTTATTATGGGGAAAGCATGTTGCCAAAAAGATGGTTGTTCCTCCAACTGGGTGATGTTCACCCAGGCATGGATTACTTTATATCCATGTTTCTCCGACTTGATGTACGATTCAGTGCATCATTTCTTGTATAAGAAGAGAAGTCTTCTTTACACCACGAAAACTCTCTGGTCTATGATTCTTCAGGAGAGTTTTGGTGCTTCACAAGGTGGTAACCGGTCTTAAAATTTTCACAAATACTTGAAGCTCAATTAATGACTACAGCTCTTTAAATAGAAAATGGGTCATTAATTGAGGGGGAGAGTAGTTGTTCAAATTTGTAACACCTATTTAAACATTGTGCAACATCAGCAGTGACACTCTCTCTCGGTTTAAGGGGTAGCATTGTACATTCTATCATCAGAATATATTAATCCCGACCACATTTTCTCCCTTATTTCTAACTTATTTAAATCAATTGGGATCTCAAATCTCAATTGGATTGAAATTTTTGATCGGGGGAGAGAATGTGATTTAAATATGAAACCTGATGAAAATGTGATTCTTTGGACTTAAGTGTAAGCTCTCCCATATGTGCTAAACTCTTTCGTACATCGTCGCACATATTGAGGGGGAGCAAATGGTGTGCAATAGCAAAGTGGATGTGGCATCTCATGTGTGCACGACTTAGACTTTACCAATGAATTGACGAAACACAAACTGTCATTAATCGAAAGGACATGTCCTGGCCGGGTAATAATTTCAAGCTGGTCTAACTAGTGATGTAAGCGTGTCTCGAAGAGGATATGTCTGAGTAGAGTGTACCATTTCGAGAAACTTTCTATGGATGTGACCAGGCCGGGTAATAATTTCAAGCTAGTCTAACTAGTGATATAAGCGTGTCTCGAATCGGTCATATTCACTGAAAGTGGATCAATTCAAAAGTGCGATCTCCACCCAACATGTGTAAATTTAAAATTAAAACATATGAGCACAAGTTGAGGGGGAGCTTTTAAAAAATATAAAACTCTCAAAGTGTTAGCAAAATGTATTTCATAATCATAGACACTTTGAGAGATTTTTCAAGGATTTGGTTAACGGCAACATAGGATAGTCATGAAGTTATAAGGTGACTAAGGTTAGGAAAAACCGTCCTATGATCCGCCAGAGCCGGAGGGATCTACCCAAGGACAATACCGAATAGTTAGTATTAGAAAGTCCTTAGGTACGATTATGGAAAAAGGAGTAACATGAGAAAGGAGATAGAAGGGGTTGAAGAATTAAAAAGAAAAGAAATGAGAAAGGGTGAAAAGAAATAGCCCTCCAATTACTCAACCTTAGGGCAGAAACCGGGTTCAATTCATATACTACTGGTGGTTACTAAGGTAACACCGGTATTGAAGACAAGACGTCATGGACCCAGTGACGCACTGCACTAAACCTTCTAAACCACTCAAGTTCTCTTAAAAGGACTTGTTTCATTCTCATAGGGAACCTTGCATAATCTATCGACGGCTCATTATGAGCTATGTTGATATTGAAACAGGAGACACCGCTCTAGTCTCCGACTACCAAAAATGCACTTCTTGAGTCTAGAGCCAAGAGATGCATCAAAAGATCTCAATAGGAACACATGTTACTTCTACACTGGTTGTTCAACATTAAGGACACCAGGTGTAAACTTATGAGTCCTACGCAGATCTTAGCAATCTGCCAGAACATTTATGAGGGAATTTACAAATGTAATTCTCAGTGATTGAATGGAAATTCCTGCCAGGATCAACATCAAACAGCCCTGAAAGCAGGTCACTTCGGTAATTCCTTGAGGATTACGCTTAGTGGTCGCGGCGGTTTCAAACGGTCTACAGTCGTGGAGTGAACTACAGCGACTCACTTAAATCGTTGATTTACTACGGTAGATCTTGTAAGCCCTCTGTGGGTTTTCGATTTAGGAACGGCCTTGGTAAGGATTAGAGGAAGTTTTCACACTATGCTGTTTACAATCTCGAAGTCCGAACCTGTAAGTACCAGACGTTTTATTGCTAACTGTCGTATGCAGGAATTCCTGGCGGTTGTAGCTGATTGCAGAAAAGATGCCAATCCATCACCACATGCTCACACTTCACCATCATCGTATTCAAAGAAGTCATGATAAATTGAAAGACCTTCCACACTGCTTCCGCAAACTCTGATGCTGAAAATCATGATCCAGAAAAGTGTGAGCATGTCGACTCAAAGCTCACAACTTTACATGGAGACGATGCTGCAAGATGACTTAAAGACATATGTTGGATAATAACATCAAAGAATCACCAAAGATCATCCAAGACAGAAGAACAGTCATCAAAAGTTCAGTATTAAATGTACAAAGATTAATGAATTTGAAGAATCAAAGACTACGAGCTAGGAAGTCAAAATCATGTAATAAAACGCTAGAATTCAAAACATTATTTCTGGGGTGACCTCCCTCAGGGGGAGATTGTTAGGAATAAAATTATTCATGTGAAGACTCGGTCACCCCGAGTATCTGTTAGCATTAATTAGCTCGTAGGTGTATTAGTAATATTAGTAATAGTTTAGTTATTAAAGTATTCGTGGAGTGGGTCGGGTCTTTACCCTCTTTCAGCTCACTCCACAGCCCACACAGGGCACCATATGTAGTCCTATATAAACCCCTTCCCACACAAGGGAAGGGTTGGACCTTTCACACATTCTAATCTAACACATACTACTTTCTCTCTCTACAAAGGCTTCCAACCTTCTACTTCTCTCTCTATAAATCTTCATACTATTCGGCCAAGATCAAATCCATACGTGTTATATGTTTTGTGAACATCTTACAAGTAACCCAAAAACGAAAAAAAAAACACTAAGACAAAAAGTTTTGCAAAAACGACATTAATGTTCCATACTTTTTCAAAACAGCCACCGAAAGCTACTTTTTGCTAACGCTCATTATTTATCTCGTTAGTGGCATGCGAAATGACTAATATACCCTCTTCTTCCCCCACTTTTAGGGACTGTAATTTGCAATTTATCCTTTTTTTTTAATTGGAAGTCACCACATCACAAACACACCTATCACCACCACCACCACCACCCTCCTCTAACACTACACAACCAACACCACCACCCTCTACCACCACCACCACCATACAACCACCACATCACAAATACTTGGTCTCATCATATCAACATCAAATTATAATCACAAGAAATACATCATCTAATCAATCTACATTAATAATCTAATCACAAAACTAATCAAATCACTCAAAATTAACAATAATCGAACAAATACTTGGTCCCTGTCTCATTAGGCACTAGTACCATGTGCGCATCACCATTCTGGTTTAGACAAAGAAGGATGATGTCGTGAGCGCATCATTTAGACAAGATAATATGATGAACAAGATTTTGGAAATATGAAAATATTAATCCTTAAGAAACATGAATGACTAGAAATATTCTATCCTTCAAATTTTCTTCCTCGGCTTCCGCTTCATATCAATTTATCCCATTTTCAACAAACATAACGAAAATCACCAATCAATTATCCCATTTTTTTTTAAATACTTGGTCTCATCATATCGGCTTTACGTTTTTCTAGGGTTTGTACATATTTTTTTAGGGTTCCGTTTTGAGACCCGTTTTGGCTTTGGTTCCTGCTGTGGATGTTTTGATTATTCAAAACAATTACTAGGTTTATTTAGGGTTATCTTCTTCATCCAGTTACACTATCGGTGGGTTTTGGGGGCTCTTGTTCAAACGTCTTTAGGGTTTTGCGCTTGAAACCCTAATCGTTTGTTTGTAGTACCTTCTGTCTTCTGTTTGGCTGGGTGTATTTAGTGGCTATCTACGTATGCTATTACCTTCTGTCTACGTATGCTATTGCCTCTGCCACGATTGTATTATCCTCTGGGTTTGTTGCTGTTGTAAATTCTTCGGGTTTGCGAACGGTTCTATAGTATCGTTGTTTTTGTGGTTTGCTGTGGCCTACTTGTTCCTGTGGTAGTCCTGTGGTATTGTTGTGGTCTACTGGTTCAAGTTCTTTGGTTCTTACGTGCGTAAACGCTTGGTTTTCATTTGCGTTTTCATGGGTTCCATCCTTGGATTGTGGGTTTGCTGTTGGGACTGTTTTCGTCAGGCTACATTCATGTGGTTCTTACTTGATCAGTTCTTACTTGCACAGTTCTGTTGTTGGGGTGTTTATGGTTCATTTTGCTACGTGGATATTGGTGGGTTCCATCTTTGCATGCATTTTGGTGTAGTTTGGTTTTGTTTCCAGCTGCTTGCCTGGGTTTAATTGCAAGGATTTTGCTTGTTTCTTATTGGTCCTACTTTTTGATCATCTCTTCTCACCTGGTTTGTTGTGGTTTTTGGCTTATTATGGTTGTCGTGCGCTTTCATTGCCCTTTTGTAGGTCTTAGTGGTTGTCACGATGGTCGAGGAAACGGGCTCACCAAAACCTCGTTAATAACTCATCTTCGTGATCGTCATTTTAATGGAGATGCGTTAGTTACCACCAAACATTCATTTTCTCCAAATGCCCCAAAAAATTTCATTTTCTCCAAATGCCGCATGGGCAAAGATCGCCCTGATTTCTTGGGCGACTATCATAAAAAAATGACGAGTGTCTCGGGATAGACACTTACACGGGCCTTTATTTAACGTGCTTCTAGAGCATGCATGTTGTCAAGCTTTGGTTGCATGAACTTAGTGCTAGCGTAATAGTCATTTATACGGATGTGGCATCATAGTTGTTGTGATGGTCACATGCTGCACTTATGATACAACTTTACTGCTTTATACAAACCTATGAACTCACCAACCTTTGTGTTGACACTTTTAGCATGTTTTTCTCAGGTGTTTAATTGATTGATATATGATGATGCAAGGCAGTGCATGGCAGGGGCATAGGCACACTTTTGGAGTGTACACATAACACTCATGACCAGGGTTTTTGTACTATGGGACAACTAATAAATATTATGGGCCTTGTTTTTCGCATTTCAATTATGTAAAACTTATGTTTTAATTAATGAAGCTTTTAAAACGGATTTGATAAATTCGTTCTCTATTACTTGTGCTATGATCCAATTAAGTAGCACCCCAGATATTATTTCCGCTGCGATCAGATTTGGGGGTGTTACAGATTGGCATCAGAGCTAAGGTTATAGAGAACTAGGTACACATAAAACCTAGACTATAACCGCTTTGTACAAAAACTCAACCTATGACCGCCACGTGCCAGCCTGCCTTCCTTGCCACTTTACTTGCTACTCTACTTATGGGTTCAACAAGCTTAGCATATACTACGTACTACTTTGATAACACATACTTTCGTGTTAATGCTTAACATATACTTACGTGCTACTTCGATAACAAATACCTTCGTGTTGATTGTATACATATACATATGTACTTAATTGCTAGCTTATACTCTTTAACCTTATATTTATACTGTAAGTATCTTCTATATACTTACACACACACGTACACCGTCCTTGTCACGGACGATGTCTTCCCTTATGAAATCTCACTATTCAACTCTGAGTTTAACCACTCGTTTTATTCCCTTGAAACACTTATATTGCTATCGTATAGGAAATCACCCATTTACCTGAACGCGACTTTAACCCATCACACTATAACATGTCTTCTCGAAACATTTACTCTTAGAGCCGATTTTCCCTACTACTCATTCTCATTTACTTATTTTGAAGAAACATGTTACCTGAGAGGTAGAACCTAAACTTAGCAGCCATGGAACAACTCATAGCCCAGCGAGTCGCAGAGGCTATCGAGACAGGAATCTGCATGGCTTTGATTGGCCGGGGAATACATCAGGAAGCTAAGAGCACTAATGACAAAAGAAATTTTGAAGATGGCTCAAAATCCAACCACCTGCCAAACAAACGACAGGAAGTCGCTAAGGTTTACTCTGTTAGACCCAGTGACCAGAAGGTCTATGCTGGCAAATCACCTTTGTGCAATCGTTGTAAGCTTCACCACAACGGACCATGCTCCGTAAGATACGGAAATTGTCGAAGGATCGGCCATATGGCCAAGAATTGCAGATCACAAGTTCTTGCTACGGCCCAGAGAGCACCAGCAGCTAGTCAGAAAACTCCCACCACCAACGACAAATCCTCCATTACCTGCTTCGATTGTGGAAAGAAAGGGCACTACAAGAATGAGTGCCGACAAAAGAAAAGCTCGCCAAGACTCCGACGTTAAGGGCAGAGGTTAAGCGTTTACGTCAAAGACGTAACTAATCTTAGATTCATATGTATCATTTCTGTACCCACAAAACCGAGTAGTTTTCGGTTAGTGTCTGATGTATTTTCCAATAAGCTTGAAATTTTCAGAACTTGTAATCGATTTTTAATCTATAACAAGCTCATTTTGTCATATCTCTCTTTTGTGATTTAATCTTTTCTTTCATAACTCTACTACTACTCATTCACGTGATGACTTCTCATATTCTCATGCAAAATCTCATCATTTGTTACTTTCTTTTGTAGACAAATGGCTCCACGCAAATCAAACCGTACTCGCAATGCAACTAATGCCACTCCCCCACCAAACGTAGCCAACCAGCCAACTTTGGCATAACTTGTGGCACAGCAGGTGGCAGAAGCCATGGCAGCTGCTGCCAACGTGGGATCAAGCACTAACACCGGTGACAGAGCCGCGAGACCCACTAATGTCAGTCGGGGCTGCACATACAAAAAATTTCGTGCTTGTGATCCAGGAAGTTTTGGAGGTACTGAGGGAGCTGTCAGCTTGGCAAGATGGCTAGAAAAGTTGGAAACTGTGTTTCGCATCTGTAATTGCGAAGAAGAATCCAAAGTTAAGTATGCCTCGTATACTTTGACAGGCAGTGCTTTAACTTGGTGGAACTCTTACATGAAGTCATCAGGAATGGATATTGCTTACGCTATGGCGTGGGAGCAATTCAAAACTTTAATGCTCCAGAAATATTCCCCTCGCACTGAGGTCAAAAAGATGGAGGCAGAATTTTGGAACTTAAAGGTTCAAGGCACCAACATTGTGGTATACACACAACGCTTTCAAGAATTAGCCTTATTATGTCCCGAGTTGGTTGCTACTGAGGCGCGAATGATAGAGCGTTACATCGGAGGATTACCCTTGAACATCAAGGGGAATATATTGGCTGCTAATCCTATTGACTTACATAACACGATCTCCATCTCTCACAACTTAATGGATCAGGTGATCCAAGATATGTCAGAAAATGAGAAGATAACAAAAGGAAATGGGAAGACAACTCAAGAGCCAACCATCAGCCCAAAAAAAACCCCAATGACAACAACAACCAGAACAAGCGACAAGAGGTCGCCAAGGTCTATACTATTGAGTCGGGAGAAAAGAAGAATTTACGCAGGGAAGTTACCCTTGTGTAACCGTTGTAACTACCACCACAACGGGCAGTGTGCTGGAAGGTGTCACAACTGTCAGAAGATAGGACACATGGCCAAAGACTGCAGGTATAGAGCCCTCGCAGGAGCACAGACAACACCAGAGAATAATCGAGGGGCTGAGGTAACCTGCTATGGGTGCGGAAAGAAGGGGCACTACAGGAAAAAGTGCTAGGAAAACGTAGACAACAAGACTTGAATGTAATATCAAAAAGTCGACTGCCCTATATGTCGAAACCTAAGTTTAGATTCTCTTAAATTGTATCCCTATGAGGTTACATTAGTACTTTCCTATGAACCTTGTCGTATTGTATGAATCCAGTGTACGTTTATCTTGAGTTATAAGCTTATTTGACTCACAACTATCCAAAAACTCATATCAAATAGATGAATCAACTGTCGCTCATTACACTTCATATTTTCCCCACTTATTGTGATCTTCATTTTTCGAACTGTTTTATCACAACCAGTTGTGACTTTACTACTACCTCATAAACAGAAATACCAGTATATTTTCTAACTAAACCCAGCATTGCATCGTTCGACCTTGATTATACAAAGCTTGATCACCTATGTATAATCCCGGTAGAACCATGATATGCTAGGAATGGTTACCTTAAATTTTTATCAAAGGTCAAGTTTTCTATTTCTATTTTCGAGAATTCAGAAGCTCTCATGTGTAAGTACATAAAATTAGTGCAACTCATGGGCATTCACACTAGTAAACACTGTAACCAAGTAGATTTCTACACAACCTTACCCCATAAATTAAGCTTTACCCCACATCACTTTTAATCTGGAAGATGAATTCAAGGCCAAATATCCTCATCTTTTTGTATCTTCACCTGATAACACGAGTTGAATGTCGGGACGACATTCAAATAAGGTTAGGAGACTGTAACAAATGGTAATTTTCCCATTTAATAATAACTATTACTTATCAGAATATGCGCATTATCTATTTTCTGACATATGTTAATGAGAGGTTATCTCATTTAATTACGTTATTACACTACGATAACTCAAACACATTGATACATGATACAATACATTGGAACGAGCTCACACACGGACCACCAAAAATCTATAATTCTTATAAACAACCAAACGGACCATTACACTATTCCTGGCCCAACTATTTGGCCTGTTACTATTTACGGCCCAACTGATGTGTTGTTGTATAGGTGATTATTCCTTATCAAGTTTTACATTTATATTTTGCCGACTTAACCTATAACAACACTAACGGGCAGTGTACCCGATCAATGTAGCCTAGTTGGTAAGTAGGGTGTCGATCACTAAGAGTGAGATTTCTAATATACTAATTCTAAAGGTATTCGACTCTACTAAATTAATCCTAAACTAAAGCAAAAGGGGGTTCAGCCTGAGAGACTGGCACGAGTTTGGTTTTCTAATGAACTAATTAAGTAAAACAAACAATACAAGTATGAAGACACCAAAGATAGGAAGAACATGTTAACCAAGTTTAGTCATATAAGATTAAGTTTTGATAAGTTTCTAAGACATGTAGTGACGGTGCTCACGACTAGGCGCGGTCTATCCTAAATAGGCGAGGAAGGGGCATGGCGACCCAAGCAATGCTCAGCTAGACACAGAGGTTATCAATGCACTAATAAAAGTCACCAAAGCGTTGGCTCTAATCTTATCGGCGAGTAAACCCTTAATGATTACTTATGTCTATCCTATTCTAGATTCCATTTTAAGTCTTTTTGACTGACTAATCCTGTCATAATTAATCAGAACCCGCATAAAGCTGCTTAATGATTACCATGTTTATATATTATTTAGCCCTTAAGGAGCTTACATTAATCACGCGACGATATTAATGAAGTATAAACTAATAAAGTAATCAAAACGAAGACTAAGCAACCAATCGAATTAGAAACTAATTAAACCATCAAATAATCATAAACTTGGCTAACACCAAAGGGTGTTAGCCCATAATCTCTGTAACAAAGTACATAAACATAATCATAATGAATAGAGTATGAAACATAGTGAATACGATACGCTAACCGAATGATTAAGTAATATAACAATGATTAGAGATGTTCTTCAAGGATGATTGGGTCTTCAAGGGTGATCTTCTGCTGTTTTGAGAGGCCTTGATCGTCTGGGAATGGCCCTAAGGGTTCCCAAAGATACCCTAATTCGTTAATGAGCTCGGTATATATAGATTCTGAAATCTGGGTCGATACGGCGCATCTAGAGAGTTAGATGCGCCGCATCTATAAGTAAACGTAGCCTCCAAGTCTGAAACTGACCCAATACGGCGCATCTAAATATCAGATGCGCCTCATCTCCCAATACGGTGCATCTAAGGACCAGATGCGCCGCATCTCCTTCAAATACAGGTAGATCTCCTTTTTCTCTTTCCGTGGCCGCTTGAATCACCTAAAACGGAGTCCGGATGAAGATTTTATGGCCAAAATACGAAAGCATCTTCAAGTGTCGACTTGTAATCTTGACTTCTTCATTAAGCTTCTAATCTTCACTTGATCTCTTGAATTCTTGGTAAAGATTGTATATGGCCGATACGGCGCATCGGATTGGTCCGATGCGGCGTATCAAGGTAACTTCGCGTGGGGTCCAGGATTATAATATTTGCGAATATTCTTCAACATCTTGGATATCTGGTGAAGTCTTGGGATTGATACGCCGCATATCAGGAGCTTCATGCGGCGCATCTGGAGTAAAACAAGTTGGTTCTTCTCGTTGACCAAGGTTTCATATGCGGCGCATGGGATAAATCCATGCGGCGCATTCTTCAAAGTCAGGCAATGGTCCTTAATCTCTTCAATTCAGTAGACTTTTCCAATCTTGATCATTTTGCTCCATTTTTAGTCCATAATTGCTAAGTTTCACCAAATGCTTGTTTTTTAACTGAGAATTACAAAAGTAAACGATTAAGTATCAATTCTCATACATAATATAATAAAACAAGTCAAATACATAGGATAAATGATGGTAATAAAATGTACTTATTTGAGTTCATCAAATATCCCCCCACTTGAACTTTACTTGTCCCCAAGTAAACCTTAGAATTAATCTTATGAAAATGTATCCTAAAAGATATTAGGATTTATTTTTATATTTAAGCATGTATTCGTTTTTGTCATAATCACACAACTAAACACTTAACGAATTAGAAGTAGAATAAAAATATTTCGATAAAAGCAAATCTAATCGTTTAACTGTCCAGTCGTGACGAATATTCTATCATAAGCTTGGCAAGTATACACATCTCCTCCACTAAAGCTAAGGAATAACAAGTCTAAAGCGGTAAAAAGGGTTTTTAGGCTTAAGGGTTAATTATTCTTAATCACTATCGATCTCAAATTCCAGAAAAGGCGACAAAATCACAAATACATGATCGAATCCACGAACACGATACTTGCAATTGCTCAAATCCTTAACTCGAACAGGCTAAAGATAGGTCCAAACTTCACCAATAATAATATATCAAAAAGGGCGACAAAATCATAAATACATAGCCGAATCCACGACTACGATACTTAAGATTGCTCAAATCCCTAATCTCAATAAATCAAAGGTTTGGTTGGATAAAGAATAATATAGGGTATGGATAATATTTGGGATATAAATTGGTGTAAAAGGAAAATAAAAACGAAACAAATAAATTAAAATCCTAAGTGTGGTTAATCACTATCCCAACCATCCCATGAATAAGACTCATATCATTGAATAACTCACGCTTTAACACTTGAAACACACACTTTAGGTAGACACAAATTATACTCAACAAGATCTTAATCAAAGAATAAACCTTAATTGGCGTTCCCTTAACTGCCAATTCCCATTCAATCCATAGATATAATACAACAAATAGTGGCCATATGAACCACTTACATAACTTTACATCGTTGGTTAAAACAAACATCCAACTCTTCTTTTTTTCTTTTTCTTTTCTCATTTTTTCGATTTTTTTTTTTTTTTTTTTTTTTAAGAAACATAAACATAAACATAGATGTGTAAAATTTCACCACATCACTATAATGATAATTCTGGATAATTTTTCCATACTTTTCATACTTCAGAAATAACGGTAATAGTGAAAGTAGTAAACACACGAAAAATAAACTCAAAGATATACAATATTTACTTTCACTCCAATTGCATTGTGCAATTTCCCGACCTAACCATAGATAATGAATTACGCACACGAACACAGGTAATGTAAGGAAACACACTTTGCCTATAGCAATTAACCAACCACGGATTCTAATCTACAGGGTAGGCTAAGGTGTAAGGGTGTAACGAAACATTTTAAACATAGGTGTAAGAAACGAAAGGAATGGCTCTGAGTGTTTTTCTAGGGGTATCTTACTCTAAAAATGAGAGTAACAAAAGGGTTTATACGGGGGTTAACTAACCAGTGTAGTTAGTTAATAACACAAAACATATAAAGGCTTTTTGGGTGTAATCCTAGAAATTTACCAATTTAGACAAGTCATTCCAATTATATAAAATAATACTTATTATGGTGGTCTCGAATAGTATACAAGCCAAGTTCTAAAGTTTACAAGTCACCGGCACACTCATAGATTTGTGAATTTTGAAAAATCACAATTTTTGAAAATAATGTTATGTGTGCAGCTATGTAACTTAGATTTTAAACAAAAACATGCTAGAAAAATTTTAAATTTAAGCATATTAAGTACATATTAAGCATATTTTTGAAAAATAAGGACAAGTAAACGTTCTAATTCTCCATCCCCCCACTTAAGATAAACAACGTCCTCGTTGTTTAATTTGAAATTAAAAACAGGAAATTAAAAGAATTAGAACGGAAAACTCCCCTGAGATTTGCTCGGTATGATCCTCCATGTAAGAATTCGAGCATAAAAAATGTGGGAGTTCATCAACATCTTCAATCGTCCATACCTGTAAAAATATAGAGACCACATAAAAATAGACTCGAGAACATCTCGTTAATCACTGGTTAGAAAAATAAAAATACTAAAAATTACAGGTCAGAGTGTCGATGCGCCGTATCCATGGGATATTGGATACGCCGCATCAACAACCTTTAGGAAATATTAAACTGTACATCATCAGGTCAGTCGATACGCCGTATCTTATAGAAAAAGATACGCCGTATTGAGCCTGGAATAAATACGAATCAGAATAAAAGATGCGTCGCATCCTTAACCAGGGATGCGCCGCATTAAATAAACTGACAGAAAGTTTTAAAGTCAAAAATAAAAATGCAGAAAAATAAAATAAAATAAAATAAGATATGACCAGTGCAGGTGATGCGTCGCATCTTATGATGGAGATGCGCCGCATCTTATGCAGGTCTGACAGACTCGACACAAAACAGAAAATTAAAAGATAAATCCGGGTTGTCTCCCGGTCAGCACTTGTCTTTATTCCAGAGTCTTCAAGTTAGACTCACGTTCAGCTCCTTAATACCGATCACATTTGAAAGGTTGACTTTCCGCCTCTAGTTGTAATCCCTTTCAAATCGTGTTTTACCAAAAGAACTTTGTTTAGCACCGTTGACAATTGGTGCACTCAATTGCCAATCCATTAATCATGTTGTTTTGTTCCTTTAGTAAGATATCCGTTCATTGACATATCTTCCATAGCAAAACCTGTTATCATAGGTAAAATCGTCAGTAGCATCTGTTCGCTAGAAGATTAATGAATTTAGAAACGAATATAAAGAATAAAAATGGCTGATATCTGCGGACGATGCGCCGTATCCATAAAGTTGGATACGCCGTATCTTATTACGTTAAAATATAATCAGATTTTTATTCAGAAAGAAGATACGCCGCTTATAAATTAGGATGCGCCGTATCGAGTTAAATTATCAAAAATCAAAAATCAACTATATTTATTAAATTTAAATGCGTCGTATTAACAAAAGTTAATGCGCCGTATTTTTGTTACGTTTCAAAATACAAGATCTTTGATTCAGAAGATGCGCCGTATAGATTGAGATCGATGCGTCGTATCTATTTAATAATTCGAAAAACTGTTTTTAATTTAAATAGAAAATACGCCGTATCTGTTAAAACAGATGCGTCGTATGTCGGTTATGGTTTATTTTTTATTATTTATTATTATTATTTTTTTTTTGATTAAAAACAGAATACGGCGCCAAGGGGATAGATGCGCCGTACTCGAATTATTAAATGCGCTGCATATAAAATTAAAACGCCATACGCCGCATCTAGAATACAGATGCGCCGTATCGTTTGTATCAGCAGAATACAGCGACAGCAGTCATGCAGAAAAAACAAATAAAAACAAACACAAGAAAATAAAATAAACTAAAAAAGAAAATAAAGGACAAGCATGGGTTGCCTCCCAAGAAGCGCTTGTTTTTGTTCGAGTCACGAGCCTGACTCCACCCTTATTTACTAGGTAATAGGGTGTACGTCCCCCCACTTGGAATCAAGTGCGGGTGAAAATAGCAATAAACACTATAAGAGTGTAAATTTGCTATAGTAGAAAGATATGTCAAGTAAAAATGGTACCTTAGTGGGTAGTGATCTCCACTCATTACCTTTCCGGATTTGGTTGATAAATTAGATGTCTTGAACATTCCACATGAGAGACTAATATATTGAGGGTGCATGAATTGTTCTTCATTAATCTTGTCAGTAGTTAGGCGTCCCTCAACTTCTATACAAGATGTGAAAGAGTCTATGGCGAGTATCGTTTCGAGCTCCTCTTCTTTCCATGTAGAGTCCAAAGTTTCTTGCTCTTCAACCATGGTATTATCCAAGAGCTCATCATCTATTTCTTTTGTAGGTTCAACCAAAATTTGGTGGATAACATTAACAGGTGCTAGTTGTGTGTCATCGTGTGGTGTGATGTCTATGATAGGTTGTAAGGTAACAGATTCCACCACATCGTCATTCGGCTTTGCAACCTGTTTAGAAACACTAATAATGTCATTAGTAAAAATAAAAGGAGAATCAAGGGTGTTACCTATTTGTGTCGTAGATTCCACATGAGCTTGTGTTTTTTATTCTTTTATCCGTTGATTCCTAGCTTTCATCTTCTTTATTTTCTTCTTGTATGGCTTCTTTTTGTTTTCCACCTTCGGTCGTCCAGTGAAAGGAATGGGTATGCATCCACTCTTTATTCGTCCAGGGAAAGGGCCGGGTGGGATATACGGTTCACTTACCTTAAAGCGTTCAGGAAAAGGGACGGATGGTGGAATATTGCTAAAGTAAGTTCTTCCATTTTTTTCCCATTGATATTGTACCTCCGGTTTTGGCCTAGGGAAAGGGGCAGGTTTATGTTGGTTAGCCCGAAACCTGTTTAGCCTTTCTGAGTCCGTGAGATCTGAATTCCTATTTTCTTCCTGAGAATCCACAAGAAGGTTATCTATTGTTTCCTTGTCATCATGCTTAACTCCGGAATTACTTATCTCATCATGTTGTGGTTGTACATTATCACGTTTAATAGCATCAATCTCATTACATCCTTCCACCATACTCTTTTCTTTTGTTGTGACACTAAGTATGCTTATAATATTACGGCAATGTTCTTCAATACGATGTATTGAATCCGTAGTATTTTTATTGTGCTCTTTAAGTGCTTCATGATAACTTGTGTCTACCAACTCTTTTCTTGATAGTTCACCATCTTTTATAAGTTTAGAAACGGCTTCTTTGAAGTCATAGATCTCTTTTTGTGGTGGTGTAGTTGGTGGGTAAGGTGAGTGAGGACCATTGCATCCCTTGTAGCGATTATCGACGGTATATATCATTTCATTCATCTTATTTATTTCCCTGCCAAGGTTATCTATTTGAACAGTAATTGTAGCTAAACTTTCAGAATCATCATTACCTGTATGCCTTTTGAATGCCCCATCATACCACCTTAAACAGTGGTCAGCTCTTTCATGTATAGCGGTTAAGGCGTCTTTAGCATTCATTTTAGGTATAAAACTCTGAGAATCTAAAATCAACCGAGTAGCCACATCCAAACCCATATAGAAGGCAATCACAACCTGCATGTCAGTTAAATAATGTTGAGGACATTTAAAAAGTAATTCTTTAAACCTGTCCCACGCCAAATAAAGCGTTTCTTCCGGTCTTTGCTTAAAGTTGTTGATTTCTTGAACCTTCTTTGCAGTCATTAATGGAGGATGATACTTGTTCAAAAATTTAGCCTTCAGATCGGCCCATGTAGTGATGCTTCTAGCAGGAATAGTTTTAATCCATCGATATGCTTGTCCAGTGAGTGAAATCGGGAATACTCGTAACATTATATGGTCTTTCCCTACATGAGGTGTATGAAAGAAATCAACGATCTCGACCACTTTTTCAACATGCTCATTAGCATCCTCATTTTCTGCACCACTGAAAGCATTATCGCGTAGCTCCTTTAGAAAGTGCCCTTTCAATTCAAACCTGGTTTCTCTCTTGAATCTTGTGTACCACTTTTCTTCATCGTATCTTGCATATTGGAAATATTCTTCCATGGTCAGTTCATTAATGTTTTTCTCGATCACCATGATTTCCTGAAAAACAAAACAACCAAGAAGAACAACAGTAGACCAAACAAAAAATAAAAATACTAAAAACTAATTAACCACTAAAAATAAAATAAAATAAAAACTAAAAATATTTTTGGGTCACAGAAGGTCGATACGCCGTATCTAACAGACAATAGATACGCCGTATGCGATACAAGTTAATACGCCGTATCCAACTGACAATGGATACGCCGTATTAGCTTCCTGTAATTTTTTTTTTTTTTTTTTTTTTTTTTTTTTTTTTTTTTTTTTTTAAATTTAAACACTAAATCACACAAACTAAAAAAAATTTTGCCCACAGAACGTCAATACGCCGTATTCACAGACAAGAATACGCCGTATTGAAACAGAAAGATGCGCCGTATTCACAGACAAGAATACGCCGTATCTCCCTTCCGAGACAGACACACAGAATATAAACAAACTAACAGACAAACAAACCAAACACACAAAAACAAACTAAAAACAGAAAATACCAATAAAACTAGCAAATAGATAAATTCACTCCCCGGCAGCGGCGCCAAAAACTTGATGTGTCGTTGTATAGGTGATTATTCCTTATCAAGTTTTACATTTATATTTTGCCGACTTAACCTATAACAACACTAACGGGCAGTGTACCCGATCAATGTAGCCTAGTTGGTAAGTAGGGTGTCGATCACTAAGAGTGAGATTTCTAATATACTAATTCTAAAGGTATTCGACTCTACTAAATTAATCCTAAACTAAAGCAAAAGGGGGTTCAGCCTGAGAGACTGGCACGAGTTTGGTTTTCTAATGAACTAATTAAGTAAAACAAACAATACAAGTATGAAGACACCAAAGATAGGAAGAACATGTTAACCAAGTTTAGTCATATAAGATTAAGTTTTGATAAGTTTCTAAGACATGTAGTGACGGTGCTCACGACTAGGCGCGGTCTATCCTAAATAGGCGAGGAAGGGGCATGGCGACCCAAGCAATGCTCAGCTAGACACAGAGGTTATCAATGCACTAATAAAAGTCACCAAAGCGTTGGCTCTAATCTTATCGGCGAGTAAACCCTTAATGATTACTTATGTCTATCCTATTCTAGATTCCATTTTAAGTCTTTTTGACTGACTAATCCTGTCACAATTAATCAGAACCCGCATAAAGCTGCTTAATGATTACCATGTTTATATATTATTTAGCCCTTAAGGAGCTTACATTAATCACGCAGCGATATTAATGAAGTATAAACTAATAAAGTAATCAAAACGAAGACTAAGCAACCAATCGAATTAGAAACTAATTAAACCATCAAATAATCATAAACTTGGCTAACACCAAAGGGTGTTAGCCCATAATCTCTGTAACAAAGTACATAAACATAATCATAATGAATAGAGTATGAAACATAGTGAATACGATACGCTAACCAAATGATTAAGTAATATAACAATGATTAGAGATGGTCTTCAAGGATGATTGGGTCTCCAAGGGTGATCTTCTGCTGTTTTGAGAGGCCTTGATCGTCTGGGAATGGCCCTAAGGGTTCCCAAAGATACCCTAATTCGTTAATGAGCTCGGTATTTATAGATTCTGAAATCTGGGTCGATACGGCGCATCTAGACAGTTAGATGCGCCGCATCTATAAGTAAACGTAGCCTCCAAGTCTGAAACTGACCCAATACGGCGCATCTAAATATCAGATGCGCCTCATCTCCCAATACGGCGCATCTAAGGACCAGATGCGCCGCATCTCCTTCAGATACAGGTAGATCTCCTTTTTCTCTTTCCGTGGCCGCTTGAATCACCTAAAACGGAGTCCGGATGAAGATTTTATGGCCAAAATACGAAAGCATCTTCAAGTGTCGACTTGTAATCTTGACTTCTTCATTAAGCTTCTAATCTTCACTTGATCTCTTGAATTCTTGGTAAGGATTCTATATGGCCGATACGGCGCATCGGATTGGTCCGATGCGGCGTATCAAGGTAACTTCGCGTGGGGTCCAGGATTATAATATTTGCGAATATTCTTCAACATCTTGGATGTCTGGTGAAGTCTTAGGATTGATACGCCGCATATCAGGAGCTTCATGCGGCGCATCTGGAGTAAAACAAGTTGGTTCTTCTCGTTGACCAAGGTTTCATATGCGGCGCATGGGATAAATCCATGCGGCGCATTCTTCAAAGTCAGACAATGGTCCTTAATCTCTTCAATTCAGTAGACTTTTCCAATCTTGATCATTTTGCTCCATTTTTAGTCCATAATTGCTAAGTTTCACCAAATGCTTGTTTTTTAACTGAGAATTACAAAAGTAAACGATTAAGTATCAATTCTCATACATAATATAATAAAACAAGTCAAATACATAGGATAAATGATGGTAATAAAATGTACTTATTTGAGTTCATCAGCCCAACTCAAAATTTGTTTTCTTATACTTTATACGGTTTGAACATGCTCCACTTTACCTCAATAACTTTTAAATTCAACACGTAACATATACAAGTTTTTACACAACTCGATTCTCCATACTCCCAAAAATCAGGAATGACAAATCTTACATTCTATTTCGAACATTTAACCTTATAACGAGGCTCAAAGTTAACTCAACTTGACACAAGTAACAACTTACTCCAAAACATAACTTTTTCGGCTAAAGTAAATTTTTACCTATATGTTTTACCTTGTTCTCGACATAAGGACTTCTAAAAATATTCCTCACGCCTTCCCTATTGTTTTTGGTCACGTTAAATGTTCACTCGAACCATTTGTATTTTCGAATAAAATTTTGTACACACCACATGATCTCTTAAACCGAAACATATATGCTCAATATATACAAGTGGCCTAGAAATTATTCTTCTTATCATATACTTCTGACAGTGATCGAATATAATCTCTGTGGAAAACTAGAAGGGGGGTTGAATAGTTTTTACCTTTTTAAAATTAATTCGGTTTGTGAGTTAACGTGATTTGAAAGTAAATACACACAAACAAACAATATAAGTTAAGTATGTAAGAAAAGGAACAATCAAACCACAACACGGAGATTTGTAGTGGTTCGGCTACAAGGACTCTCTTTCTTGCCCGACTCCACTCCTCGAGCCTATAACTCGAGAGTTTTTCTTCACTAAGAAACAAACTCTATTCTCGGCGGAGAAAACCTTTATTCACGTCACTTACACTTTATCCGGTAATAAGCTAAACACCAAGTTCTTTACAAGGGTACAACTACTCCCGTTGGTTCTTTAACAATGGTACAACCACTCCCAACACTCTATGTGTTTTGAGGACTAAAACATTAACCGATCACAACTGAATGAATGGTATAAACAATGATGTGTGAATACTAACAAATCACACAGTATCTAAAAACTTGCAACAGTAAGTTGAAGCTTGTATGCTTGATCTTCTTTGCTACAAAAGAGAGATCACTAAGAATGAAATGAATGAATGATATGGGTTAGTGATGTACAAATGAATGAATATATAATTTAAGCTATATGAGTGATGAATGTGCTTGAATGATCAGCTTGCTATTTATAGGCAAACTGATCAAACAGGCGGCGGATTTGGCGGATCCAAAATATGGGATCCGCCCATATACTGGTTTGGTTCCGCCGGGACATGCCAGCTAAGATTTCAACAAATCTTTCCATATCTAGCCATATCTACCAAAGTCAACTCCTTTCCTTCAAGATCTCTACAAGATATCTTAGAAATCCTCAAGATATCCTAAAGATATCAAAATGAGGTATGCCATGATGTCATGTTAAATTTCTATTTTAAGAATTAAAATTAAACATGTAAAAGTATATGTATGCAATGTAATTCCTAGTGATCATGTAATGAGTAAATGTGTTTTAAAAGACTTGTTACTATAAATGTAAAAGACTTAATCTTATATTTATGCTTTTCTTAAATATAAACTTTGTAATTGTCATTAACAAAATTAAGCAAAGATCGTAAAATATAAATAACGTTTTTAGGACGATATTTGTATTAACAATCTCCCCCTTTTTGTTGATGACAAAACATAAAGTTTATTTTTAAGCAATGGAATAAGTAAAGTAAAAGTCTTTGATTCTTTGAAATCAATATATAAATATTTCCAAAGAATACAAGAAGGAGATATGTAAACCCGAGTCGTTTTCCCGACGAAGGATGAATGGAATTAGTGATTTTGAGTCGTGATTTTGTGTCGTGAATGGTGAAAATATGAGATTTTGGATTTTTAAGCTAAATTTTATAAACATAAACTAAAAACAAGTAATAAAGCAAGCAAAACAATTATGAAAAGCTAACGTAAGCAAAAACGTAAAAGGAACCTAAAAACGAGCACGCTCGGGCTAATCCCGAGCCTAAAAGGTAAAATCGGAAAAATACTAACCCTATAAATGTAAAACTAATTTTCCTAAGTCCTAAATGATAAAATAAAATTTTAGAAAAAAGAAAATTATTTTTTTGATTTATATTTTATTTATTATGATTTAAAAACTAACTTTAAAAGAAAAATTAATTAAAAATTCTAAATGAAAATGGAAAAATCTGAAAATTTAAAGGAAAGTACTTTAGAATAGGCAGATTCAAAGAAAAATAAAAAGAAGGTAAATGCTTATTCAGATAAGCAGTTAATAAGCTAAACTAGTATTTAAGCTTAAAAGGAAAACAATGTATAAATGAAATAAGAAGGAAACATGTAACAGAAAAGACCCAAGGGCGCTAGTGGTTCTGTGTGTGGTGTGTGAGGTGATGTGTGTGGTGAGGTCTCAGGTTCGAATCCTGGCCTCACTTTTTTCAAAATTTATTTTATTTTTTTGATTTTTTCTTTTGAAATTTGAAAAATAGGTTAAAATAAGTAACTTTTATAAAACAACTATTTTTAAAATCTAACTAATAAGCCAGAAATAAGCAATCCAGAGAGTAGATTATGAAAAACAAGCTAAGACTAGGGTCAAATAAGCTATTAAGCTAACTAGAACTATTAAGCAAACTAAATTAAGCTAATCTAAACTAGATCCTATCTGAAAAAACTAAATTAAGCAGAATAAGCAACAATTTTAAGCAAATAAGCACAAAGTAATCAATAAGCTCAAGGGTTCTGATATGCAGGCCAAACAGACCAAAGTTGCTACTTCTAGCTTAAATAAAAGCACCTAGATGATAAGCAAATTTCATGCAACAGAATATAGCTCAAGTACATACACCAATAAGCTCATAGACCAAGTTTCAGTCCAAGTAAAACTTATTAAGTTCTTAAAATTAAGCTGAGAAGGTAGCTATTCAAGACAAGTGTACACTGATTGCTCAGTGTATGCTTGTCTGAGTAGGTAGCTTTTGAGGTTATTTTAAAGCTCTAATAAGCTAAACTAAAGTCTGAAAATTAGGAATAAGCACAAAACTATAAGCAAATTACTTAAAAGTCAGGAAATTAAGCACTTAACACCACAAATAAGCACATGACGCATCCCTAGAAAAGTAGATCAGGACTGAATGGGAACTAGCTACTGATGCAAATTGAACATTGAAATCACCAAAAACCTATTTAAATCCTAGTGATATCAACCCAACTCTTGCAAATCCACTTAATGCAATAGATTGACCCTTTAGAAAGCAAAATCAAGTCCTAAAACTGCTTATTCCTATAATAAGCACTTGTGAGCAGGAAGTTCCTTGTCCTTGGTCACATCGATCTCACGGTCAACCAGTTTTGGAGAAGAAGAAGTAGTAGTTGGAACCGTGGGTCCTTCGTAAGCTACACCACTTCGGGTGGTGATGGTTTTCAATTCACCTTTTGGATTTGGAATTGTGTTGCCCGGGAGAGATCCCGAAGCTGAAGCTTGATGAAATTGATTAATGAGAGTATCAAACATATTTTCAATTTTGGTTTGAGATTGATCAATTTTGTTCTTAAGCTCATTACCCTGCTTAGTCATTGAATTTTGAAAATTGTTTTTCAAAGTTGTGATCTGATTCTGCATAGCCCTCATGTTAGCCTCATTTGTCTTATTGTAATTTGCAAGATCATTGGAGGGAACAATCGGGGATGGGTAATTTGGAGCTTGAAACCCTTGATTGAAATTAACCCCTTGAGTTGGGTATTGATTAATTGGGTCTTGAAATTGATTTTGAATGTTTTGCCCTCTTCCTGGGTTGAATCTATTTTGATTAGATTGAGAAAACTCGGGTGGTCCTGCTTGATTGCTAGCACGATAGCTCGGGTCAACTTGAGGACGGTATTTAGTAGCTCCTTGGTTGTAAGACCCGGCTACGGCATTGATCTCAAAAGGCCGGCCATCGGTGGCGGTACAATTGTAATAAGCATGAGGACCACCACATGTAACACAACTTTCTTCCATCGCTTTCACTTGAGTGGGTGGAGAAGTTGGTGGGGTAGGAGAAAGATTTTTCTGATTAGAAAGAATCAAAGCTTGGATCACATCCGTAAGCTTATCAATTTTAGCCTCCGTGCTAGAAACTTATGTACTCAGCTTTGAAACTACCGGTTTGTTTCATTAGGAAGGCACCTTTGACTTATTTTCGATAATAGTCAATATGTCTCTTGGAGTTCGATTCAAAATGTTGCCACCGGCGGCCGCATTTAATGAATCTTGATCATTTTGCGTTAAAGCATTGTAGAATGTATCAATTTGATGCAACTCGGAGAAACCGTGATGAGGGCATTTTCGTAGGAGATCCTTGAATCGTTCCCATGCCTCACCAAAGTTCTCATCAAACCGTTGCTGGAAATTGGTGATATCATTCTTGAGATTAGTTGTTTTGGACGGAGGGAAGAAATGATTCACGAACTTGGAGACAAGGTCTTCCCAAGTTGTGATGGATCGAGGGGGCTCTTTTTCTAGCCATATCCGGGCTGCCCCCTCTAAAGAGAATGGAAATAGTATCAACCTGATTGCACTGTGAGGGACATCCCGATACTTCATAGTTGAGGTCAACTTGTTGAACCATCGGATGTGTGCATGGGGATCGTCCCTTTCAAAACCGTGAAATTGGTTTGATGTGATTAGTTGAATTAAACCCGTTTAAGTTCAAAATTCTCGGATAAGATTTGTGCTAAGACGATTGCATCTCCATAACCCTCGGTGGGTGCTTGTAGTAGCTTCGACATCGTTCGGGTGTCCGCCATCTCGGTAATGGGAATATCAACTTGAGTACGTAACTCGGGTATATTTACTCTTTTGTGTCGACGAGAACGATGAGTCGGTATGAGAGAAGATTTATCAATTAAGTTTGATTTGGAACGGGTGAGCATACACCAAAAAGAAAATAAATTTAAAAGAAAAATGAATTTGGAAAAGGAAAATCTTTCTAGTTTTTATATTTATAAAAATTTGAAAAACAAATATTTTTTTGCAATCGATCCCTCAACCGGAATTCGTTTCTTTTTAGACTACTCGCAAAGTGGCGGAAGAGAAGAATGGATCTCATTTCGGTTTGCAATTTAATGTCAAAACCTCCTTAAACCCCTTGTATAGGTTGTAATCTAAAAATAATCCGAAAACAATTGATTTCATGATTTGTTTTGTTGGTTTTTTTACTTTTTTTTTTGGTATTATAAACACTTTAGGAAAAGTGTTTTGGTTTTTTAATTTTTACTTTTTTTATAACAAGAAAATATATACAAATGAAAACGATAACTTCACGAGGAAGGGTCTTCAAAACACGAATCGACGAACGGGAATCAAAAACTCACTTCAACCTTCCCTGGCAGCGGCGCCAAAAATAGATTCTTTGAAATCAATATATAAATATTTCCAAAGAATACAAGAAGGAGATATGTAAACCCGAGTCGTTTTCCCGACAAAGGATGAATGGAATTAGTGATTTTGAGTCGTGATTTTGTGTCGTGAATGGTGAAAATATGAGATTTTGGATTTTTAAGCTAAATTTTATAAACATAAACTAAAAACAAGTAATAAAGCAAGCAAAACAATTATGGAAAGCTAACGTAAGCAAAAACGTAAAAGGAACCTAAAAACGAGCACGCTCGGGCTAATCCCGAGCCTAAAAGGTAAAATCTGAAAAATACTAACCCTATAAATGTAAAACTAATTTTCCTAAGTCCTAAATGATAAAATAAAATTTTAGAAAAAAGAAAATTATTTTTTTGATTTATATTTTATTTATTATGATTTAAAAACTAACTTTAAAAGAAAAATTAAATAAAAATTCTAAATGAAAATGGAAAAATCTAAAAATTTAAAGGAAAGTACTTTAGAATAGGCAAATTCTAAGAAAAATAAAAAGAAGGTAAATGCTTATTCAGATAAGCAATTAATAAGCTAAACTAGTATTTAAGCTTAAAAGGAAAACAATGTATAAATGAAATAAGAAGGAAACGTGTAACAGAAAAGACCCAAGGGCGCTAGTGGTTATGTGTGTGGTGTGTGAGGTGATGTGTGTGGTGAGGTCTCAGGTTCGAATCCTGGCCTCACTTTTTTCAAAATTTATTTTATTTTTTTGATTTTTTCTTTTGAAATTTGAAAAACAGGTTAAAATAAGTAACTTTTATAAAACAACTATTTTTAAAAACAAACTATTAAGCCAGAAATAAGCAATCCAGCAGATTATGAAAAACAAGCTAAGACTAGGGTCAAATAAGCTATTAAGCTAACTAGAACTATTAAGCAAACTAAATTAAGCTAATCTAAACTAGATCCTATCTGAAAAAACTAAATTAAGCAGAATAAGCAACAATTTTAAGCAAATAAGCACAAAGTAATCAATAAGCTCAAGGGTTCTGATATGCAGGCCAAACAGACCAAAGTTGCTACTTCTAGCTTAAATAAAAGCACCTAGATGATAAGCAAATTTCATGAAACAGAAGATAGCTCAAGTACATACACCAATAAGCTCATAGACCAAGTTTCAGTCCAAGTAAAACTTATTAAGTGCTTAAAATTAAGCTGAGAAGGTAGCTATTCAAGACAAGTGTACACTGATTGCTCAGTGTATGCTTGTCTGAGTAGGTAGCTTTTGAGCTTATTTTAAAGCTCTAATAAGCTAAACTAAAGTCTGAAAATTAGGAATAAGCACAGAACTATAAGCAAATTACTTAAAAGTCAGGAAATTAAGCACTTAACACCATAAATAAGCACATGAATCATCCCTAGAAAAGTAGATCAGGACTGAATGGGAACTAGCTACTGATGCAAATTGAACACTGAAATCACCAAAAACCTATTCAAATCCTAGTGATATCAACCCAACTCTTGCAAATCCACTTAATGCACTAGATTGACCCTTTAGAAAGCAAAATCAAGTCCTAAAACTGCTTATTCCTATAATAAGCACTTGTGAGCAGGACATAACCTAAATACTATAATTTACAATCCAATCCTATAAAAACCTTCACTACAGATCAAATCAACCTACAAACTACTAATCTAAATCATTTTAAGCAAGATCAAAGCTTCCCTAAGTGCATATGAACAGTAATCAATCTTTTTGACCCATAATAAGCTTATGCCAAACACCCCCTTATATGTGACTATTTTGTATTTTAGCTAGCATAGACCAATTTAAGCTATAACTTTGAAAAACAGATAATCCACTGAGTATATTAAGCACTAGTGATCACTTTTCAACTATGAATAAGTCCTAAATAAGCTATGAACCACTTAACTAATTTTTTTGGTTTTTTAAGCTTTTTAAAGTTAAACTAGTAAAAGGCAATCAAATCTATCAAGTAAACATTAAACAACAATAACAAGAGCAAATAAGCTGAGATTAATAAAAAATATGCACTTAATGAACATAAATAAGCTATTTGAACTTAGAAACTTGGAAATTATTGAAACTTACAAAAGCCCATGCACAAACAGGGCATATAATGCTCGAGGAGCTACTCTACAAGCTCTAGCTTGTCAAATGACAAGCTAGTAACAGCAATAAGCCCTTCCAGGTCTGGCTTATCATCCATAACAGCTTATTTTGACTTTTGTTGACTTTTTTTGGATTTTTGAAATGAAAACAGATTTAAACAATAATAATCTCACAAATAACTATTAGAAGTTAATATGAGCTTATGCAAACAGAAATAGAGCTTATGGAATAGTAATAAGAGCTTATGGCATATTTCAAACAACCATAGAGCATGAAATTTTAAAGGACAGAATTTTAACTTAAAAACTTAAATCTTCATTAAACTTCAAAAGAGATTACAATACTTGAAAAGAAAATAAAATTTAAACTAAATAAGCTGTAAATAAGGTAGAAAACTAAAACTTAAATTAAAGCTTAAAAACTAACTGCCAAATAGGTTACAATAAGGTCCTATTTATACTAGTCCTAAGCTAGGGTTTCTTGTCACTCTTGTGTGCTTCATCTGTGTGTGAAAACAGTCTTGGAGGTTTCTTGTGCTTTCTCCGCTTCATTCACAGCCATTAGATTGGCTTGGTGACCACTTCAAGCAATCTTGGCCGTAGGATGATTTTTGGAGCCTTATAGTATCTCTTGGATTGCCAGCGTGGCTGGAGTCATGTGAAGGAGGGGGGACCATGGAGGAGCTGGATTTAGACTGTGGTGAGGGGAGAAAGTGACAGGGATGAAGGGCTTGAATTTGGCGGGTAAAAAGGTAATAATAGGGGAATTGGGTTGGGGGTTTAGTTTGGGCCGGATGTGGTTTTTTTTTTTTTTTTTTTTTTTTTTTTTTTCTTTTTTGGTTATAGTATTAGCTTTTGGTTTTGGCGGGTAAAAAGGTAATAATAGTTAGGATTAGGGTTAAATTAGTTTTAGGTGTAGGGGTTAAACTTGCCAACTTTGCAAACTTGATTCCAATGGTAATTTTTGATAAGTGGTTATAATTGAGGGTTGACTTTGACTTTTCTTTTCTTCATTAAATGCTCAAATGGTGTCGAGTCGATTCGACAATGTATCTTTTTGCCCTTTTTCCCATCCAAGCTCGGTTTTGTCCACTTTTGCCTTGTTTTCAATCCTTTTGTACCTAAAACACATAAAAACACAATCCAAGGATATTTGCAACAATATTTGGTTTATTTGGGTGTTTTTTGTCATTTTTGTGCGTTTTTCGGGTATAAAATGATAAGTAAAAGGCCACTCATCATCCCCGCACACTATCAATTGCTAGTCCCTAGCAATCCGATCATATAAAGTAATGAAAGGATCAAAAGAATATCAAGATTACCAAGAATACCCCGTTTGGCTTATTATATAATGCAAGTAATTTAAACGAGAATGGCATCATGGAACGAGAATCACACAAAATGGGTGATTCCGGGGAATTGTAATCGTCATCCTCTTTTTTATACTCCCCAACTAAGTTTAAAACCCTTGTGCAAACGTTTTTGTAAAATGCTAACACTACTTATATTAGTAATCTATGTAAGCCGAGACTTAACTTTTCACTCCCACAATTATTTAAGTACTTAGGTGAGTGTGCTTGTTTTCAAAATTTTGACCGCAAAAATTGACATTTATTATGGTTGTTATGTATTTAAGTCAAATACTAATTTACCGGGAACCTCAAAATCTAAGGATCAAAAAGGCCTTTTCCATGTGGCGGCTTTCTTCTCGGCACATCCCAAACCAGTTGGCTTTAGGTGACCAGGCTTTTGACACCTCACAGAGAATAGTACCAGAATCAGTGGGATTTCGATTTCAAAGATTTTAGATATTCCCACTAAGTTAGTATTTAAATACTTAAATAGATTGCAACAAACGATCATTTAGAGATTAGAGACTCAAAGGAGAGATCACTCCATGTAGTGACTTTCTTCTCGGCACATCCCAAACCAGTTGGTTTTAGGTGACCAGGCTTTTGACACCCCACAGAGAATAGTATCGGAGCTCACGGGACCTTTGAAATCAACAATCTACCAAATTACCGTCCAACCTTTAGACAATTTTGACGAATACTAGTTCAACTTCCGATTTAAATTTAAGAAAAAGCAAGTTTCGCACATATATTAATAAGTAACATAAACGTTTTTATTTAAACAACACACATTTTTTCATTTTTCTTCATTTTTCATCATTTTTTTTTCACAACATAATACTTGCAACTTCACTTATTTCATTTTGCAACATTCAAGCAATATTACTCACTCTATTTTGCAACATTTATTCCAATTTTAAGAAAGTATGCTTGTTCTAAAATTTAAATAAAAATTTGAACTAGTACTCTATATCAAGATTGTATAAAAATTTATTTTTGCTTAACAAAACGGTTTTTAACGTTCAAAGGTTTGAAAATAGCACTTATTTAGTCAGATTAGGAGCTCCTGGGAGGAAAAGCCATAGATTACTTATATAAGCTCTAAAGAGAACCAACTACTCCACGCTTAGCATTTTCATTTGCACAATTCGTAAAAACTTAGCCTAAACGTTAAGGGTAGCAGCCAAATCAACACTTTGGCAGAGTCGGGATTCCCCTTGTTCTAGCCTAATCAAGTCTAAACTTCCACTAATACCGAAGCATTAATGTATAGCAAATTATTATTTAATGTGCAAAGTATTTCTTTTTCATGCAAATTTTAACTTTATGACGATAAATTTTTTAAAATTTGGGTCAAAAAGGGGTGCTAGGGGACTAGTAGGTACAACATGTGAATTTTTTTAAAATTTGGGTCAAATTCTCAAGAATTCCCCCCCCCCCCCCCCCACACACTTAGAATTGAATATTGCCCTCAATATTCAAAGTACCGGCTATTATGCCGTCACTATAGAACGTAAAAAGGTAATACTACTAGCTAAGTGGGGAAACGAAATCTTTTTCACAAAAAGGATTAATAAGATATCCCTGGATAATTGTTAGTAAAAAGATCGGATATTGGGCGGCTGGATTGAAAACAGGCGCATCAATCATCACGATCTACGGGAATCCTGAAAACAAAGGCAAACATACAACAACAAAGCAACAAGTAGAGGAATTCCCCCACACTTAGTGTTAGAAAATAGAAAGAAGATAGAAGGATAAGCATGGGTTGCCACCCACGAAGCGCTTTGTTTATTAACGAGTCACGTAGCTTGACTCGCCTCGAATTTAATTGTCCATGGGGAAAGTTTGGAGATCCGGGACAACCATGGGTGGTATGTCCCCTCCAAAATAATGCTTCAACCTATGACCGTTCACCTTGAAGTTTGGTCCGTCGGTTTGAGATAACTCGACGGTTCCATATGGAAAAACTTGAGTAATGGTGAACGGCCCAGACCAACGGGTTTTTAGCTTGCCCGAGAAAATCTTTAATCGAGAATTGAAGAGAAGGACTCGATCGCCAACGTTAAAAACGCGGTTCTTGATTTTGGAGTCATGAATCCTCTTTGTTTTCTCTTTGTAGATTAAAGAGTTCTCATAGGCTTAAGCTCATTTAATTCGTTCATTTGAAGCTTTCGGTGATCACCCGCGGTCTTAAGGTCAAAGTTTGCATGCTTCAAGGCCCAATAGGCTTTGTGCTCGAGCTCGATCGGTAGATGACACGCCTTTTCGTACACAAGCTTGTAAGGAATGCACCCGATGGGTGTTTTATAAGCGGTACGGAAGGCCCATAGTGCATCATCTAATTTCTCCGACCAAGAGGCACGGTTTTCGCCTACGGTCCTTTCCAGAATTCTTTTCAAACCCCGGTTGGAAACTTCCACTTGCCCACTAGTTTGTGGGTGATATGCGGTAGCAAGACGGTGAGTGACACCGTACTTAAGCATGACCTTTGCAAGTTGGTCATTGCAAAAGTGCGTACCGCGATCACTAATGATAGCACAGGGAGTTCCAAACCGAGCAAAGAGAGATTTTAAAATTTTAACAACTACTCGGGCATCGTTGGTGGGGAGCGCTTTCGCTTCAACCCATTTAGACAAATAGTCGACCGCCACGAGTATGTACTTGTTCCCTCGTGAAGACGGGAACGGACCCATAAAATCGATGCCCCACACGTCAAAGATCTCGCAAACTTGAATTGCATTTTGAGGCATTTCGTCCTTTTACGAGATTTTTCCTTGACGTTGACAAGAGTCACATGACTTCACCAAGTCGTGGGCATCATGGTAAATAGTCGGCCAATAGAAACCGGAATCAAAGACTTTTTTAGCGGTGTAGCTGGCACCATGATGCCCCCCATGGGTCCATTATGGCAAGCCGTGAGAATGTCAACGGCTTCTTGGCCGTGAACACACTGTCTAATCACTTGATCGGCACAAATCTTAAACAAGTGGGGGTCGTCCCAAAAATAATGTTTCACATCTTTAAAGAATTTCTTCTTTTGCTGGGACGACATCCCTTTCACAATAAAATTCCCCGCATGGTAATTTGCAAAATCGGCAAACCATGGGGTACTAGGATCATTTTTTAACGAAATCATCCCAAGTGTCTCGAGAGGAAATGTTTCGGTAATTTCCTTTTTCTCGAGAACACCTTGATGAGGGTTCTCTAATCTAGACAAATGATCGGTGGCGAGATTCTCCGCTCCTTTTTTATCACGAATGATGACATCAAATTCTTGGAGAAGTAGAATCTACCGAAGTAATCTCGGTTTAGCATCTTGCTTAGCAAGGAGATACTTAAGAGCTGAATGATCCGTATACACTATGGTCTTTGATAAGACGAGATAAGGTCGAAACTTCTCAAAAGCATAGAAAACGGCTAATAACTCTTTCTCAGCAGTGGTATAATGAGATTGAGCATCATTCATTGTCTTACTTGCATAGTGTATCGGCTGAAAGTACTTAGATTTACGTTGCCCCAGGACTGCTCCAATAGCAAAATCACTAGCATCACACATGAGCTCAAAGGGCAAGTCCCAATCGGGGGCAACTAAGATCAGTGCTTCCGTTAATTTCTTTTTGAGAATTTTGAATGCTTCGATGCATTCTTTAGAGAAGAAGAACGGAGTATCTTTTTCAAGAAGATGGGTCAGAGGCCGGGCGATTTTAGAAAAATCTTGAATAAATCGACGGTAGAAACCGGCATGACCAAGGAAACTTCGAATTCCTTTGACGGTGGTGGGATGAGGTAGCTTACGATAACATCGACTTTAGCTCGATCGACCTCAATCCCGGCATTGGAAATTTTATGGCCGAGGACAATGCCCTCTTTAACCATGAAGTGGCACTTCTCCCAATTTAGAACAAGATTGGTGTCTTCACACCGTTTAAGCATTTTGTCTAAATGGGAGAGGCAAGATGAGAAAGAATTTCCATAAACCAAAAAATCATCCATAAACACTTCCATTGTTTTCTCGATCATATCATGGAATATGGCCATCATGCACCTTTGGAATGTGCCCGGAGCATTGCATAAGCCAAAAGGCATACGTCGGTAGGCAAACGTACCATAAGGGCAAGTGAAGGTGGTCTTTTCCTGATCTTGCAGGTCAATTGGTATTTGGAAATACCCGAAAAAGCCATCGAGAAAACAATAGTACTCATTTCCCGCTAAACGCTCAAGCATTTGATCTATAAAAGGAAGCGGAAAATGGTCTTTACGAGTGGCATTGGTATATGCTTAAACACATACCTTTATTTGACCAAAACCGGACCCAAATAGACCAAAAACTAACCATAAATGCCAAAGATATTTGTGTTTTTGTGTTTGTTTCTATGCAGGTACGGATATCATGAAAAAGGGACAAAATCAAGCAAAATCCGAGAAAATGAGCACGAGACGTGGAAAAGAGATTTATAGAGCCGAAGCCGGGGAAAATTTCGTCAAAGATAATATTTTTGAAGAATGACCCTTGGATTATTTTTACTTGGCAAAAATTACCCTTGGATGAAATTTGAAGAAATGGCAATTATGGTCCTTGGAGTTTCAAGATTATCACTTTTGGTCCCTAAAACTAAACTTAAATCTACCCCTAACCAAACCAACCAGATCCTAAATTTACTACATCCCAATCCCACTAACTTTATCCTACACAACCCATTTAACACCCTAACCCACTATCCCCCACAATCGGCCCAATCCTTAACATTAAAACCGACCCAAGCCCATCTTAACTAAAACCGACCCACCCTCCTAAAGTTAATATAACACCGGATTCTAAACATTTGGTCAAACCCCCAATTAAAAGGGTCAAAATCCCTAACACCACTTATCTTCTTCAATCCTCCAAACCTCCCTTAATCCTCTGATAATCACTCAACCGTCCCTTTCACACTCACTACCGGCCAAGAACACCACATGGGTGTTGTCTCTGGTCCCCTCCATCCACCTCATCGATCCGAAACAACCAAAAGGAGATCAACGGCCAAGAGTAAAAGTTTTGGGGAGCACGTATGATCCAAGGGTTCAAGAAGAAACACAAAACGCAAGAAAGGAGACATACTCACACAAGAAACACACTTAGCTGCTAGGGTTTTGTAAATTTTTTAGTATAAATATATGCGGAGTAGCAGATTTTTTTTTTTTTGTCCCATTTTTCATGTTTCAGAAAAATGTTGACCATTTTAATTGTTTGATGTTTTTTTAGTGTAGAATTTAAATTAAGTTGTAATTTCTGCTCATTTAATTTTCCTGTTAATGCAAGTTAAATTTTCTAGTTTCATTGTTTGGTCAACTTTTGGTCAACTGCCTCATTTCTGCTTATTTGTTGTTTGTTACTGCTTTTCTTATAAGTTCTTGGTAGTTTATAATAGGTTAAGAGCTTTTGTGTTAGTTTTGCCCTTTTCAGCCCATAGTTCTTATAGTTCTTGTTACTGCTTTTCTTATAAGTTCTTGTTAGTTTTGCTACTGAGTTTGTTTTGTATATGTGATGATTTTAGTGATTGTTAAGAGTTAATCAATATCAGTAGGTAAATTGGCGTTTGACTTATTTTTTTTAGTTCTAGGATTTAAGACCTGCACTTGTTCCTTTTTGCCCCAGCTGCCCTTTTGAGATCAAAAGGGCAGCTGGGGCAAAAAGGAACAAGTGCTGGTCTTAAATCCTAGAACTAAAAAAAATAAGTCAAACGCCAATTTACCTACTGATATTGATTAACTCTTAACAATCACTAAAATCATCACATATACAAAACAAACTCAGTAGCAAAACTAACAAGAACTTATAAGAAAAGTAGTAACAAGAACTATAAGAACTATGGGCTGAAAAGGGCAAAACTAACACAAAAGCTCTTAACCTATTATAAACTACCAAGAACTTATAAGAAAAGCGAGTAACAAACAACAAATAAGCAGAAATGAGGCAGTTGACCAAAAGTTGACCAAACAATGAAACTAGAAAATTTAACTTGCATTAACAGGAAAATTAAATGAGCAGAAATTACAACTTAATTTAAATTCTACACTAAAAAAACATCAAACAATTAAAATGGTCAACACTTTTCTAAAACATGAAAAATGGGACAAAAAAAAATCTGCTACTCCGCATATATTTATACTAAAAAATTTACAAAACCCTAGCAGCTAAGTGTGTTTCTTGTGTGAGTATGTCTCCTTTCTTGCGTTTGTGTTTCTTCTTGAACCCTTGGATCATACGTGCTCCCCAAAACTTTTACTCTTGGCCGTTGATCTCCTTTTGGTTGTTTCGGATCGATGAGGTGGATGGAGGGGACCAGAGACAACACCCATGTGGTGTTCTTGGCCGGTAGTGAGTGTGAAAGGGACGGTTGAGTGATTATCAGAGGATTAAGGGAGGTTTGGAGGATTGAAGAAGATAAGTGGTGTTAGGGATTTTGACCCTTTTAATTGGGGGTTTGACCAAATGTTTAGAATCCGGTGTTATATTAACTTTAGGAGGGTGGGTCGGTTTTAGTTAAGATGGGCTTGGGTCGGTTTTAATGTTAAGGATTGGGCCGATTGTGGGGGATAGTGGGTTAGGGTGTTAAATGGGTTGTGTAGGATAAAGTTAGTGGGATTGGGATGTAGTAAATTTAGGATCCGGTTGGTTTGGTTAGGGGTAGATTTAAGTTTAGTTTTAGGGACCAAAAGTGATAATCTTGAAACTCCAAGGACCATAATTGCCATTTCTTCAAATTTCATCCAAGGGTAATTTTTGCCAAGTAAAAATAATCCAAGGGTCATTCTTCAAAAATATTATCTTTGACGAAATTTTCCCCGGCTTCGGCTCTATAAATCTCTTTTCCACGTCTCGTGCTCATTTTCTCGGATTTTGCTTGATTTTGTCCCTTTTTCATGATATCCGTACCTGCATAGAAACAAACACAAAAACACAAATATCTTTGGCATTTATGGTTAGTTTTTGGTCTATTTGGGTCCGGTTTTGGTCAAATAAAGGTATGTGTTTAAGCACATACCAAAATTCCCCCAGACTAAGATATTGACGTGTCCTCACGCAATGTTATAAAAACACGTTTTTAAATCCAAAAATTTCTAATCTCTTTTTACTAACTTTGAGAAGTAGCAAAATTTTCAAAAGAGATTAAGAAATCTTAAGTTCTAAAAACTCCCTGATTTTGCATTTTATTCTATTTTTGTATTTTTTTTTTCATAATAATGTGACGGCTTTGTTGACAATCATTATCTCACGATAACTTTTAGGGTCATTGAGCAGGAAACACGACACAAGAGGAAGTGACCATAAGGATAAAATTCGTCGTCCCCGATTTTTCACGAGTCCCCAAACTAAGCTTAAAAACGAAATCATTGTCTATTTACAAGTTAGATGCCAACACTACCCATGAAAGTTACTTGTGTAATTACCTCTTGCTCCCATTTTTCCTAATTTCCTCTATTTATTTTATTTTTGTGAGAAATGAATTTCTTCATATTCTCGTTTTGATAAGTTTTAGTGCCGATAAAGATACTAAATTAAGACGCTAATTAGTTTTCAATCTTCTCTCGAGAATCGTTGTTTCAAAAATGAGGTCCACATCAAGGCTTTTATTTATATTTTTGACTTTTGCAATTTTTTTTTTTCTTTTTTTTTTTTTTTTTTTTTTTTTTTTTTTTTTTTTTTCACTAACTTTTCACTCGCGTACCCTAAACGACGGACCTTCACGGTTTAATTCCAAGACCTTACACCTTTCGGAATAAAGGATCCAAGGGCCGTTACAACGGAGTGTTCCAAGACTCTAGACATTCCTGAAAAGAGGATCCAAGGGCCGGTGTAAGAGGGTAGCCAAGACCTAAACGCCTTTCGGAAATAAGGATCCAAGGCCCGATCTCGAATCCGTAGCTTAGAGCACTTAACTTATTATTATTAAACTTATTTATTGAGGAACCTTGATGTGTACCCAATTTTCAAAACAAGGATTCTTTTAAGAAGACCAAGAACTAATCATCGGCAAAACCTAACATCTTTAATTATTCTTACAGATATATATAGTGAAACAATTTTGTGGGAGCAAAAGGCCACAAGTAGCTTCGATGAGCTCTAAAGAGAACCAACTACTCCACGCTTGGCATCTAACTTCTAAATAAACTCTATCATTTCTCGTTCTTCGCAAATTTAAAATCTTAAATAATAAGATCCGCGAATGCTTAGCCTTATAATCAAGCCATGCATATATAAAGTCGATACGGGAACTTGCAAACTCTTGAAAAGAATTCGCATTTTATAGCTCCTGGTGTAAAAGACTAGCACGAGCTTATAGATTATAAATGGTTAAGGGGACAAGCTAGGGCTCAACACGCCCGGTCAAGTCAGAATTTTATTCCTACTCTCACCAGCGGAAAGTCAACAAAAATGTCAAAATTTATTATATTTTTGCAAAAAATTTTTAAATTTTCTCATTTTTTTTTGGATTTTTTCAAATTTTGAGGAAAAATGGGGTTGCGAGAGAAAACGGCAAAAATGCAAGGCAAAAATCAAATCGAAAGATTACCCCCCCAGACTAAAACGAGACATTGTCCTCAATGTCTTAAAGGTAAGGGTTCTCCTACATAAATCTAAGGCCGTTTATGAATTATGCCAAAGATAAACGTAAAACGATAAGATTAAGGATATCGATGAGCAACGAATGATGAAACTCGAGTGGAGAGAAGCAACCACGAGCACGAGAGTCTTCATCAATCGGGCAAACTTGGACATACACAAACAACCACGAAACACAAGATATGGAAGAGGAAGCCCTCCTCACGTTTATTAAGAAAATAGAAAGAAGATAGATGGATAAGCATGGGGTGCCTCCCACGAAGCGCTTGTTTTTTATCGAGTCGGAAAGCTTAGACTCGCCCCGAATTCATTTGTCCTTGGGGGAGCAGGTGGAAAAGAAAATCTCAATCGGACTTTCATCCAAGATGTTTGGATAAACATTGAAGCATACGAAAGTTCCACTCCGATGAGATACCCACGGCTCAAAAGAAGGAGAGATGCCGGGGTCAAAGATGGTGTCTTCACTCCCGAAGGAGTGAAGGAGAAGAGAAGTCACCGGGTAGGTGAAGAAGGGAAGAAAGATCATTATCAGAATGGGAATCCATTCTTCATCAATAAAAACCTCGGGAGGGAGGGTTGGAATGATATCATCGACAAGCAAACTCTTAGGATAGAGTAGATCTCCCCCCGGGTCAGGATCTTCCTTAAAGGCAAAGTAATCATACTCCGGAGGAGGTATGATATGAGTGAGTTCACCGGAGAACTCCTCATGAAGAGAATCAATCATATGATGATAATTTGTGAGCTCGGGTTCCGTCACAGACTCATCACTCTCCTCCATCTAACTATCAAAGATAGGGTTATCTGAAATGAAAGTAAAGTCAGACCCGAAATCAAATAGAGGATTGGTGAAAGTCGTGTTGAATGTTGCGGAAACAAGCTCATCAAATTCTTTTGAAGGATTGATTTCAACTTCCTTCGGAGGGAGAGAAGGTAATGGTTCATCGTTCAATAGTTTTTCAAGAAAAAGAATATCTCCCTCCGGATCAAGACAAGAATCATCAATTTCTGGCGAAATTGATTCATCTTTAAGACAAGCATCGATCTCTTCCAAGAGAGGATCACTTCCCTCAAACGGAGTGAGGGAAGGGGAAGAGTCGGAAATGATAGGCGGAGTGGGATTGCCACTCGGAGGTTCATCTGATATTTGAAGATCTGCAGGGGCACACTCCTCGTCATAAACGTCGCCGATCTTATGCTTAAAATATAGAGCTCTTATAACTTGCCACCGCTCTTCTTCTAATAATTCACCCATAGTTCTTGTATCTTCCTGCTTTTCAACAGGTGCGACAGCAACTGGTGAACTACTACAAAGCTTCTGCTGGACGGGAGTGGCTGCAGCTGACGAACTCTCACAAACTCCCCACGTAGAATCCTCATCATCGTCATCATCGTAAACAAAAGTTTGACGATATTGGGAGCTTACTCTAGCTGCTTGTTCTTCCGCTAGAAGTTCTCCATAAGTTTTCTGACGAGGTTCTTCATGGGGACGTCTTTTACTAAGAAATTCCTTAAGTTCATTTAGTGCATTTTGAAAATCACGGAGAATTTCTGGATTGATAGGCTGAGGTGGTGTTTGAATCGTTTCATACTGTGGAGGTTGGTCATGATAAGAATAATCATAATTGTTACAAGGACCACACTCATAGACAAGCGGATTCCTCGTTTGACAATCAGAGTTATAGTGAGGACCTCCACAGTACTCATAACAATATGATTGTTGTGACTGATTCGGTGAATTATGTGGATAATGGTCATAACCGAAGTTTTGATTACATGGAACTTGCTCATAGACAAACATGTTCCCTGTTTGACAATCAAAACCCGGGTGAGGATTACCTCCACAATATTCACAGGAATATGTTTCCATCTCATGGTGTGGTGGCTGGTTGAAAAAGTCGGTTGTTTCATGGTAGGAATAAGGGTTTTGGTCATAGACAAACCCGTTTCCCGATTCCACCATGCTACAACCGGGACAATTCCCACCATTATGAGGACCGCCACACCATTGGCAACCATAATGGTAAGATGAAGACATAGAGAAGAGGAATTAAACGGATAGAGGGATAGAGATAAAGAATTAAACGGATAAGAGGATTGAGAAGAATATTTTTGGATTTTTAAATTTTAGAAACATTGAAAATCACAAAAGAAAAAGGAAAATAAATTTTGAAGAGAAAATCTTTTTGGGTTTTTATAAAAAATATTTACAAATGAAAACGATAACTCCACGAGGAAGGGTCTTCAAAACACGAATCGAAAAACGGAATCACGCACTCACTTCAACCTTCCCCGGCAGCGGCGCCAAAAATTGATTTGTTCAAAACAATTTATATCCCAAAAAGGAGAATTGCAAAGGAAATATGCAAAACCCTAGGTTCGTTGTCCCGACGAAGATCGAATGGAATTTGTGTTCCCGGGACGTGATTCGTGCAGTGAATGAGAAAAAGAGTGATTGATTTTTGGATTACACTACTAATATTAAAATAACAAACAAGATAAACTAATTAAACTAAGCTAATGTAACAATTAAACTAAGCATTTAACCTAAAAACAAAAAAATTGAATTTAAAAACGGGACGCGACGTAATTTAAAAACGTGAATAAAAGTGAAATGCTAAATTCTAAGCCTTAAAATTTTGAAAATAATTTTCCTATATTAAAACCGATAAAAGAAAATTTTGGAAAAAAGAAAAATATTTTTTTTGACTTTTTAATTAATTAATATGATTTAAAAACTAATTTAAACTATTTAAATGCTTTAAAAATAGAAAACAAATTTGGAAATAAAAGATAAAATAGTTAACAAGACTAAATGCATTATAACAGATTAGATTAAAAAGAGAGAACATGAGATAAAAAAATTCAAAGTGACCACAATAAGCTATTAAAACTATTCTAATAATCTAATGACATCAAAATACGCTAAGAACTAAAATGAAACTATAATAAGCCATGAATTCCTATCAACTACAATAGCAACCAAACTCTATTTTTAAAAAGAACTACAACTAAAAACAATGAAATTTGAGTAAATTAAAAATCATAAAAAATCTGCAAAAACTGGAAACTAAAAAAAAAATGGTCTGCTGGTATTGTTCTTGGGCAGCTGATCTAGGCTTAAATAAGCTATGAAAACAAGCTCTAAACTTCCAAATAAGCTTAAACAGATGCAAACTAACTGGCAAGCTACTAATATGACAAAATTCAAAACCTAAATCCTATTTTTACTAAAAAAAAAAAAAATTGCAAAAGCCAAAAATATAAACAAAAACCTTGATGTGGACCTCATTTTTCAAAACAAGGATTCTTTTAAGAAGACTAAGAACTAATCATCGGCAAAACCTAACATCTTTAATTATTCTTACAGATATATATAGTGAAACAATTTTGTGGGTGCAAAAGGCCACAAGTAGCTTCGATGAGCTCTAAAGAGAACCAACTACTCCACGCTTGGCATCTAACTTCTAAATAAACTCTATCATTTCTCGTTCTTCGCAAATTTAAAATCTTAAATAATAAGATCCGCGAATGCTTAGCCTTATAATCAAGCCATGCATATATAAAGTCGATACGGGAACTTGCAAACTCTTGAAAAGAATTCGCATTTTATAGCTCCTGGTGTAAAAGACTAGCACGAGCTTATAGATTATAAATGGTTAAGGGGACAAGCTAGGGCTCAACACGCCCGGTCAAGTCAGAATTTTATTCCTACTCTCACCAGCGGAAAGTCAACAAAAATGTCAAAATTTATTATATTTTTGCAAAAAATTTTTAAATTTTCTCATTTTTTTTTTGGATTTTTTCAAATTTTGAGGAAAAATGGGGTTGCGAGAGAAAACGCCAAAAATGCAAGGCAAAAATCAAATCGAAAGATTAGGCATCATTGAGTTTACGATAATCAATACACACTCTCCATCCGATGACGAGACGTGTGGGAATCAACTTATTCTATTCATTAGTAATGACGGTCATACCCCCTTTCTTGGGTACACAATAGACAGGACTAACCCACGGGCTATCGGAGATAGGGTAAATCATTCCGGCATCAAGGAGTTTAAGAACTTCCTTTTTGATAACCTCATGAATTTTCGGGTTTACCCTTCTTTGTTGTTGCACCACGGGCTTGAAATCATCCTCCATTAAGATCTTGTGAGTACAAAAACAAGGGTCAATACCCTTTATATCTGAGATCTGCCAAGCGATGGCACTCTTATGATTCTTAAGCATGGCTAGAAGTTGGGTCTTCTCTTCTCTTCATCTTTTAAATCTTTAGAAATGATGACGGGAAATTTGTTGGTATTTTCTAAGAAAGCATATTCGAGATGAGGAGGTAAATCCTTGAGCTCGAGCTCCGGAGGATTAGACGGCTTAATTTCTTTAATTTCTTCCATATGAATTTCCTTTGGAGGGAGAGAAGGTGACGGATCATCATTAAGTAACTTCTCGAGGAGGAGAATGACTCCCTCCGGATCAAAGTCGGTATCATCAATTTCCAGTGAAATCGAATCATTTTTTAGACAAGCATCGATCTCTTCCAAAACGAAGTCACTTCCCTCAAACGGAGTGAAGGAAGGGGAAGAGTCGGAAATAATAGGTTGAGAAGAAGGAGTGGGATTGCCACTCAAAGATTTGTTTGAAAATCCAAGAAATTCTTGAGCATACTCCTCCGAAGCAATGTCTATGACATCAATTCGATTTACCGATGTATCATCGTAGTTGGAGGAGTATCTCGAAGTTTGATCGAGTCAAAAAGTCACGACTTTGTCATCAACACGTAGAGTAAGCTCTTCACCATAAACGTCAATCAAAGCACGCCCCGTTCTCAAGAACGATCTTCCAAGTATTATAGGAACTCGGGGGTCTGTATCAAAATCTACAACGATGAAATCGGCCAAAAAATGGAACTTCCCCACTTTCACGAAAACATCTTCGGCTACACCCATAGGACGAGTAATCGACCGATCGGCTAGCTCAAGAGTCATACGTGTATGGGTCAGTTCTGGGAGAGAAACCTTTTTCCAAACGGAGAATGGCATGAGATTGATGCTAGCGCCAAGATCGGCCAAGGCGAGACACTCAATCATTCCCGGGAAATCGCAAGGGATGAGAAACTTGCCGGGGTCTCCTAATTTTTCTGGAAGTTTTTTAAGGAGAACCGCCGAGCAACGCTCATTCAGCGGCGTCTTAGCTAATTCAAATAATTTCTCTTTGTTACTGAACAAATTTTTGATTGTCGAAGCAAAATTTGGCATGAGAAGAAGAGCATCCGCAAAGCTTATGTCAAAATGCAAATCTTGGAAGATTTGGAAAAGTTTCTCAATTTGAATGTTGGCTTTTTTACGGAGATTCTGATCGTTTAATCTTGATGGGTATGGAATTGACGGTTTAGGATTAGACTTTTGATGATTAGCGGGAGCAACTTTTGGCTCTAGAATTGGGATAACCGGAGGCTGGAAGTCCTTGGTACTTCCGTTATTAGTAGGAAGTTCCTTATCCTTGGTCACCTCGGTCTCACGGTCAACCACTTTTGGAGAAGAAGAAGTAGTAGTTGGAACCGTGGGTCCTTCGTAAGCTACACCACTTTGGGTGGTGATGGTTTTCAATTCACCTTTTGGATTTGGAATTGTGTTGCCCGGGAGAGATCCCGAAGCTGAAGCTTGATGAAATTGATTAATGAGAGTATCAAACATATTTTCAATTTTGGTTTGAGATTGATCAATTTTGTTCTTAAGCTTATTACCCTGCTTAGTCATTGAATTTTGAAAATCGTTTTTCAAAGTTGTGATCTGATTCTGCATAGCCCTCATGTTAGCCTCATTTGTCTTAATGTAATTTGCAAGATCATTGGAGGGAACAATCGGGGATGGGTAATTTGGAGCTTGAAACCCTTGATTGAAATTAACCCCTTGAGTTGGGTATTGATTAATTGGGTCTTGAAATTGATTTTGAATGTTTTGCCCTCTTCCTGGGTTGAATCTATTTTGATTAGATTGAGAAAACCCGGGTGGTCCTGCTTGATTGCTAGCACGATAGCTCGGGTCAACTTGAGGACGGTATTGAGTACCTCCTTGGTTGTAAGACCCGGCTACGGCATTGATCTCAAAAGGCCGGCCATCGGTGGCGGTACAATTGTAATAAGCATGAGGACCACCACATGTAACACAAATTTCTTCCATCGCTTTGACTTGAGTGGGTGGAGAAGTTGGTGGGGTAGGAGAAAGATTTTTCTGATTAGAAAGAATCAAAGCTTGGATCGCATCCGTAAGCTTATCAATTTTAGCCTCCGTGCTAGAAACTTGGGTACTCAGCTTTGAAACAACCGGTTTGTTTCGTGAGGTAGGCACCTTTGACTTATTTTTGATAATAGTCAATATGTCTCTTGGATTTCGATTCAAAATGTTGCCACCGGCGGCCGCATTTAATGAATCTTGATCATTTTGCGTTAAAGCATTGTAGAATGTATCAATTTGATGCAACTCGGAGAAACCGTGATGAGGGCATTTTCGTAGGAGATCCTTGAATCGTTCCCATGCCTCACCAAAGTTCTCATCAAACCGTTGCTAGAAATTGGTGATATCATTCTTGAGATTAGTTGTTTTAAACGGAGGGAAGAAATGATTCACGAACTTGGAGACAAGGTCTTCCCAAGTTGTGATGGATCGAGGGGGCTCTTTTTCTAGCCATATCCGGGCTGCCCCCTCTAAAGAGAATGGAAATAGTATCAACCTGATTGCACTGTGAGGGACATCCCGATACTTCATAGTTGAGGTCAACTTGTTAAACCATCGGATGTGTGCGTGGGGATCGTCCCTTTCAAAACCGTGAAATTGGTTTGATGTGATTAGTTAAATTAAACCTGTTTTAAGTTCAAAATTCTCGGATAAGATTTGTGGTAAGACGATTGCATCTCCATAACCCTCGGTGGGTGCTTGGAGTAGCTCCGACATCGTTCGGGTGTCCGCCATCTCGGTAATGGGAATATCAACTTGAGTACGTAACTCGGGTACGTTTACTCTTTTGTGTCGACGAGAACGATGAGTCGATATGAGAGAAGATTTATCAATTAAGTTTGATTTGGAACGGGTGAGCATACACCAAAAAGAAAATAAATTTAAAAGAAAAATGAATTTGGAAAAGGAAAATCTTTCAAGTTTTTATATTTATAAAAATTTGAAAAACAAATATTTTTTTGCAATCGATCCCTCAACCGGAACTTGTTTCTTTTTAGACTACTCGCAAAGTGGCGGAAGAGAAGAATGGATCTCTTTTCGGTTTGCAATTTAATGTCAAAACCTCCTTAAACCCCTTGTATAGGTTGTAATCTAAAAATAATCCGAAAACAATTGATTTCATGATTTGTTTTGTTGGTTTTTTTACTTTTTTTTTTGGTATTATAAACACTTTAGGAAAAGTGTTTTGGTTTTTTAATTTTTACTTTTTTTATAATAAGAAAATATTTACAAATGAAAACGATAACTTCACGAGGAAGGGTCTTCAAAACACGAATCGACGAACGGGAATCAAAAACTCACTTCAACCTTCCCTGGCAGCGGCGCCAAAAATAGATTCTTTGAAATCAATATATAAATATTTCCAAAGAATACAAGAAGGAGATATGTAAACCCGAGTCCTTTTCCCGACAAAGGATGAATGGAATTAGTGATTTTGAGTCGTGATTTTGTGTCGTGAATGGTGAAAATATGAGATTTTGGATTTTTAAGCTAAATTTTATAAACATAAACTAAAAACAAGTAATAAAGCAAGCAAAACAATTATGAAAAGCTAACGTAAGCAAAAACGTAAAAGGAACCTAAAAACGAGCACGCTCGGGCTAATCCCGAGCCTAAAAGGTAAAATCTGAAAAATACTAACCCTATAAATGTAAAACTAATTTTCCTAAGTCCTAAATGATAAAATAAAATTTTAGAAAAAAGAAAATTATTTTTTTGATTTATATTTTATTTATTATGATTTAAAAACTAACTTTAAAAGAAAAATTAATTAAAAATTCTAAATGAAAATGGAAAAATCTGAAAATTTAAAGGAAAGTACTTTAGAATAGGCAGATTCAAAGAAAAATAAAAAGAAGGTAAATGCATATTCAGATAAGCAGTTAATAAGCTAAACTAGTATTTAATTGTTTAAAAGGAAAATAATGTATAAATGAAATAAGAAGGAAACATGTAACAGAAAAGACCCAAGGGCGCTAGTGGTTCTGTGTGTGGTGTGTGAGGTAATGTGTGTGGTGAGGTCTCAGGTTCGAATCCTGGCCTCACTTTTTTTCAAAATTTATTTTATTTTTTTGATTTTTTCTTTTGAAATTTGAAAAACAGGTTAAAATAAGTAACTTTTATAAAACAACTATTTTTAAAAACTAACTAATAAGCCAGAAATAAGCAATCCAGAGAGCAGATTATGAAAAACAAGCTAAGACTAGGGTCAAATAAGCTATTAAGCTAACTAGAACTATTAAGCAAACTAAATTAAGCTAATCTAAACTAGATCATATCTGAAAAAACTAAATTAAGCAGAATGAGCAACAATTTTAAGCAAATAAGCACAAAGTAATCAATAAGCTCAAGGCTTCTGATATGCAGGCCAAACAGACCAAAGTTGCTACTTCTAGCTTAAATAAAAGCACCTAGATGATAAGCAAATTTCATGAAACAGAAGATAGCTCAAGTACATACACCAATAAGCTCATAGACCAAGTTTCAGTCCAAGTAAAACTTATTAAGTGCTTAAATTTAAGCTGAGAAGGTAGCTATTCAAGACAAGTGTACACTGATTGCTCAGTGTATGCTTGTCTGAGTAGGTAGCTTTTGAGCTTATTTTAAAGCTCTAATAAGCTAAACTAAAGTCTGAAAATTAGGAATAAGCACATAACTATAAGCAAATTACTTAAAAGTCAGGAAATTAAGCACTGAACACCACAAATAAGCACATGAATCATCCCTAGAAAAGTAGATTAGGACTGAATGGGAACTAGCTACTGATGCAAATTGAACACTGAAATCACCAAAAACCTATTCAAATCCTAGTGATATCAACCCAACTCTTGCAAATCCACTTAATGCACTAGATTGACCCTTTAGAAAGCAAAATCAAGTCCTAAAACTGCTTATTCCTATAATAAGCACTTGCGAGCAGGACATAACCTAAATACTATAATTTACAATCCAATCCTATAAAAACCTTCACTACAGATCAAATCAACCTACAAACTATTAATCTAAACCATTTTAAGCGAGATCAAAGCTTCCCTAAGTGCATATGAACAGTAATAAATCTTTTTGACCTTTAATAAGCTTATGCCAAACACCCCCTTATATGTGACTGTTTTGAATTTTAGCTAGCATAGACCAATTTAAGCTATAACTTTGAAAAACAGATAATCCACTAAGTATATTAAGCACTAGTGATCACTTTTCAACTATGAATAAGTCCTAAATAAGCTATGAACCACTTAACTAAGTTTTTTTTGGTTTTTTAAGCTTTTTAAAGTTAAACTAGTAAAAGGCAATCAAATCTATCAAGTAAACATTAAACAACAATAACAAGAGCAAATAAGCTGAGATTAATAAAAAATAAGCACTTAATGAACAGAAATAAGCTATTTGAACTTAGAAACTTGGAAATTATTGAAACTTACAAAAGCCCATGCACAAACAGGGCATATAATGCTCGAGGAGCTACTCTACAAGCTCTAGCTTGTCAAATGACAAGCTAGTAACAGCAATAAGCCCTTCCAGGTCTGGCTTATCATCCACAACAGCTTATTTTGACTTTTGTTGACTTTTTTTGGATTTTTGAAATGAAAACAGATTTAAACAATAATAAGCTCACAAATAACTATTAGAAGTTAATATGAGCTTATGCAAACAGAAATAGAGCTTATGGAATAGTAATAAGAGCTTATGGCATATTTCAAACAACCATAGAGCATGAAATTTAAAAGGACAGAATTTTAACTTAAAAACTTAAATCTTCATTAAACTTCAAAAGAGATTACAATACTTGAAAAGAAAATACAATTTAAACTAAATAAGCTGTAAATAAGGTAGAAAACTAAAACTTAAATTAAAGCTTAAAAACTAACTGCCAAATAGGCTACAATAAGGTCCTATTTATACTAGTCCTAAGCTAGGGTTTCTTGTCACTCTTGTGTGCTTCTTCTGTGTGTGAAACAGTCTTGGAGGTCTCTTGTGCTTTCTCAACTTTCTCACATTTTTGTCGACTTTCTGGACCTTATCAACTTTCTCAAAGTTATCTAGTTTCTGGACTAGTTACCAAGTTTGTGAGATCTATCAAGTTTCTAATAATCTACCAAGTTTCTAGTGTAAAATCCTCCGAGTTTCAACGATTGAATTCTCCGAGTTTCTAGAGTAAAATCCTCCGAGTTTCTTCAAGTTCTTCAATGTTCAAAAACCTAATCTACAACAACAACCAATATTATCCTTTAAAGATCCTACATCCACAAGTTACTTCAAGATGTCTCAACCACCATATCATAACTACTTCTATAATCAACAACAACAACAGTATCGTCAACAACAACCATATCCTCAACAGTATCCTCAACCACAATATCAACCACAGTATCAAGAACAACACATGTTAATGCAGCAACATCAATTTCTTCCACAGTAACAAGTCCCTCAACAACCAATGCAAAGTTACCAACCTCCTTCAAGAGAACCACAATGGTTTAACAAAATGTGCGAAGCTATAAGCAGTCAACAGTCGAGACATGAAGCAGGGTCTTTGGACACACCATTAATGTTAACACCAGGGAATTATGTGTAGTGGTCCAGCCGTTTTCTCCGATTCATCGAACTAAAGAAACCTCATGGGAAGTATCTGAAGAAGGTTATCATTGATGGACCGTATCCAGCTCCTACTACTACCATTCCAACAGATCCAAATCATGTTCCTCCAAGAGAAGCTACAACAACCCCTATTCCTCTAGCTCAACTCACCACAGAACAAGTTCTTCAACAAGAAGCTAATGAGTTAGCCATGTCTTACATCCTCCAAGGGATTCCAAATCCTATCTTCAGGAGCATCGATGCACAAAAGACAGCAAAGGATATGTGGGAGCATGTGTACCTTCTCATGGAAGGTACTGAGTTAAATCAGGAAGACTTGGAATCTAAGCTCTATATGGAGTACACACATTTCACCATTGAAGCTAGAGAATCTTTGGAATCATACTACCATCGGTTTACCAACATTATCAACGATCTGGATCGTCACAACATCATTTTAACAAAGATTGCTGTGAACTCTAAGTTTCTAGGGTGTCTCGGACCGGATTGGCAAAAGTATGTGACTTTCGTTAGACAAGCCAAGAATCTACACAACGCATCTTATGGGCTGTTGTATGATTACCTCAAACATCACCAATCCGAAGTTGACAAGGACCGAGCTGCTCGTGGTGGATTTTCATCATTACCTACTTCAAACTCACTTGCTCTAATGGCTCAATCTCACTTTGCACCACCAAATCAGGATTTTGTTCAACCACCACCACTTCATTCGGGTTATCCTTTAAAACCTTCAAACCAACTTGTCCCATATGAAGCACCTTCACAATACTATGATAATCAACTCATCTCATACGACAGCACTGATTATAGTATGTACTCCAACGTTGACAACGATGAAGATGATGCCTTTAACTCTTTGAATGAGGGATTTGCGTTGATTGCTCGCGCCTTTATCAAATTCTCCAACAAGTCCAACAATCGTTTAAGGTCTTCATCAAACACAAGGAATCAAGCCGTGGTTAATGATGGAAGGGTTGAAATTCAGAACATGGCTTCAGGAAGGTTTGGATCAGGAAATTATATGGGGAATTCAAGTGGTCAAAGGTTCAGTTCAGGAGGAAGTGGTAGAAACAACATGGGTAATACACATAGGAGGACTCAGATTGCAGATAAAGGTAAAAGGGATTGCAAATACATGAATCACATGCTACAATTGTGGTGGGAATGGTCATATGGCAAATTCATGCCCAAAGCCAAGGACAATGGGCAGTGCTTATCATAAGGAGGCTCTCCTTCTGGAATTGAAAGATGAAAAAGCTGGTGGTACTTTGACCGAGAAAGACCACAACTTTATGGAAAATGCATTCTCAGATGATGAAATGGAAGACCTTGAGGCAAATGCAGCCGTAATGTTGATGGCAAACATGCAAGAGATGAATATGAGTGAGACAGGCCCGGTCTATGATACCGACGACTTATCTCAGGTATCTGAATCTAATTGTCTTATTCATGAAATTGCATCACCATCTGCATCTTCATCTGCACAAGAAAATATGGGTCAAAATGACTCATCATTATCATCTTAAGACAATGACCAAATAAACACCGTTGTTATATTTGATGATGATCAAATTAACCCCGTTGTTTCATTTGATGATTCTTTTGATAATGAAAATCATGATCACATTGAACAAAATGATCTTATGCATGATACAGATCCAGAGCTTATGACCTTATTGTTGACCACTCAAACACAGTTAAATGCACAAAAATCTCAGACTGATAAATGCAATGATATTAACAGAAACTTAAAAGCCAAAGTTGCATTGTTAACCAAGGATCTTGAGTGCTGCAAGCAACAACTTTCAAATTTTGAAAACAAAGAAAAACGTGAGAAAAGCTTTGAGTCTGCATTCCAAGAGTCATACATGAAGGTTCAAAATTTAGAACATCAAGTTCGTGAATTGACCGTTTCCAAAAATGAAATAATTTCACAAAAGGAACAAGAAAAATTTGATTTTCAAAAACAGGTTGACATTCTCCATTCTGAACTTTCTAAAACCAAAACAGAATTGTCAACTTGTCAAGAAAATTTTTCTGAACACAGAAAACTTTCAAGGAAACGTGTTAATTCATACCTTGAGGAAATTGTGGTATTGGAAGGCAAACTTATAGAATTTCAAAACGTTGTTTATAAAACGGGTGAATCTGTAACAACCATTCAAAAACTAACTGTCAAACCAAATCCTCAAGGATATGGCTTTGCAATTGGAAATGATCAACCATGTTTTTTAAACAAAGCACTCAAGGAAAATCCAAAGTTGTACAGTGCAGAATTATTGTTGGATGATACTTTCACACGTGTGGTTGTGTATAATACTGAAGAGGAACTGGAACACGAGGACGAGAGTCGATCTAAGTTGAGTTGTGTATATTATAACAAACCATACGATTACTCAAAAGCACCTCATATTAGTGAAACTTTTGTACTTCAAAAAGATAGATCTGCACCAACGTGGTCTTTAACTGAAATAAATGTTTCGTCTGAAGTTGGTCCCGTAACCACTGTAGCACAAGTCAATGGTCCATTACCAAATCTAGGTGTCAATGAACAAATGCCAAAACAATGTCGCATTCTTAAATATTTTAATACATTTATGGATGACATCAAACTTTGGAAAGATGCAATTAAACGTAATTCTGAAATCAAAGTCTCTACTTTTCTCTCTCCCTATGAGAAAGAAAAGAGAGAAGTTTTTCAAAAGCAATTTTTGCCATATGTCAAACACCTGCGACTTTGTGAAACACAGTGGGAACAGGAACTTCAATCAGAAGTTGCATCAATGATGAGTATTTTCAAAGCAAAAGATAACAAAATTGCAAAACAAAAATGTCAAAAGAAAGCTTTGGAAAAAGATACAGATCGACTATTGACAAATGTTCTCAGTTCTGATGTGATATCTGTGATTATGAATGCTATCTATTTGTCGTGCAATGAATTGCTTGTTGATGATCACTGTGTTGAAATTGAGACAATGAGAATTGAGATTGATAATCTGCGTAGAGAAAATGAGAGACTTAGACACATCAATGATGATGTGCAAACCAAATGTGCAAAATAAATTTTCAAACTTAACCAAAGGATGTAATGGTGTGAGACTCAGAGTATTAACTTTGAGTTAGCACTACAAAGCCAAAAAGAATCTTTATCTTCTCAAAACGTCCATGTTTCAAAACTTCAAAATCTTGAGAAAGAAATTGATGTTTTAAAACATCAAATTTTTGAGTATGAAAAAGATATTGATGAAGTTTGCGAAAATAGAAAGGCTACTGTTCGGTTAAACAGAGAATTAGACTCAAAAATTCAAGAACAAAAACACATCATTATTGATTTGAAAGAGAAACTCAGAGTACTTGACAAAGGGAAAGTTGTACAAAATAATGTGATTGCTCCAGGAATGTACAGAGTAGACGAGACTCATAAGACAGCATCTTCAATAACCACTAATGTGCAAGCTTCAACTTTCACAGGATTAGGCAACCCTCCTAAGGTTAGAAGATCCAAGACCACCAAAAAGACCAACAAGCAACTTAGGGTCTGGAAACCTAAGAGTGGATCACCTAAAGATGCTGAAGTAGAGGTTCAAAATAGGAAGTCGAATAAAATGCATGTTATGTCTAGATTAGAATCCAACTTGTCAAAGTGTAATTCTGAATATGATGTAACGAATGCTGAATCTTTGAATGTTTGTAATGACGTTATGATTGATGCTTCTTCTGCGTTTTTTCATACGAGTATGTTGTTTGGTAATCATCAGAAACGCATTGCTAAAACCCTTTTGTCACGTACACAGAAACGTACTACTGGCATTTCTTATAGGCCCATAACCATTGCTAAGTCCATTTTAGGAAAACCGCCACAAGTAGTTTCTGAGACCAAAGTTGACAAGACCATAGCTGCACCTAGGACAATCCGATCACCAAGTACCTTCACTAGGAAGAAAGCAGAGTCTAGTTGGACGTGACAGCGTTGGTTACAGCATAAACCTACTTTTACGTGGTTACCAAAGATGCATAACAACTGTGCTACTAACCCAATGGGATCCACCGTTACAAATTCTCCATCTGTGTCTTCTTGTGATGCAGGTGATTCAAATTGTACTCTGGATTGTTGATAGCGGGTGTTCCCGGCACATGATAGGCAACTTAAAGCTTCTAGTAAACTTCATTGCGAAGTTCATAGGCACTGTCAGGTTCGGGAATGATCATTTCGCGGCTATCATGGGTTATGGTGATTATGTCAACGGGAATATCGAAATTAGTCGTGTCTACTATGTCGAGGGCCTTGGTCATAATCTTTTCTCTGTCGGTCAATTATGCGATGGTGATTTAGAAGTGGCTTTTCGGGAGAAAACATGTTTTGTTCGAGATCTACAGGGGAACGACCTGATGAAAGGAAAACGTGCCACCAGTCTTTATACTATTTCCTTCTCCGACATGACTGCTTCGTCTCCGATCTGCTTACTATCCAAGGGACATTCCACCAAAGCATGGCTATGGCACAAACGCGTTGTTGATATAAATAATGCCTAAACACGTTATTAACATTTTTCGATATCTCTACGTTTTGATAATCACAAAATGTAAAATCATTAATCGGAAAGTTATGACGTAAACAAGTATTTAGTTGTAAATATCTATTTCTACAACTCAAATCACATAAGGTATGAATGAACTAATGCTTAATGCATTATATGATCAAAGGAACATTTTCTTAATAACTAGATTTTTTATAAAACATCAAAAACATTTTATATATTTTTGAAAAACATTTTTGGCATTAAATAAAAATGTTTAATCTTTTATAAAAATATGAATTCAAATTTTTAACCAAAATCAGTTAAAATGTTCCAGAAAAACCTTCCCCACAAAAGGACAAAATTGGCCAACGTCCAGTAGGGGCGGCCCCTTAATAATTAAGGAGACCGCCCTGATGAAGCGAAAAGTGTACCGCTTTTAGGGGGTCATTTAAGCCCTAAATCGTATTTATTTGATCAAATATTGCCCTAAATCGTTCCTTTTGTCATTTTAGGTACTTTGGAGAAGAAATCTGGAAAAGGAAGCATTTTGGACGTTTTTGGAGCATAAAAGTGAAGAAAACGACAAAGTCTCAAAATCGGCTGGAAAAGTACCTTTGACGGCGTCAGGGATTGTTCTAGACGGCGTCACGGCTTGGCAAAAAGAGGTGGATATGAAAAATACACATGATAAGCCAAGGAGTTTTGCAATGTAAAGTCTGACGGCGTCACCCTTTAAGGTGATCAAGGCAATCACGATTTAAGTTAAAGAGGGACGGCGTCAAGCCCATTTCTGACGGCGTCAAGCCTTGATAGGCCAGAGCGGATTTTGGAGCACTAAAGAGGGACAGCGTCAAGAAGGCCATCCGGGAACCCTAGATACGGCGAGGTGACGGCGTCAAGTCCTATAATGTGACGCCGTCAGCCCTTAAACTCTATATATAGTTTTGCAATTTCTTGTCATTAGTGTGCAACTTTGTGAGGAGAAACCCTAAGACGAATTTCTGCCATTTTTAAGGGTTTTCATACCCTTGGATCTCCCATGTTTAATTGAAGATAAGTATTCATTTAATCAATCAATATGTCTATGTGTTGTTTGATTATATCTTGTTCTTGTCTTTTAATTAACATGCTAGGCTAGATTTATCTTGTGTTTGCTTAGATCTAATGAAACCTAACTATTGATTATTGGTTATTAGTGTGTTATTAATTGTATTGGATGATTGTTCATCGACGTTAGGCTTAAGAAAACTGGCTAACTTCCTATTCGGTAACTTGCTTGAACGTCTTAAGAAGCATGAACCAATGCGTACTAGGTTTTTATGGTTGTATTTAATGCATGAGCGAATTCTAGTGATCCCATGTTAGGAGCTTCCTAGCCGGCTCGACATAGGAGTGAAGTAGGAGCTTGTAGAGTTGGGGAAGTACGTACGCCACCCCACGATTGGTATTAAGGAATACACCCGTCATCCACGCAATTAATACACACTAATCAACCGGTAAAAGATAGTTAGGGAGTAAGGAAATCTAAGTAAACACATTTCTCTCCATATAAGTTTCACGACCTTTTCATTTTCTGTTATTTTATTTTATTTGCATTTGTAGTCATTTGGGTTAGTTGACTAGCAACTAATTCCGCCCACTCTTTCAAACCCGAGATTTTACTTTCTTTCATAAAAAAATATAAAAATACAAAAAGAATCTTCCCTCACCCTTAGACCTATTAGAGTAGTCTTTCAATCCTAATGACAATATTCCCTGTGGAGAACGATCAATCCCCCGTACTTACCACTACACTATACTACATCGGTCAGGTACACTGCCTGGTGGGGTTGTAAGCCTCTTGAGATCCCTCGAGAGGTAAAACCTGTTGTAAGGTCGCAAAACCACGCATCAAGTTTTTGGCGCCGCTGCCGGGGAATAATTATTGTTTAGGTTGAATTTTTATTTTATTAGGTCTACTCACTAGATTCCTTTCTAGTGAGATTTTTATTTTATTTTTCTAGGTTTTTCTTTAGTCTATCTTATTTCTTTGTGCTTTTGTTTGTGATACCTTCCACCTACCTCATGAGTAATAGTGATCGCTTGATCCCTGTTATTCGTATTTTCCGCCGTGCAAACTTCCAACTACCCGTTCCCGCCCCCATCGTAGAAAACAACAACCTTTCACCCGACCACCACTTTGGTAACAATTCTGAGATGGAGGATTCTGACCGTGAGAATAACTATGTTAGTCCATTTTATGACTCAGACTCCGATGAGGATGCTGGTAATGGAGAAGTAGTTAACGAGGAATGGAGAAAAGGGGAAATTGATCCCTTTAAATATGTTGACCCTAGGACTAAGATCGAAAAGGATAGCCTCTTTAACATGCAATTTCCATGTAAGATTGGTTATCATAGTTTTCATGCTTATCTTAACTCATCTTTGCCTATGAACATTATCTCTCACGCTAATTACAATAAGATCATGGTAGATGAGCTAGAATATCAAGGAGATAACATTGTTGCTAGGATTAAGCCACTACACGTATTCGTAGGAAGTTTTGTGTATTTGGTGGATTTCATGGTTATGGAGAACTTAGGAGAATTTATTGATAACAAATTAACCCAAGTTATTTTTGGAGAACCCTTCAAAAGGTTAACCAACCTTGACGAAAAACTTGTGGACGGGTTAATTACATTCTCGGATGGGGACGAAGATTTTGTTTACCAAATGCCCCGAACACACCCTAGGTTTAAGAACTTCTCCATTGAATCTTGCAATAGGATTGCGCCTATTGACTTGTTAAGTGAAAATGATAAGAGAAAGGGGCTCAAATATCCACATGAGAAAAATAAGAGATGTTATCATGGATGTCTGGAGCTGAGTGATGAATACAAGAAAGATGAGGCAACAATTAGATGGCTCACACTCGGATACGTGAGCATAAGCGACACTAGATGAGCCTTACTTTGAGTCTAGCTACAAGACTCGTTAATAAAGAAAAGCGCTTCTTGGGAGGCAACCCAAGCTTTATTTGCTTTGTGTGTTTATTTATTTGTTTGTTGGATTTTATTTGTTTCCGTATGTATGTTTAATTTTTATTATTATTGATTCATGTTCAAAAAATAAATTGTGAAAATGCTTTATCTTGTTTTTAACTTCGTCTTAACTACATATAAAGGTATTTTGCAAAAAATAAGGGTAAGGGAAATCCAAATCGGTTTATTAGAACACAAATGAACATGAATCGTAATGATATTAAATTAACATACATATTAGTATTTGTTTGAGTCAAATGCTTGTATCGAGTCATAATGATGTTTTGCAGGATTTCCAGGAAGTAAGGTATAGGTTTTTCCAGAAATTTTCCGGAAACTTAACATGAGAATTCTGTCAGATCATTTCTGACGGCGTCAGGCTTTACAACCTGACGGCGTCAGGTTTTAATTTTCTGAAATTTTTGAAAGTTTTGTTTTCATAAAAAGTTTTTATTAAATCTCTAACTTATAATCTCCAGGAATCTGCAAAATAATCATTCCACAAGCATTATATCCTTATATATAGATTTATCCCGCCTATGTTATGCAGGTTTTCGTGTTTGTTTTCTCAGGTTTAACAGGTTATTTTGGACAAGGAAATGTATGTGGAGTCAAGCTTTTGGCGATGCTTTAGTCTTGGAGCTTCTACATTCACTTGGAAGAAGATCTAACCGTGTTACTTCCTTATCCACCAAACGAATCAAGGGAGTATTAGATTTCATTCTTTTACCTTGTTACTTTTACATCTTGTTATTTGAACATTGGGGACAATGTTCATCTTAAGTGTAAGGGGGAGAGGGGGGGGGGTAAAGTACGATACTTCAAAGAATACAATTACGCGTGATTTTTGTTTGTTTGATGGTAGATGTGTAATAAAACTGAGATAAATATTTGTTAGGGCAATTTTAGTGCCAAATTTAAAATTTTTTACAACATATAGGAGTGAAACTTTGATCTTAATGAGCGTCTCATGGATAGGAGTTATATGACTAGCACAAAAACCGTACCACTAAAAAATTTTCCACCCCCAAATATGTGAGGTTCGCCCCTATAATTGGTAGGAAAAGCATTTATGCTATGATGTGTGTACCGATAGCACTTAGATTCTAGAACTTGCGTTAGGACCATTCCGAGGCAACAAGTGAGACTACATTCGTGTAGTTAGATTTACTACATGATAAGAGGCATTAGGATTAACCCATTGTTTTACACCTGTGTTTTTGTTATAATTACTTTGGCTACATTGGTCAAGTAATTCTCCCACACCCTTTGCGTTGTACTCATTTTTAGTACACGATACCCCTAGTACACCCCTCAGAGCCTATCTTTTCATTTCGACCTTTAAGCATTTTACTTAAAGGAAGAATTTGTTTACACCCCACTTAAATGTATACCCAAATCGCCTTAGCCTACCTTGTATGCACTCATTTTTAGTGCATTATTGTTACAACATTTGTTTAAACCCCAAGTTAATTATCTAATTGATTACATGGTTGCTAAGTCGAGTCATATCATTGTACATATTGTTTTGGGACGATTGGGACTCATGGGTAAAGTACTAGTGTAATGGAGTAATGGGGAAGAACAACATTATTACCCCCATATGTGCTTAATATTTTAAAAGTACTCCAAGTGTTTCGATTATCTTAATTCGAGTCATTAGAATAGTTAATTGTGAAGTTATGTAAAAGTTCAAGTGTAAGGGGAATGCAACGCCCCTATGATGTATTATTTTGGATGGTAGGGCAAAAGTGTATGCGCAAAAAAAAAAAAAAAAAAAAAAAAAAAAAAAAAAAAAATCGAAAAAATTAAGAAAAATACAAAAAAATGAGAAAAAGAAAAATAGAAAAAAAACATACGGACTACCATCCCGTTTCATTTTATGTTTATTTTATCTTTTTGTTATTTTGTTTTTAGCTTAAGTCGAGTCTAGTCTTGGCTTAGCAACGCCATATTGTACATGTAATTAATCAAGATCTTTAACTCGCCACCAGTAAAATATCCCTTATCCAACGAAACCGTGTTTATCATATCCCTACACCTCACATTATAACCCGTTTAAAAGCCCTCTTTGATAGTTTATCTTAGGTGCTTATGCCTAGTGGAGGAGGTTTTTTGATCCTTTCCCAAGCCTATGGTAATCTATTTGCTATGACAGGTAGTGAGAGATATTATCCGTTTTCATTTATGAGATTTATTTTGATGACACCTGAGAGATGTGAGTATCTAAACACTACTTGTGAGGTGCTAGTTTGTAATCTCCGTGCTTATTATGATTAAAGTGGAACGACTATTTATTGTAATTACTTTTATATTAGTATTAAATGACCCCTAACTTGTATTTTGACTAGAATAAAAGCGCATTTGCTTGAGGACAAGCAAATCTCAAGTGTAAGGGTATTTGATGAAGCGAAAAGTGTACCGCTTTTAAGGGGTCATTTAAGCCCTAAATCGTATTTATTTGATCAAATATTGCCCTAAATCGTTCCTTTTGTCATTTTAGGTACGTTGGAGAAGAAATCTGGAAAAGGAAGCATTTTGGACGTTTTTGGAGCATAAAAGTGAAGAAAACGACAAAGTCTCAAAATCGGCTGGAAAAGTACCTTTGACGGCGTCAGGGATTGTTCTAGACGGCGTCACGGCTTGGCAAAAAGAGGTGGATATGAAAAATACACATGATAAGCCAGGGAGTTTTGCAATGTAAAGTCTGACGGCGTCACCCTTTAAGGTGATCAAGGCCATCACGGTTTAAGTTAAAGAGGGACGGCGTCAAGCCCATTTCTGACGGCGTCAAGCCTTGATAGGCCATAGCGGATTTTGGAGCACTAAAGAGGGACGGCGTCAAGAAGGCCATCCGGGAACCCTAGACACGGCGAGGTGACGGCGTCAAGTCCTATAACGTGACGCCGTCAGCCCTTAAACTCTATATATAGTTTTGCAATTTCTTGTCATTAGTGTGCAACTTTGTGAGGAGAAACCCTAAGACGAATTTCTGCCATTTTTAAGGGTTTTCATACCCTTGGATCTCCCATGTTTAATTGAAGATAAGTATTCATTTAATCAATCAATATGTCTATGTGTTGTTTGATTATATCTTGTTCTTGTCTTTTAATTAACATGCTAGGCTAGATTTATCTTGTGTTTGCTTAGATATAATGAAACCTAACTATTGATTATTGGTTATTAGTGTGTTATTAATTGTATTGGATGATTGTTCATCGATGTTAGGCTTAAGAAAACTGGCTAACTTCCTATTCGGTAACTTGCTTGAACGTCTTAAGAAGCATGAACCAATGCGTACTAGGTTTTTATGGTTGTATTTAATGCATGAGCGAATTCTAGTGATCCCATGTTAGGAGCTTCCTAGCCGGCTCGACATAGGAGTGAAGTAGGAGCTTGTAGAGTTGGGGAAGTACGTACGCCACCCCACGATTGGTATTAAGGAATACACCCGTCATCCACGCAATTAATACACACTAATCAACCGGTAAAAGATAGTTAGGGAGTAAGGAAATCTAAGTAAACACATTTCTCTCCATATAAGTTTCACGACCTTTTCATTTTCTGTTATTTTATTTTATTTGCATTTGTAGTTATTTGGGTTAGTTGACTAGCAACTAATTCCGCCCACTCTTTCATACCCGAGATTTTACTTGCTTTCATAAAAAAATATAAAAATACAAAAAGAATCTTCCCTCACCCTTAGACCTATTAGAGTAGTCTTTCAATCCTAACGACACTATTCCCTGTGGAGAACGATCAATCCCCCGTACTTACCACTACACTATACTATATCGGTCAGGTACACTGCCTGGTGGGGTTGTAAGCCTCTTGAGATCCCTCGAGAGGTAAAACCTGTTGTAAGGTCGCAAAACCACGTATCACGCCTCCTATTTAAGGGGACCGCCCCCGCTCCAGTAGACCTCCAGCTATCCAGTTTTTCTCCTGTAAATACCAGCCTTCTCCTGGACTTTTACTCACCTTTTGCACACTAAAACTTTCTGTTCTAAATTCTTTCTAAAACATTGTAAATCCTTTGATCATATTTTCTTAAGCATTGGTTTCTAAGTGATCCAAGCTTCCACCACCAAAAGTGCAAAAGAAGAACTCTACTTCAACTAGTGAAGAAGTGTTATTACCTACCTCATTCAATTGTGTTGTTATGTAAAGTGTTGTGTAGTTGTGATAAGTAGATCTAAGTGTAATTACGTAGTGGTGTTGTAAATTAGTTGTGAAGTAGTTGTGAATAAGTAGTTGTGAAGTAGTTTTGAAGAAGTAGTGGTGAAGAAGTCGTGAAGAAGTTGTGAAGCTGTCGTGAAAAAGTCATGATTAAGTCGTGTAGAAGTTGTGTATTAGTTGTGAGATTGGTTCTAGCTACGATTAGGACTCGACATCTAGCTTTGTGTCGTTAAGCCGGTGTAAGCTAAAGTTGTGTAAGGTTTCTCCGCCATAAGGGAGTTTGTTGACATAGTGAAGAAAACTCTCGAGTAGGTGACTCGAGGAGTGTATTAGGGCAAGGAAGGTGTCCTTGTAGCCGAACCACTATAAATCTCCGTGTTGTGGTTTGATCTTTCCATCTCTCTCTCTTATTTCATTATATTTACCTTACTTGCTTTACTTATCTATATTTGTTTATATATGTTCATATTGATCAAGAGTTGAATTCACATAAGATAGAATCAAAGTTTTTAAAAAGTAAACAAAAGTTTTCATAAATTAAAAAGACGTAAAACTATTCAACCCCCCTTCTAGTTTTCTACAATTGGTATCAAGAGCCATGTCAATAAAGATTTTTAAAATAAACTGTATTTTAAAACTTGAAACAATCTATGGAATCTGAAAAATATTTAGAAGGGCAATCTATGCAAAGACCACCACTATTTTAAAGTGATGGATTTTTATATTGGAAAAAATCGATTCGAAACTTATGTGAAGTCAAAAGATCTAGATCTTTGGCATGTTATTACTAATGGTGATTTTTTACCTATTCAACATAATCTTGAAACTAAAAAGGATGAAATTGTACCTTTTGAAAAACAAAGTGATGATTTAAAAAGAAAACTTTCTAAAAATAATGAGGCTAAAATGGTTATTTATAATGTGCTACCACGTAAAGAATACGAAAGAATCTTTATGTGCGAAACCGCAAAAGAAATTTGGAACTCTTTACTAATAACTCACCAAGGTAATAGTCAAGTCAAAGATAATAAAATAGATCTTCTTGTTCAACAATATGAACAATTCACGATTCCGGAAGAGGAATCAATCGATAATGCATTTGCTAGGTTTAACACAATCATCAAAAGTTTTAAGGCACTTGATGAGAGTTTTTCTAGTAAGAATTTTGTCAGGAAATTTCTTAGGGCTCTTCATCCAAAATGGCGAGCTAAAGTTACGGCGATTGAAGAATCAAAGAACTTGTCAACTCTTCAACTTGACGAGTTGATTGGCAACTTGAAAGTCTACGAAGCAATAATCAAGAAAGACTTCGAGATGGTCAAAGGAAAGAAAGAGCAAAGCAAGTCAATCGCGTTGAAAGCTAGGAAAGCATCAAGTGACGAGGATAGCTCAACCTCCGAAAGTGATGATGAAGAATATGCCATGGCCGTAAGAGACTTCAAGAAGTTTTTCAAAAGACGAGGAAGATTCGTTAGACAACCACATGACGAAAGGAAAACACTCCAAAGAAACAAAGACGACAAAGGTAGCAAGAGCGAGAGGAAGTGCTTCAAATGCGGTGATCCAAATCATCTCATTGGAAGATGTCCTATGATGTCAAAGGAGCAAAACCAAAAGTCGTTCATTGGAGGAGCATGGAGTGACAGTGAAGAAGACGAGAAAGAAACCACGAAAGAGGAGAAATGTCTTATGGCTAAGACATCAAGTGAGGTACGTTCCGAAGCCGAACACTTTAGTGATGAAAATTTATCATTAGATGAAAAAGAACTAGATAACGAATATAATAGGTTATGTATAATAGGTCAAAAAGTAATGACTAAAAATAAATCACTAAAACACATAAATAACCAATTAGAAAAAGAAATACTAGCATTAAAAATTAAACTACATAACTTAGAAAAAGGCAAAGAAATCTTTGAATGTAGAACTTGTCAAGAAACTAAAAATGAAAACGAAATACTTAAGGAAGAAATTTGTAGACTTAACAAATTTGAAAATAGTAGTAATTCTCTTAGGGATATAATAAGCATTCAAAGAATGACAGGAGATAAAACCGGATTAGGATTTAACTCAACTAAGGCTACAACTAGTGAAACTAAAAATGTAAAGTTTGAAAGTGAAACTAGTAATCAAAAAATATTGGAGTCAAAGCCTAAATATATACTTATAAAAGATAGAAAAATACCCATAGCCAATAATGAGAAAATAAAAGATTTCTACAAACCATCTTTAAAAACCGAAGTAGAAAACTCTAAACCAAAGCTTAGGTCAAAAACACCTCCTCCTAGAAGACCACCTAGTCTTCACCCTCGGCCTAGAACACCTCAACCTAAAAGAAACCAAAATAGACCAAACCGTCATAATAATAGTTACCCAATGTGGAATTACCCGAATCCACCAAGCTTCAATCCTTGGGAAATACTTCCACCATACATGCATCCTAGTCAACTACAACCCATTTTTGGTTCAAACAACTTTGGATCAATGAGACAATGGGGACCAAGTGGCTAAATCGCTATCTCATTAGATTATTGGTATCTCGTCCTTGATTGACTTCTACAAGTCAAACATTAACGCTTTGAAGCGCTTGAAGACCACACGTTGAAGACTAAGAGGTACGCCCCTCCTTCATGCTCATCATTATGTGCGTAGATTTATGAACTAGCATATTGCATGACCCCATAAGTTTTTAATGCCTAGTTTAGTTAGTACTTGTATGGTTGTTAGTAGATAATCCCTTACATATATACATAACATAAATATCTACATATATATATATCCATATTATTATACTATATACATATATACATATATCCGCACATAACCTAGATACGTCATTTGTTGACTATCTAGAACTAAAAGAAATTGTTCGTCCTCGAACCTTTTCTTCCCACTTTGCCTCTTTTGAACTTTAAACGTTCAACACGAAAATCTTCCGTGTCCACTATCACATAACTCATGGTGAGGAAGAGAAGTGAGTTAAGTGGATTAACGTAGAAGTAGCACTTTGACCGTCGAGTCAAGAAAACTATGGATGAAACAAACTCCCGTCATCGTCAGCACCTATCTCCGTCATTACCTCATCATCTCTTAACTCCATTCAACATCCCACGTTTTCACACAAAAATATATATATATATATATATATATATATATATATATATATATATATATATATATATATATATATATATATATATATATATATATATGCACTTTTACTCTCACCCCCTAACACATTTGTCGACTTGACATCTTGATCATTTTATCCAAAATTCTCAAGAAATGTTTTCTTAACGAAATGTTAATAAAATGTCAAGTATTCCTTCCTCGTGCCATTAAAACCCAACGTATTTTTTTTATCTATATATATACATAAAATTATTTTGCTATCAGAAACTAAATTCGACAAAAATACATTTTTGGTAGGCGGCCCCCTTAATGTTTAAGGGGACCGGCTAGTAAACGGGGGCGGTCCCCTTAATAATTAAGGGGACCGGCCTACTGTAGCTCCCAAAAACGTTTTTCTTCCAAAAATCTTTACCAAACACCCCACTTTTCAAACTCACCCATACTTGCTGCTGCTGTGAACGAACCTCAACTCAAAAACCACTCTCCTAATCACCATCTCCGACTAATTTCGCAAGGGGCAAACACTTGTATCTTGATTAGCAACACATTTTGTAAGTTTTCTAATTCACATTTCATCTAATTCCATTCAATTTTGAGTCTAATCATAATTAGGTCTTTTACTAAACTTTCTTTTAATCCAAAATTTGTTAAAATTAAGTCTAGAAATCTTATAACCAAATGCTCCCCATAGGATTAGAATGCTTAATCAACCTAGAAACTAAGTAATTAAAAAAACCATTATGTCAAACTAATCACTCCTTTTCAAAACTAATCACATTGTTGAATTATGCCATAAATACCTCTTAAAACTAATCACATTGGTTTATTACAACTCACAAATCCTAAAAAATATATATATATATTTTTCGAATCATAAAAAATGTTTTTGTTAAATATAAGAGAGTGTTTGGATTAGGAGCTAGAATCATCAAAATTAAGTTCATAACTACTTGTCAAGTTTATAAACACGCAATTAGTTGTTTTAAGTCATCAAGATACATAATTCATATGTATATTGAAATTTTACTAGTTATTTTCTTATTTAAAGGAGCGTTTGGCACAACATTTTGTAAGAAATTTTTGAGTCAAAATCTAAGTTACTTAACATAAACACTCGTAAGAAATAGCTAGATATACAATCCAATGTTTGTCTAGCCACATTTCAAAGTAGCTTATGACGTATAAAAGAACGTTCGGATATTTTTGATTTCTTGTAATAATGTCCCTATAACTATTCTTTAACATCATAAAATACATCTTAAGCGAGTTAAAAATTAAAACTAAGGAACATTGTAAACTACTTCTTAGGATTTAAGTTTTAGAGTCGAAGTATGTTTACGTTCCACATAAGTAGCATATATAATATATGCATGTCATTTTCTTATTTTTCGTTGTTGCTTTCTTGTATAGGTGAAAATGCCCAAAACTACAGTCGGTGATGTCTCAAAAACAAAAGAATACATTCCTAAAGTCTTTGCCACTCCAGGCATTTCTCCTGCTGTTGCTTGTTTCTATCGTCCCATTGAAGATAGAAACATTCATGAAGGGAGAGTTGTCTATCCATCGTTCTATGAATCCGACTATATCGAACGAATGTTCTCCAACGTTCGTCTTGATTGTCTCTACAAAATCAATGAGCTTATCATTCCCCGCTTTGTTCTTGAATTCTATAGCCAAGTGACGGTGCAAACCGATCCCAATGGCTGTATCCTCATATCCTTTATGATTCAACACGAATTCATTACTCTTACTCTCGCTCAATTCGGTCAAATTCTAGGAATCCCATACTCCGGTTAAGTTGTCTTCTCTAATGAGTAGGATCTCTCATCTCTTGAGCAATATCGACCTCAACAGGGTCCTTACTACTCTGAGATTCCATCATCTGAAGAAATTCGTCAATATCTTGGGCTAGATCGTGATACGACTAGCCGGAGGATCAAGTCAAAAGATGTTGACATCCATGCTAACCAAATCCTCCTCAAAGAGTTACGCTCCGACATGAGGTGTTGGGAAGAACTCATTTGTGAGAATGCGTTCAGTACCGGTGGTCACCGTGATAATGTCACGGCGAGCATAGCTCATATGTTGTATTGTATTGTTGCTGAACAGCCGTACAATTTGGCATATCTCTTTGTCTTCCGTATCATGTCCGCCAAAAACACTCATAATGCAAATCTTCTGTATGGCATGTTTCTCACTCGCCTCTACAATCATGTCATGATGCATTATCCACATCTTCAGAGTCCAATTTATGAGTCTTTTCAACCGGTCCTTAATCCTCTTGTTCGTGTCCGTGAACGTCGCCCTCGAAGCGACAAGGGAAAATCTCGTAAATCTTTCTCACTTCCACCTCGTGGTTCCACGTCACATCGAGGAGACGATGATGATGATGATGATGAGGAGGAAAGCACAACACGTGCTAGTACCCCATCACCTAGGACCTTCGTTCAAAATCTTCCGGATCTTGATTACACCGAGTATCAAGTTCCTTCTCCTTCCGAACGAACAGACGAACTGCTGTTTGAAAGACAAATCGAACTACTCAACACCACACAGCAGATGCATTAAGAAGTACGAGACGGTTTCAAGTCTATTGGAAAGACACTTGGAAGGATGTTTGGAAAGAAGAAGAAATAGACTTGTTTGATGAATGTTTAGTTATTTATCATCGATGTTATGATTATACATTTATATGTAGTATTATTATCTTAACATTTGTTTGCTATGACTTTTATTATGTTAGATGATAAACTTATTAGAACTAAGCTACTAGTTTATTTGATATAATATACATATGCTTCTAATATAATTTTTTTTTATTCTTAAATATGTATATTATTTTAATATGCAATTGATAATATTTAATCATTCTTGATGTACATGATCCAAATGGAACTTGCTGCAAAAAAACACCCTAAAAATGACCTTTTTCTGGAAATTTTTCAAATTTGGTCGCCTGGGAAATCACCAGATGGGCGGCCCCCTTAATTCCTTAGGCGGTCCCCTTAATTTTTAAGGGGGCCGCCCAACAATTAAGGGGACCGGCCATCTGGACAGTAAAATTTACTGTTACCTTTTGCATCTTGTGACCACTTTTACCTTGCCCCAGCTACTATTACCCTTAATGCACGAACTGAACTTGGCATATTACCACAAAACCTTTACAATTTGCCTAAATCAACCACATTTTCATAATATAAATACCCTCCTTACAATTACCTTTCACTTCATCAACCATCACCTTCATCAAACACCCATTTTCATCCACAATGCTATCACCAAAATCCTCCATCTCTAAGACTTCAAGGAAACAAAGACTTGTTATCATACCACCAAAACAACCTTTCATAGACCTAACCCAAGATGACATCAAAACTCCATCACCACCACCTTAAAATTCATCCCCAAGTGCACCAAATGCACCATCAAAAACACCATCCACCCATGGAGCTTCATCTTCCTCCATTCCATCCACTTCATCCATCAATGACTACATCCATACTCACCTAACATCATCACCAACAGCATCATCACCACCATCCACTCAAGAACCTTCATACACCCAACTTGCCATTTCCCTATCACCCATCACACCTCTTGATGCTCACTTTTCACCATCACCAACCCCACAACCATTCTTTCCTATACCTTGGGCAATGCTTGAAGCCCATGGTGATAATTGTCTTTGTTGCATCCATAACCGGACCCTAATCTTTGGTCTTAGAGATGAGATACACTACATGTTTTCATCTCTTGAAAACATGATCGCCAACCCACCACCACCACCTCCTCCACCTCCTTCACCCACTACACCACCACCACCTCCATTTTCACCCAATTAAGCATATGCAATGCTTAAAAATAATTTTTCAAAACCTTCTTGTAAGCAAGCTCCATGGAAGACCATGTATCTCTAGGACGATTATGTAGTTTCATTAGTTGTTTTTGTTTGTATGCTTGCATGCTTCATGTTGTAATCTTTTGGTTGTGTATTTATACACAACACTTTTATTAAATGAATGATCTTATTCTATATGCTTGCTTATTGTTGTTACATATACTTGTGCTTCTAACATTTTTTTTGCAAGCGTTCCATAGCTCGTTTCCTTGGTGCCCCCAAACGAGGGGGAGTACACATCAAGGGGGAGTTCTTGTCCTGACAAATTTGATTTTAAAACTTGTCGGCTTAACCTTTTTGATTCTACAAAAAGGGGGAGAAATAGATGTAAACTCACTATATACTTGTCTAAAAACTAATTTTTAGATTTAATGAGTTTAGATTTTGTAATCATCAAAAAGGGGGAGATTGTTGATATAAATAATGCCTAAACACGTTATTAATATTTTTTGATATCTCTACGTTTTGAAAATCACAAAATGTAAAATCATTAATCGGAAAATTATGACGTAAACAAGTATTTAGTTGTAAATATCTATTTCTACAACTCAAATCACTTAAGGTATGAATGAACTAATGCTTAATGCATTATATGATCAAAGAAACATTTTCTTAATAACTAGATTTTTTATAAAACATCAAAAATATTTTATATATTTTTGAAAAACATTTTTGGCATTAAATAAAAATGTTTAATCTTTTATAAAAATATGAATTCAAATTTTTAACCAAAATCAGTTAAAATGTTCCAGAAAAACCTTCCCCACAAAAGGACAAAATTGGCCAACGTCCAGTAGGGGCGGCCCCCTTAATTTTGCTAGGCGGCCCCCTTAATAATTAAAGGGACCGCCCCTGCTCCAGTAGACCTCCAGCTGTCCAGTTTTTCTCCTATAAATACCAGCCTTCTCCTGGACTTTTACTCACCTTTTGCACACTAAAACTTTCTGTTCTAAATTCTTTCTAAAACATTGTAAATCCTTTGATCATATTTTCTTAAGCATTGGTTTCTAAGTGATCCAAGCTTCCACCACCAAAAGTGCAAAAGAAGAACTCTACTTCAACTAGTGAAGAAGTGTTATTACCTACCTCATTCAATTGTGTTGTTGTGTAAAGTGTTGTGTAGTTGTGATAAGGAGATCTAAGTGTAATTACGTAGTGGTGTTGTAAATTAGTTGTGAAGTAGTTGTGAATAAGTAGTTGTGAAGTAGTTGTGAAGAAGTAGTCTTGAAGAAGTCGTGAAGCCGTTGTGAAGCTGTTGTGAAGAAGTCCTGATTAAGTCGTGTAGAAGTTGTGTATTAGTTGTGAGATTGGTTCTAGCTACGATTAGGACTCGACATCTAGCTTTGTGTCGTTAAGCCGGTGTAAGCTAAAGTTGTGTACGGTTTCTCCGCCATAAGGGAGTTTGTTGACATAGTGAAGAAAACTCTCGAGTAGGTGACTCGAGGAGTGGAGTAGGGCAAGGAAGGTGTCCTTGTAGCCGAACCACTATAAATCTCCGTGTTGTGGTTTGATCTTTCCATCTCTCTCTCTTATTTCATTATATTTACCTTACTTGCATTACTTATCTATATTTGTTTATATATGTTCATATTGATCAAGAGTTGAATTCACATAAGATAGAATCGAAGTTTTTAAAAAGTAAACAAAAGTTTTCATAAATTAAAAAGACGTAAAACTATTCAACCCCCCTTCTAGTTTTCCACACGCGTGTCTCACCTGAATTTCAAAACTATGACCGAGCTCGCTCGTAAAAAGTTGGTCGATGGTCTTCCAAGATTCAGATACGCCAAAGATCACCTTTGTCCTGCTTGTGAACAAGGAAAAAGTACTCGTGCTCACTTTCCTCCTAAACCCGAGCACAAAACTGATCACGTTCTTCAACTTCTTGATATGGATCTTTGTGGCCCCATGCGTGTTCAGACTATAAATGGGAAGCGATATATTCTGGTAATCGTAGATGACTTCTTGAGACGGACTTGGGTGTATTTTCTTCGCACAAAACATCAATCTCCTTCGATGATCATCACCTTACTCACAAAGATTCAAGTTCAGCTCCGCAACACCGTCAGAAAAATTCGAACAGACAATGGAATTGAATTCAAGAATCAGACTCTTAGGGAGTATTATGAGAAAGTGGGTATTGAACATCAAACATCCATTGCTCGCAGCCCTGAACAGAATGGTGTGGTCAAAAGACGAAACCGAACTTTAGTGGAAGCCGCAAGAACGATGTTGATCAATGCTCAACTACCGGATTATCTCTGGGCAGAAGCCGTTTCAACCGCTGCTACACCCAAAACAGATGCATGATCACCAAACAGCACACCAAGACACCATATGAGATTGTTCACCGCAGAAAACCAAACATTAATTACTTTCATGTCTTTGGAGCTCTCTGCTATCCAATGAATGATCGTGATAACCTTGGAAAACTCAAAGCCAAAGCGGATATAGGGATTTTTGTCGGATATTGTGAAAATTCCAAAGGATTCAGAATCTGGAACCGTCGAACACGAGAGATTCAGGAGACTATACATGCTAATTTCGATGAGCTCACCGACATGGCTTCTGAGCACAACAGCTTAGGACCCGAATCCAATCGTCTCAACTTCCCTGATCCTTCAGCTGCATCCTTCTCTCTAAACCGCAAAGACCTAGAAGATTTGTTTGCTCCGTTATTTGATGATACTATTATTAGTCGTGCATATGATGTATCCACTAGTTCCGCTACATAACCACTCGTTGATAATCAAGAACCTGATACACCAGTAACTACAACCACAGCAGTTGCTGAAGATGCACCTCAACCAGAAACATCATCATCCATAGATCAAACAGCTTCTACTTCTGCATCTGCAGCTGAAGATCCCCCTCTACATTCTTCTGAAGTACCCACACCAGCAGATTATCACGGCAATGCTTTCTTTAATCTATTTGCTCCGGATCCCACCATTCCTGATATCGCAGAGTAGTCCACATGCAATTTGGAACCATCAAATCTGCACCACAATTATCAACACTACCCATCCACTCACAAATGGACAAAGGATCACCCTCCTGTGAATGTAATTGGCAACCCAGAAAACCCAGTCATGACAGGACAATGACACCATACAGACGGTGAAACTTGCATTTATGCACTCACCGTTTGTCAGTCCGAACCCAAAAACATTAAAGAAGCCCTTACCTACGACAATTGGATTGAGTCTATGCAAGAGGAATTGGATCAATTCAAGAGGTTGGAAGTTTGGGAATTGGTAGAAAGACCAGATGGGGTTTACGTCATCGGGCTGAAGTGGATCTGGAAAAATAAGTTAGATGCGAATGGCACAGTTATTCGTAACAAGTCCTGGTTGGTGGCTAAAGGATTCAGTTAAGCGGAAGGAATCGAATTCGAAGAATCTTTTGCACTAGTGGCGCGTCTTGAGGCCGTTCGAATGTTCCTGGCATACGCTGCTCACAAGAATATCACGGTTTATCAAATGGATGTGAAGACGGCATTTCTCAATGGACAACTCCGGGAAGAGGTATACGTTACACAACCAGAGGGCTTTATCGATCCAGAGCATCCGAACCACGTCTACAGGCTCAAGAAAGCCCTCTATGGCCTTAAGCAAGCCCCGAGGGCATGGTACGACAAATTATCTGCATTCTTACTAGCCAATCACTTTACTAAAGGATCAGTTGACCCGACTTTGTTTATACGAAAACACGAGGAGGATATTCTCATTGTTCAAATTTATGTAGATGACATCATTTTTGGGTCAACTCATAAAAAATATTCAAATGCTTTTGCAAAATTAATGAAACAAAACTTTGAGATGTCCATGATGGGTGAACTCAAGTTCTTCTTAGGACTGCAAGTTCATCAATCACCCCGTGGTATTTTCCTAAGTCAGTCAAAATATGCTCAAGAGATTTTGAAAAAACATGGCATGACCAACTGTGACACCTATAATACCCCCATGTCTTCCTCATCCCCAAAGCTAGATACTGATCTACATGGGACACCCATTGATCCTACCAAATATCATAGTATGATTGGGTCTCTCATGTATCTCACCGCTAGCCGGCCGGATGTTGTATTTGCCATGTATCTATGCTCCCGTTATCAGTCAAGACCAACTGAATGCCATTTGTCTGCTGTTAAGAGAATCCTTCGATACATAAAGGGAACCATTCATTTGGGGATCTGGTATCCGAAGGATTCTGGGTTTGAACTTTTTGCCTTTTCAGACGCTGACCATGCAGGATGCTTAGACACAAGGAAAAGTACGTCTGGGGGAGTACAATTTTTTGGGTGAGAAACTCATCTCTTGGCAGTCAAAGAAGCAAGACTGTACATCGCTATCCTCAACCAAATCAGAATACGTTGCCATGTCAGCATGCTGCGCTCAAGTCATTTGGATGAGATCACAGCTGATGGACTACGGGTATGTGTTCACCAAGATCTCGATGTACTGCGACTCCAAGAGTGCCATTGCTATATCGTGCAACACCGTCCAGCACTCAAAATCCAAGCATATTGCTCTCCGGTATCACTTCAACAAAGAGAATGTGGAAATGGGTACGATTGAATTATATTTCGTGGGTACAGAATACCAATTGGCGGATTTATTCACCAAAGCCTTGCCTTATGAAAGATTTGTGGAATTGGTTCACCAGATTGGTATGCGATGTTTGACTCCAGATGATTTTCAAAATTTTCTTAAAAACATTTAACCGAGTTAAACATCAAAACTATCTTTGTAAATAATTATTGAAAAACACAAAAAGATTTTCCAATTTTCATTAAAATAAAAAATAAAAAAATAAATAAAAAAAGCCCTTCTTTAAATGTGCAAAAAGTAAAAAACGAATCAAAATATGTTCTCGTCATTTCAAATTTCATCAATTTCAAATCACGAACATATTTTGAGGGGGAGAATTTTTCTTAACTTTTGCACATTTATCATCTCAAAATCTTCATCTTCATCGAAAAATATTTCTATGATCACTTGGACTACAAGTCTGTAAAAATGTCACAAATAGGTCTTAGTTCAAGGGGGAGAAATGACATACAAAAAATTGGATCAAGGTTTTAACCATCTTAAACATCAACGACTGAAAGTGTTAAGTTGTTACAAGTTTTCACAATAGGACTTAGAGTGAACTAGGAGTTTAGCCAAAGGGCTGGAATTGTCAAAGAGAAACAAGTTGTCACTTTAGGGCCTAATAAGAATGAGAACACTAGTTAGAGGACTTGAATTGACAAAAGGGCAAAATTGATTCAATATAGGCTAAAAAACAGACCAAGTCAAAACACACAGTAACTCATAATCTTCAAATTGCAAAACACTAACCCGCCAAAAACCTTTAACCCTCAAGAACATCAGAACCTTCAATTAGTTAATTAAATCTTAACTTGTAAGTGTTCAAATGAATCTGTTAAGCTTTATAATCATTCATTTATTGTTTCTATAGCTTAATTTCATGATTTTACGATTTAGGGTTTATGTGGACCAATTTGGGCGTTTCTTGGATAGTGTTTTTTAATCTAATTAACTTAGTGTAATAGTTTCATAACATGTTTTTGAGTATGTTGCACTTGATTAATTAGATTCTATAACACCAATAGGACTGCTAGAATGATTTAGGGTTTAAGGAGTTGCGTTTGTGAGCTGAGGAGAATGTGTGTTGTGGTTTGTTGTTTTTGATGATGGGATATGCTTACTTACTGCTATTGATTATGCGTTTAAGTTTTCATAACATGAATCCAACAGTTTGCTATGATTCGAATGAATCTGTATGATTATATTGACTGTGATGATAAGATGAGTGTTTTCTGAATGATTCTTTGTGATTTGGACATGTTACGAATGCTTGTTAAACATGTATGGTGAATTATAAATTCTATGTGTTCATGTTACCGAATCTATGCCTACGTGTTCATCGATCAAGTTTTTGGATTAAAACTGTCGACTTTGTGCATATCTGTCGAGTTTGTGCTTATGTTGTCGACTTTGTACATATCTGTCGAGTTTCTGGTGATGTTATCGACTTTGTGCTTAAATAAATATATATGTCGAGTTTGTGGTGATATTATCAACTTTGTACTTAAATGTTCAAATCAGTCGACTTTGTCTCCGAGTTAGGATACAAAAGTCATGGACTTGTCGAGTTTGTACAAACCTATCAAGTTTGTATTATATATACTTAGCGATTTTGTACAAACTTATCGAGTTTGTCCAAACTTAGCGAGTTTGTAAAAACTTAGCTAGTTTGTCCAAACTTAGCTAGTTTGTCCAAACTTAGAGAGTTTGTCCAAATTTAGCGAGTTTGTCCAAACTTAGCTAGTTTGTAAAAACTTAGCTAGTTTGTCCAAACTTAGCTAGTTTGTCCAAACTTAGCGAGTTTGTCCAAACTTAGCTAGTTTGTAAAAACTTAGCTAGTTTGTCCAAACTTAGCTAGTTTGTCCAAACTTAGCTAGTTTGTCCAAAATTAGCTAGTTTGTCCAAACTTAGCGAGGTTGTCCAAACTTAGCTAGTTTGTAAAAACTTAGCTTGTTTGTCCAAACTTAGCTAGTTTGTAAAAACTTGTCAAGTTTGTATAAATTTATCGAGTTTACATGAATTACCAAGTTTGTATGGATTACCAAGTTTGTATGGATTACCGAGTTTGTATGAATTACCGAAAATTGTCCAAATTTTCCAGACTTAGAATTTTTATATAAACTTAGGAATGTGCAAATGTTTTTGTTAACTCGTTTGCTTGAAAATGGTTTGCTTGAATGATATGTGAATGTTTTCATGATTTAGCCTATCTATGTGATGCATCATACAAGTTAGTCTATTATCATGTAACAAATAACATTCCCTAACACATATATACGATATCTATTGTGTATTGTTGTTGGTGTTTGTGGAACACAGGCTAACCATGTCTCAAGGATCCGTGACACGTAAGGAGATGATTCCAGAAGGAGATGAGCGCAAAATCAGTGAGTAAAATTCAAGAGTCGACTTTGATAATCTGCCATGTCATCAGTCTTGCGAAATTATTGTGGAAATACTCAGAAGACACTTCATCAGTTCGGTATTGACTAAGAGAGAAAGCGTCCCAGAAGTGTATATGAATCAGTTTTGGCATTCAATGAAAATAGGAAAAGACAACGAACTCATAACAGTCAAAGTTGACAACACAGAGGTACAATTTAGGATTGATACTCTTCGCACCCTTCTAGAACTTCCATCAGAAGCCTCAAGCCCAAAGGGAAAATTTCACGATGATCCAACCTTTGAAACCATGGTTGAAACACTAAAACTTCTCAGCTATGATGAAGAGGATGAAGAGCTCACCTCAATCTCCAAAGTGGACAGGAAGTACATCCCTCAGCCGTGGTTGACTCTATACACCATAATCATTCATTGTATAACTGGCAAAGCAACTGGACTTGAACACCCAGGTTTGACACAGTTACAATTCTTCTGGGGTGTCGTCACCTTCCACCAAGTGGACTTCGCCAAGTTCATATGGAAAGACATGATATTCCAAGCCCAACAGTTCCAACAAAAGAAGGGTTACAAGGTACCCTTTCCCCAATTCACCAAACTCATAATCTCAAACTTCATGAAAAATCACCCTGGAATCGATAGACGTACAAATGAAAAGGCACATACCGAACAAATGGATCACATGTTCACTAGGGTTAAAGTGCAGTCGAGCAACACGAAGAAACAAGGGTTGAGAATTCCACAAAGTATGTTGTCAGAAGCGATGAAGGAAACTGATGCTTACGAACGGTATGATGAAGCTGAAAAGGCCGGAAAGGTGGGAATTACAGTGAAGAGAACAAAATCAACCAAAAGTAAAGGTAAAGCTATAGGAAAAACTGTTCCTGCAGCTTCTTCTCGAACAAAGAAAGTTTCAAAACCTGAGAAGAAGAAAATTGTAACCAGAACCAAAACCCCAGACTTGAAACTGAGAGATGAATCCACAGATGAGGATGAGGAAGAAGAATTTGATCTTAGAGAAGGAAAGAAGAAGAAAGATCTTGAGAAAATGAAGTCAGTGATGGCAGAGTCGGACAAAATTTTGGGCAAAGGAAAGGGAAAATCATTCAAGATAGTGAAACAATCCTTCAAAGCCATTGAACCACCACTAACAGAAAAAGAAGAGCAAAAACAACTCGAGAAAGCAACAAAGGCTAGCAAAGAAAAATATTTAACTGAACAAGCGAAGATGGAGAGAAAGAAAAGAGGTGAAGGATCAGCTTCACATGCTGATGAAGAAAAAGAAGATTCTGAGCCTACAAAGTCTGTTACACTTGATAAATCTGAGGGTGGATCAGAAGAGTCAGATGAAAGAGTTCATACACCCTCAGGATCAGAATCTGAATTAGATGAAGATGAAGATAATGAAGAAGAAGATGAAGAAGGTGAAAATGATGATGATGATGAGAACAATGACGATGAAGGCAATGAGGAAGAACACCAAGATGAAAAAGATGACAACAACTATACCACCATCTCCACAACCGTCATCTGTGGGTCAGTCCACAAGTGAACTAAATTAACTCAAAGAACAACTTGGTACACTTCAAAATATGGTTTTGAGAAATTGACAAACTGAAGAAGATGAGCACAAAGCGTTGAATGTAAAGCTCACTGAAGTGCAAAAACAGGCAGATAAAAACAAATTTCACATCGATAATCTCAAAGCATTTGATCTGGAAAAGGAAGCAGGGGAATATCTCAAGACACATGTTCCTCAAGCAGTCAGTTCGCAAGTACCTCAAGAAGTCAGCAAGAATCTGAAAGAGGCACTTCCAGATATTCTCAAAGAATACGTCAAACGAAATCTGGAAAAGACGATGGCTAATCTCATGCAGACAACACCAATAACTATTCAAACTGTGCCACCCAAGCCATCTACAGCTGACCTGAAAGGAAAGTTACTTGCAGACATCATCGATAAACCCGAAGAGGAAGAACTCCGAACGGCATTGCATATTTCAATAAGAAAAGCTGAGAAGCAAGCTGAAGCGTGTAAGAAGGATCAGCCAACAAAGCGTCGTCGGGATGATCCTGACAAAGACGAAGGCAAGAAAAGAAGGAAACCGTCTAAGTCAACTGGTCCCTCTACTACAGCACACTCTTCAGGAACAACAAAACAATCAACTTAGGAAAAGTTCATTCCTCTTGCAGGCGGGGCATTCGATGCAACTGAATCGTCTGATGACATGAGTTTTGATCAAGAATTTCCCGTTGTACCTCCAAGAGTTCAGAAAGTCACTGCACCACCCACCAATGAACGAGCCAAACCTCAACCAGAATGGATAAACCCTAATCCTCCACGATTTGATTGGTTTGAAACGATGGTGGACGCATATCTGGAAGCTGAAAATGATGCACCTGTTGAAGGCTCTATTGTGGACTTTACCAAACGACTGAAGAAGGCAATGAAAGTCCAGAAGTTGGGATTGCCTGATATCATTCGAGTTCGCAAAGATGGCTTCACAGAATTCAAAACAGTCACTACTTCAGAACTGGAGTTTGAGTACAACCTGGAACAAGTAGCAAGAGCTCTTTCTGAAAACATTGACTGGGATGATGCGCGGGTTTCTCATCCAAAAGAACAACTCCAACTCCGTGATTTCTCCCAACCTTTACCACTCGTTGGCCATTCTCACAACCCGAAGATACCCAAGGCGTGTTTTTTCAATAACGACTTGGATTATCTGGTCTATGGAAACACAAACCCTGAAAAACGTTATGCAACTTCCCTTACCAAGTACCTGGCAGCATCCTATACTTTAGAAGGTTTTGAAGAACAAATCAGCAATTTGTTTATCAACGAAGTCCGAGAATACAATGATGAAGCTGCTCTGGGAATCTATCACTGGCCAAATCTGAGGAAGTGGTTCTATAAATGGAAGCTCACCTATCCTTCACAACCTAAAGCTGAAGTTTTTCAAAGAAGTAGAATCTTGTCCATCACAAGTGCAGAAACTGAATCAATGTTTGGCTACAACTATCTGAATAAAATCACCGTGAGAAGGCAGGACGATAAAGAATACACCTTCAAAGAAGCAGACTATCCTTACCTGCACATCCATGATATTGAAGACATGTATCTACTAAAAGTTCAAGAAAAACTCAAACATCTTCCTGGGCATCTTCATTATGATATCGTTAACTCTGTGTTGCTGTACATCCGCAATATTGTCATCAGATCCAGAGTTGAAGACGTGCACCTTGGGGTAGAAAGCTACCAAAAGAAATTGAATTTGGTCATGCCTAATCTCAAACCTCCGTGGATATCAGAAAAGAAGGCGTACACATTCGGTGATAGACCATTTGGGTTGGTGTACGTAAGGGATCGAAGCTCAACAAGATTCATGGGGTTTCAAGAAATCCACAAGTTCAGTGATGAAACTCTTCTGCATGTCAAATCTGAACTTGAAAAGATTCTAGCAAACCATAGAAAAGGGTTGAAGACGGGATGGTTAAAGCATATAAGCTGGAGTAAGAATGATGCGAAGCAAGCAGTGAAGTTCATTGATCGGATTGACAAAAGGCTCAAGTTTCGGACAATAATGCGACGACTGGAAAGCTATGTGGGAGGACGTGCCAGAATTCCTAACATTATCTACTTTCCATCGACCTGAGCAGTAATCCTTGGTATAATTTGTTATCATTTGTCATATTTCATCATAATTTTCCATCATTTATCATCTTTGACTATGGCTTGTGCACACATAACAGTGCACAACCCGTTCTTGTAATGAAAGGACCCTGAGGTATGCTTTAGTGCCTCAATCCTGATCAAAGGAGCGAAAGCTTCTTACTTATGAGTAGAATTAAACCAGAAATTTTTCTAAGTTTTTCAAAATTCTGCTCATAAGGACAAGTATTCCCTCGTCAAGGGGGAGTATTTGAAACATAATCTTTGTTCCACAAACAAAAGTTCTTGATATTCTTCCCATAAAACTCAAAAGGCATATTTTTATCAAACGTTTATCAAAAACATCATAAGTATGCTATTTTTGAGGGGGAGAATAAAGATATGATCAAAATATGGTAACTCAAAAGTTGATATCTCACAAGAGCTCGACTCAGAATTGACCCTCGAATTGACGACAGCAAAAGTCAGTAGTCGAAAAGACATGTCCAGGACGGGTAATAATTTCAAGCCAGTTTATCTGGTGATGTAAACGTGTCTGAGTAGAATGTACCGATTTCGAGCGATTTTCCTTGAATATGATCTGGACGGGTAATAATTTCAAGCTAGTTCATCTAGTGATGTAAACGTGTCTCGCAACGATCATGTTCATTGAAAATCAATCAATTCAAAAAGTGCTAACTCTACCCGACATGTGCAAATTTACCTTAACTAATTATGAGCACATGTTAAGGGGGAGTATTTCTGAAAAACACAAAACTCTCAAAGTGTTAACAAAATATGTTTTCATAATCATAAACACTTTGAGAGATTTTCAAAAGGTTTGGTTTATGGAAATGATAAGATAGTCATGGAGTTACAAGGTGACTAAGGTTAGGTAAAACCATCCAATGATCCACCAGAGCCAGAGGGATCTACCCAAGGAAAATTCTAATAGTTTAGTACTAGAAAAGTCTTAGGTATGATTGAAAAAATGAGAAATGAAATGAAAGGAGAAAGAAGGGGTTGAAGAATGAAAAAGAAAAGTAAAGAAAAGGGTGAAAAGAAAGAGCCCTCCATTTGTTCAACCTTAGGGCAGACACCAGGTTCAATACATATGCTACTGGTTGTTACTACGGTAACACTGGTATTGAAGATTAAAGTCGTCATGGACCTAGTGACGCAATGCACTAAACCTTCTAGCCACTCAGGTGTCTCTCAAAAGACACTTGTTTCATTTCACACGGAGAACCCTTCATCATCTATCAACCTCTCACTCCGAGATGTGTTGATATTGAAAAGGAGGCACTCTGCTCCATGCCTCCGATGACCAAATAAGAGCACTTAATTGAGTCTAGAGCCATGAGATACATCAAAGATCTCTTAGGAACACTTAGTATACACTGGATGTTCAACAAAAGGAACACCAGTTGTAAATTATAAGAGTGTCCTTCGCAGATCTTAGCAATCTGCCGAGAACATTCATGAGAGAAACCACATATGTGATTCTCAGTGATTGAATGGAAATCCTACCGGGGTCAACATCTAACAGCCCTGACAGCAGGTCACTTCGGTAATCCCTTGGGGATTATGCTTAGTGTTTGCTCCAAAATGGTCTACAGTCGTGGGGTGATCTCCAGCGACTCACTGAATCGTGGGTGCACTTCGGTGTGTCTGTGTAAGCCCTTTCGGGGGTATCCGATTCAGAACGGCCTGGGTTAGGATTAGAGAAAGTCTTCACACTATGCTGTTGACGATCTCGAAGTCCAAACCTGTAAGTACCGGATGATTTATTGCTAACTGTTTACCTGCAGCGAATCATGGAGACCTGAAGATTCACCATCTTTCCATCATGCTCATATCCTGAAGCAAATTTCTCACAAAGACTACGGAATAACAAAAGTTCAAAGAAATTCAAGACAAGTCAAAAATCAAGTACGTTAAACTTTCACAAGTCAAAGATCAAGCTTATGAAAAGAGAACTACGTGATATATGAAGAACAAAAGTTTAAGAACATATGAGCATTGTGGAAAAGACGTAAAGACACTATTGGAGAGAGGCAGATCGAGAAATTACCATATCATATCACATCAAGAACTAAGGAACAAAGATGCAACAGACGTCAGAAGCCAAGAAGCAAAGACGACGTCAAGCAACCTTGATGACCAATACTTAGGGGGAGATTGTTGGGAACACTTTATTATTATCAAGTATTGATCATTTATGTAATAGGTTGCTTGGGCCTTTATGTTTGTTTTATGGCCCAGCCTGTGAAGAAGGCCCATGGGTTGTGTCTATTTATTTATTTTAATTGTGTATTAATTAGGGCTAGAAGCCCATGTCTTGTAGAAAACTATAAATACCCCCTCCCATTCAAGGGAGAGGGTTGGTTGATTGAATGAGCATTTCACTTTCATTATTGTTAAGACAATCTTTCTCTCTCTAACTTTCTCTCTCTAACTTTCTCTCTCTAGATCTAGATTAGATTAGTAGCTTGTGTGATAAAAGTTAGTAACATCATATTCCAAGGGTAATTTTTGACAAGTGGTTATAATTGAGGGTTGACTTTGACTTTTCTTTTCTTCATTAAATGCTCAAATGGTGTCGAGTCGATCCGGCAATGTCTCTTTTTTCCCTTTTTCCCATCCAAGCTCGGTTTTGTCCACTTTTGCCTTATTTTCAATCCTTTTGTACCTAAAACACATAAAAACACAATCCAAGGATATTTGCAACAATATTTGGTCTATTTGGGTGTTTTTTGTCATTTTTTTGGGTTTTTCGGGTATAAAATGTTGAGTAAAAGGCCACTCATCATTCTTTTAAAAATATAGATTAAGTTAGTTTTATGCAAGTTGTAAAAACTATTTTAAGCATAAAAATGTGTACTTTGATGTTCACACTGATGTATGAACTTAATCATATCTCCCCCTTTTTGTTGAAACAAAAAGAAGATATGTGTAGTGGAATGTGGTGATCATTTCTTGGTTATTACTCCCCCTAATTTGGAGTACCAAGAATGATTCAATGATTTTGAGAACTTTAAAATCTCCCCCTTTGATAATACTCCCCCTAATTGGAGTGCCAAGGTTATGATGCATGACCCTACAAAACAAATGGTTAGAATATGATATGCTCCCCCTCGATGTATACTCCCCATTGCTAGGGTACCAACGTATACGTTTCCAGGATGAGAAATGCTACAAAATAATGAGTTAGTGCATGATATACTCCCCCTCGATCTATACTCCTCGTTGCTAGGGTACCAACGTATATGATTTAAGGTTGAGAAAAGCTACAAAACAAAGGTTAGTTGTGAATCAATCTAACCAAGTAGCACAATGCATATGTATAGGTCAACCAAGCATGATAGTTCAACCCATTTGACTTTAAAAAGTCAAAAATACGTGTCTGATCAAAAAATGCACCTAAGTACAAGTGGTAAAATCATTATGAGAATTCAAACCAACCATACAATAATGTTAGTGAATCAAACAAACAAAGATATTATGCCAAATAGCGATCACCCATAAGCATAAATATAACATCCATTCATTGAAAATTTGTTTGTAACATAAGTCACAAAACATGATGTTACAACATGAAAAGAAACAACCTAAACAAATCCTAAAAAGTCCTAAAAGTTCCTATAAAAGGAAACAAGGAAGAAACAAAAAGCTCCTATTGTGGAGGATGAGAAAGCGCATTAAGGCGCTTGAGAATGTGGTTCAAAATGAACCTCATTTCATTTTGGAGCTCATGGACCAAGATGTTAGTCCTTTGGGCCAAGTAAGCGGTCCTCTCGCACATGGAGCAACCATGCCATTGAAAGTCGGGAGGAAGGGTGGGCTCATTGTTTTATGGTGGTGGTGGTGGTTGGTTGTTTGTTGGTGGAGGTGGTGATTGGTTGTTTGGTGGTGGTAGTTGTTGGTTGGTTGATGGTAGAGGTGTGATGGAGTTAAGCAAGATGGATTGAAGATCGATGGCTTCACCAAGGCGGGAATCCACCATATTGGAGAGAGCATAAAGGCGGGTGAGCTCCTCGTTGATCTCCTCATTGATTTGTGGTTCATTGATCCACATTGCCTCATCAATGGCAATGAGTGTTGAAGTTGGTGAGAGGGGTTGTGTTTGTGGTTGAGGTGGTGGTGGATCACGGTAGAGAGGACCGTGGATATCCCGATAAATGGGATGAAAGAGCATAGGTTCTTGACCTTCAAAGGTCATGGGAGGAGGATTTGTGGACCTTGGTGGAAGGTCTTCCAAATCATCTAAATATGGATGAGGTGATGAAGGTGGAGTTCTAAATAACTCTAGGGGCTGAAGTTGTGGTGAATGTGGTGGTGAAGGTGATCTAGTAGGTTGTGATGGAGCGGGAGGTGGTGTGGTAGCCACAGGAGTAATTGTTGGTGGTGGTGTATTGATGATGGTGTGAGGTGGTGTTGGAGTTGCAAGGTTGAGGAAATTCTCATTGGCTATTGGTGAGGAGATGTTGAGTGGAGATGACTCCTTTGATGATGAATTAGCTAAATTTACGAAGCGACAAGGACGGACACTCATATGAGCTGTCCTTCTTGCGGGTCTGCTTGTAGATGAGTTATTGGATTTTGGCATTGTTGAAATGTGAGAAGAGTTGCTCTAAGGTACAGGAATGATAGTTAGAAGTGATGGTGAATGTGTGATTTGTGATGATCCCAAGGTTCTAATTTATAGACTGTAAGGTGTATTGAACTTTGTGTTTGGATTTGATGTTAATCCATTGAAGGATGGAGGTTCCTAATGATTTAGAACAAAAAATTGTGCTAGTCACATCATCTAAGTCAAACCATAGAGATTAAGTTGAGTGAAAGGTTGAAGATATGCAGTAAATGCAAGACCTTAGTGGGAAATCTATTGATGTGATGTTTTCACGGATTGCAAGGAACCAAATTGAGGGTTCCTTGCTTGTTACAGAAAGGTAACTCAAATGGAAAATTTGAATTTTCAAATTTTGGTGGAAATTGGATTTCTTATGATTCTAAGTGATCCTAATTCAACCTAATGATCCTAATGATCAGTAGAATAATCCTAGAAACTAGAATCAACAATCTAAGGATCGGGATTAGTCGGGAAATTTTGAAAAGTTACTGTTAGGGTTGGCGGATCCAATCGATAACAAAGGCGGAACCAAAATTTTGGTTCTGCAGAATCCGCAGGGTGTATTTTGGCGGAGCCAAAACTTTCAACAGACGGAACCCAAAATTTGGTTCCGCCATATCCGCCGATCAAAAGTGTTAATTCTTAATAGAGAGATTGTCATATTTTTCGTTACCTGCTCAAATCCCGAAAATTCTCCTAAAACATATGTAACTACTAATATGTGATAGAATAAAACTAAAAACATAGGTTCTAACACACGTTTACACCTAGATTAATCCGATGATAATAACTTACCATAAAAGAAGGTTAAGCCAAACGGTGGCTTAAACATGGAAAATCGATAACAACAAGTATTATCATCCTGCAATGTTAAGTTAGTTCACATAAAAGTTAAATACTAACATAATATCCTAAGAAACACACAAGTTCATCACATCATTGTTTGAAAAAGTCTAATACCAAACACTCCTTTAACTTCACTTCTTGCTAAGCTTCTTGTGAAGCTTCATTACCCATCATCCAAGATTCTTCATCATTCCTTTAGTTTGTTGAAACTCCGCTAATTCATTTGGGATAGGAGGAAGTTGGCTCATGTATTCGGGTGGTGAGATCCTAGAATTTGGCAAACCATCCTCTTCACTAACGGATGATGATGATGATGAGGTAGGAGGATGAGCACGTTTTCCTCTTGCTACGGCTACCCTATGATCACTAAGAGGAACAAAGGTATGTGGAATTTTGGTGTAGTCGGGAATGAAACCTAAAGCGTTTCAAGGAATGGGTGCAAAAGCTCTATAGAGATGGATCAAAAGCATCCCGTAAGGCATTGCGGTGGTACCTAAAACTGGAATATCGGCCATTCATTTGGCGATATAATAGGCGAGGTTGAATGGTTGGTGGTTTGACACACAATACATCATGTAGCAAAGACTTCCGTTGACATGGTCTCTATTTCCTATGGTGCTTATGACATTAGCCCTCAAAACTTCTTCTAGCTTCTTAAATTGGGGCCTAAATTCATTTAGCTCCATGGCAAATGGATCTCGATCTACTTGACGACCTCGACTTAACCTAGTTTGGTTGTTTCTAGGCACAAAGAGATGCTCACGAATGGTTTCTTTTGGAGTTAATGGTGTGTCATATGGTGCCAATCGATCAAGGTTGGATTCTAGAATGGACAATGACCATTTGTCCGAATAGAAGCAAGTTCCTTGATTCGAAACTCCTAAGACTTCCCCAAATTGGTCTAAAGGAATGTTGAATTGGTTTTCATTGACTTTGAAGTGGATGTTCATGTACCCATAGTCATTTGAACTAAGACCTACACTAGCATAGAATTCTAGTATGAATCTAGGAATTATGGGTTCATCGATATCTAGAAGACCATCGAATTGGATAGCGGCTAGTTGTTCTCGGAGAATGGTTCCTTCATAGAATGAGGGGTCTATGAGTCTACCCTCGGAAACATAGCATTTTTCTAAGGCTTTAAAGATTTTGACTTGATCTTCGGTGAGACCTTTGGTTTTGTGGTGTTTGGGTAGGTATTTGGTGGTTTCTTTGTGATCATAAAAAGTTGCGGGAGGCATGACTATCCTAGACACAGGAAATATATAGTTTAGTTAAAACTAACGAAAATACGTATATATATTTCTAGTGTGTGCCTATATGGGGACAATGTGGAGGTGCGGTTATCTCGACTCCTTTTGATGCATGAAAATTTTGTTTATGCAAGTTTTATGATAAAACGAGAGATAACCCAAACGCTCCTACTTCAATGTAGCTTCGATTGAATGTACCCAAAAATACATATTAGTTATGTATTCTCTTTAGCATTCAAGAGACATTATGCAAGTGATGTTTAAAAACATAACGTTTTTGTATTTGTATGAACAATGTTCAAAAACCGTTTTTCCTAGTCGTGAGAAGATTTTTATAAAAATTTCTCATGGGGTTTTTGATGAATTATGATAATGCCTTATGATATGCAATTTCTAACTATGGAAAACATGATTTGTTATGCAATTCAGTAAATATGCTTCATGATTTTAGCTAAAAATATGCATAAACCCCAAGTTTTGATTTTGTGCATGAAATAGAAATCCTAGACACAGATCAGGAATGTAGATATGATAAGGATACTTACAGAGATGTTTTAGAGCACAAATTGGTTGTAGAAGATGACCTAAATTGTGAGTTTTGTGTGATAAAGGTCGAATTCCAGTAGCTTGTATGTTTTTGGGAAGTGTGATGAATAGTGCAGGATGTTTATTTAATATAAAAAATTTGACTCAGGATGCCACGGATCCGGCGGAACCAAAACAAGGGTTCCGTCCTTGTTGTCGGTTGGTTCCGCGGGATCAGCCTGGGATTTTGGTTATTGTGGTGTTTGGTTAATTCTAAGATTCAAGCTAATGTTTTATCTACTCACTAGGTTCTATTAATCCTAAACCAAGTCTAAGAAAGTTGAAAGGTTCTCTCTTAAGAGGTTTTGTGAGGATGTCGGCAATGTTTTCCTCTGAGGATACTTTCTCAATTGAGATGCTTCCCTTCTGAACATTGTCGCGTAGGAAATGATGTCGTATTTCTATGTGTTTGGTTCTAGCGTGTTGGACTGGATTTTTGCTGAGGTCGATAGCTCCTTTGTTGTCGCAAAGAATGGGAATGTTGTTGAGTTTAATTCCATAGTCGACGAGAGCTTGTTTCATCCACAGAGCTTGTTGGCAAGCTTTTCCTGCTAACACGTATTCGGCTTCAGTTGTTGATATTGCGAGGGTCGTTTGTTTCTTAGCAAACCATGAGGTGAGACAATGCCCTAAAAAAGTACAAATACCACTTGTACTTTTCCTATCGACATAATCATCGGCATGGTCTGAGTCGGCATACATGATGCGCGTGTGCGTATGCTCTAATTTATACCCACGGTATGTCGTTGTGGTTTTAGCAGTATTCAAGTTTTAAATTTATATTTAGCCGACTTATCAATAACACACACACTTTAACGAGCAGTGTACCCGGTCAGTATGAATATAATGGTAAGTAGAGTGTCGATCACTAAGAGTGGAACGTATTATCTAGTTATCCTAATCAGTATTTTAATATCTTAAGTTAGCTATACAACCTAATCTAACGCAAGGGGGTTCAGCCTGAGAGACTAGCATGGTTTGGTTATGATTAAAGGTAAACTAAACTAATAGGCACGAATCAGTGATTAGCACACACGTACACAGATAAATACTCGAGACAATAAGAAGACCTGTCCTGATAGTTAAGTAGCTTGTCACTTGTTTTATTGCTAGTTTTATATGAAGTGTATGTAATTAATCCTTTCTCGTTGGCTCTAATCTTATCGGCGAGTAAACCCTTAATGATTACTTATGACTATCCTATTTATCCTTTCTTCCTACTTTTCTACAGACGATAGAATGCATAGGTGATAAAATAAATAGGCGAGGGCAGAGGCATGGCGACCCGATCAACGCTCAGCTAGACACAGAGGTTATTAATGCACTAATAAAAGTCACCAAAGACATCAACATATAAACTTTAATTAATGGGAAAGCAATATTAAGAGGAGTGCAATCTTTCCGTTGTCACATTACACAAGCCCATCAATCCTGATGAATTAAAGTTTACTAATACAATAAAACAAAACTACTTAATGAATTGAATACATGCAGGACCTTCTTACAGCTCTTGTATCTTCGTTCAAGGTGTGTCTTGTGCTGCTACTTCGTCTGAATTCGTCCTAGGGTTTCTGTCTTCTCGTACTTAGCTAAATGTCGAACTCCGAAATTCGTCTGTCTTTGGGGTATTTATAGTTTCTGTCTGAGGGCTAGATGCGGCGCATCTAATAAGTAGATGCGGCGCATTGACTTAACTTCGCGTGGGGTCCAAGATTAATATATTCAGGAATATTCGTACACCGCCAGAAGATGCGGCGTAACTCCATTCTTAGATGCGGCGCATGTCCTTGCTGTCTTGGATCGTATCTTGTGAAATCTTGATAGTGATGCGCCGTATGTAATAAGTAAGATGCGGCGTATCTGGAGCAGAATGTCTTGATCTTGTACATTTCAGTAGACTCTTAACTTCTTGCTTGTTTTGCTCCATAATTAGTCCAAAATCGCAAAGTTTCACATAATACTTGTTTTTACCTGAGAATTACAAAAGTAAACATTAAAGTATCAATTCTCACAGATAATATAATAAAACAAGTCAAATAAATAGGATAAATGATAGTAATAAAATGTACTTATTTGAGTTCATCAAATATCCCCCCACTTGAACTTTACTTGTCCCCAAGTAAACCTTAGAATTAATCTTATGAAAATGGATCCTAAAAGATATTTGTATTTATTTTTATATTTAAGCATGTATTCATTTTTGTCATAATCACACAACCAAACACTTAACGAATAGAAGTAAAATAAAATAATTCGATAAAAGCAAATCTAATCTTTTAACTGTCCAGTCGTGACGAATATTCTATCATAAGCTTGGCAAGTATATACATCTCCCCCACTAAAGCCAAGGAATAACAAGTCTAAAGCGGTAAAAAGGGTTTTGAGGTTTAAGGGTTAATCATTCTCCTTAATCTCTATCGATCTCAAATTCCAGAAAAGGCGACAAAATCACAAATACATGATCGAATCCACGAACACAATACTTGCAATTGCTCAAATCCTTAACTCGAATAGGCTAAAGATAGGACCAAGTAATCTTCACCAATAATATTATATCAAAAAGGGCGACAAAATCATAAATACATAGCCGAATCCATGACTACGATACTTAAGATTGCTCAAATCCCTAATCTCAATAAATCAAAGGTTTGGATAAAGAATAATATAGGGTATGGATAATATTTGGGATACAAATTGGTGTAAAATAAAAAATAAACAAAACAGATAAATTAAAATCCTAAGTGTGGTTAATCACTATCCCAACCATCCCATGAATAAGACTCATATCATTGAATAACTCACGCTTTAACACTTGAAACACACGCTTTTAGGTAGACACGAATTATACTCAACAAAATCTCAATCAAGGAATAAACCTTAGTTGGCGTTCCCATAACGTTCAACTCCCATTCAATCCATAAATATAATATATAACAACTAGTGGTGATATCGACCACTTAATACAAAACTTTACATAAGTTGGTTAAAACAAACATCCAACTCTTCCTCTTTTCTTTTTCTTTTCTATTTTTTCGATTTTTTTTTTTTTTAATTACTTGAAACATAAACATAGATGTGTAAAATTTCACCACATCACTATAACGATAACTCTGGATAATTTTTCCATACTTTTCATGACTTCAGAAATAACGGTAATAGTTAAAGTAGTAAACACACGAAAAATAAACTCAAAGATATACAATATTTACTTTCACTCCAATTGCATTGTGCAATTTCCCGACCTAACCATGGATAATGAATTACGCACGCGAACACAGGTAATGTAAGGAAACACACTTTGCCTAAAGCAATTAACCAACCACAGATTTTAATCTACAGGGTAGGCTAAGGTGTAAGGGTGTAACGAAACATTTTAACAAAGGTGTAAGAAACGAAAGGAATGGCTCTAAGTGTTTTTCTAGGGGTATCTTACTCTAAAAGTGAGAGTAACAAAAGGGTTTATACAGGGGTTAACTAACCAGTGTAGTTAGCTAATAACACATAACATATAAAGGCTATTTGGGTGTAATCCTAGAAATTTACCAATTTAGACAAGTCATTCCAATTATATAAATAATACTTATTATGGTGGTCTCGAATAGTATACAAGCCAAGTTCTAAAGTTTACAAGTCACCGGCACACTCATAGATTTGTGAATTTTGAAAAGTCACAATTTTTGAAAATAACGTCATGTGTGCAGCTATGCAACTTAGACTTTAAACAAAAACATGCTAAAAATTTTAATTTTGATATATTAAGCACATTTTAAGCATATTTTGAAAAGTTTAGGACAAGTGTTCTAATTCTCCAATCCCCCCACTTAAGTTAAACAACGTCCTCGTTGTTTGTATCAAAGGTTAAAAACTGGAAAATAAAAGAATTAGAACAGAAAAACTCCCCTGAGATTTGCTCGGTATGATCCTCCATTATTTGTATAAGAGCAAAAATCATCTTTCTTGTGGATGAGAACGTTTAAGCTTCATAATTGATGTATCCACAGGAAATGCAGGAATCTATAATACCACCAAGACTTTAAACACACCTAAGTTAAGAAGGTTCAAACTTGCATAATACATTAGTAGTTAGTAAAAATAAAACTTAAAAATTAAAATGAAAATCATCAGGTCAGTCGATACGCCGTATCGAGCCTGGAATAAATACGAATCAGAATAGAAGATGCGTCGCATCCTTAACCAGGGATGCGCCGCATTAAAATAAACTGACAAAAAGTTTTAAAGTCAAAAATAAAAATGCAGAAAAATAAAGTAAGATATGACCAGTGCAGGAGATGCGTCGCATCTTAGGATTGAGATGCGCCGTATCTTCTGCGGGCCTGACTGACTCGACACAGAACAGAATAGTAAAAATTTTCCGGGTTGTCTCCCGGTCAGCACTTGTCTTTATTCCAGAGTCTTCAAGTTAGACTCACGTTCAGCTCCTTAATACCGATCATATTTGAAAGGTTGACTTTCCGCCTCTAGTTGTAATCCCTTTCAAATCGTGTTTTACCAAAAGAACTTTGTTAAGCACCGTTGACAATTGGTGCACTCAATTGCCAATCCATTAATCATGTTGTTTTGTTCCTTTAGTAAGATATCCGTTCATTGACATATCTTCCATAGCAAAACCTGTTATCATAGGTAAAATCGTCAGTAGCATCTGTTCGCTAGAAGATAAATTAATGAATTTAGAAACGAATATAAAGAATAAAAATGGCTGATATCTGCGGACGATGCGCCATATCCAGAAAGTTGGATACGCCGTATCTTATTACGTTAAAATTTAATCAGACTTTTTTCAGGAAATAGATACGCCGCTTAGAAATTAGAATGCGCCGTATCAGTATTAAGTTATCAAAAATCGATTATACTTATTAAGATTAAATGCGTCGTATTAACAAAAGTTAATGCGCCGTATTTTCGTTACGTTTCAAAATACAAGATTTTTGATTCAGAAAGATGCGCCGTATCGATAAAAATCGATGCGTCGTATCTGTTTAATAATTCGAAAACTGTTTTTAATTAAAATAATAAATACGCCGTATCTGTAAAAACAAATGCGACGTATGGCGTTAACGTTTAGAAAACAAAATTCATTAAAAACAGAATACGCCGTATCTTGGGGAAAGATGCGTCGTATCGAATTTATTAAACGCGTTGTATTTTATAAAAATTAAACGCAATACGCCGTATCTATTAAAATAGATGCGCCGTATCGTTTATATTAGCTCAGTACAACGATAGCAGAATACAGAAAATACGAAAAATAAAAACAAAAATAAACACAAACGAAAAGCAACAAAAATAAAAGAAAACAAATAACACACAAAACAGAAAATATGCAAATAATACAATGAATGCAATTAATCTAATACACAACACGGTTAGCGGTTAGATAAAAAAAATTAAAAAAAAAAAAACCAAATTAAAATACTAATCAAATTAACAGATAATAACAATTCACTCCCCGGCAGCGGCGCCAAAAACTTGATGCGCGTGTGCGTATGCTCTAATTTATACCCACGGTATGTCGTTGTGGTTTTAGCAGTATTCAAGTTTTAAATTTATATTTAGCCGACTTATCAATAACACACACACTTTAATGAGCAGTGTACCCGGTCAGTATGAATATAATGGTAAGTAGAGTGTCGATCACTAAGAGTGGAACGTATTATCTAGTTATCCTAATCAGTATTTTAATATCTTAAGTTAGCTATACAACCTAATCTAATGCAAGGGGGTTCAGCCTGAGAGACTGGCACGGTTTGGTTATGATTAAAGGTAAACTAAACTAATAGGCACGAATCAGTGATTAGCACACACGTACACAGATAAATACTTGAGACAATAAGAAGACCTGTCCTGATAGTTAAGTAGCTTGTCACTTGTTTTATTGCTAGTTTTATATGAAGTGTATGTAATTAATCCTTTCTCGTTGGCTCTAATCTTATCGGCGAGTAAACCCTTAATGATTACTTATGACTATCCTATTTATCCTTTCTTCCTACTTTTCTACAGACGATAGAATGCATAGGTGATAAAATAAATAGGCGAGGGCAGAGGCATGGCGACCCGATCAACGCTCAGCTAGACACAGAGGTTATCAATGCACTAATAAAAGTCACCAAAGACATCAACATATAAACTTTAATTAATGGGAAAGCAATATTAAGAGGAGTGCAATCTTTCCGTTGTCACATTACACAAGCCCATCAATCCTGATAAATTAAAGTTTACTAATACAATAAAACAAAACTACTTAATGAATTGAATACATGCAGGACCTTCTTACAGCTCTTGTATCTTCGTTCAAGGTGTGTCTTGTGCTGCTACTTCTTCTGAATTCGTCCTAGGGTTTCTGTCTTCTCGTACTTAGCTAAATGTCGAACTCTGAAATTCGTCTGTCTTTGGGGTATTTATAGTTTCTGTCTGAGGGCTAGATGCGGCGCATCTAATAAGTAGATGCGGCGCATTGACTTAACTTCGCGTGGGGTCCAAGATTAATATATTCAGGAATATTCGTACACCGCCAGAAGATGCGGCGTAACTCCATTCTTAGATGCGGCGCATGTCCTTGCTGTCTTGGATCGTATCTTGTGAAATCTTGATAGTGATGCGCCGTATGTAATAAGTAAGATGCGGCGTATCTGGAGCAGAATGTCTTGATCTTGTACATTTCAGTAGACTCTTAACTTCTTGCTTGTTTTGCTCCCTAATTAGTCCAAAATCGCCAAGTTTCACATAATAATTGTCTTTACCTGAGAATTACAAAAGTAAACATTAACGTATCAATTCTCACAGATAATATAATAAAACAAGTCAAATAAATAGGATAAATGATAGTAATAAAATGTACTTATTTGAGTTCATCAATACACTATGGTTTCTACACCCGTTCCTTTGGGATACCATAAACCTAAATGTGTAGTGCCTTTTATGTACCTAAAAATCCGTTTAACGGCTTCAAGATGGGATATTTTGGGATCTTCTTGAAAGCGTGCACATAGACAAACACTAAACATAATATCCGGTCTACTAGCCGTGAGATAGAGTAAACTACCAATCATTCCTCTATATTTAGTGCTATCTACAGATTCACTTTCTTCATCCTTTGTGAGTTTGGTTTCGGAGGATATGGGTGTTTTCATAGGTTTTGAGTCTTCAAGACCAAATTTCTTAAGCATATATTTGATATACTTGGATTGGTTGAAGAATATCCCATCTTCTAATTGTTTAATTTGGAGACCTAAGAAAAAGTTTAGTTCCCCCATCATACTCATTTCAAACTCGTCATGCATGATTTTTGAGAAATCGTCGCATAACTCTTGACAAGTTGAACCGAATATAATGACATTTTCCTATAGACACTACTGGTTTTTGTTTGTTAATAGTTGTACTAGTGCTAGGTTTAGTTGTGACTTTTACAAATTCAGTACGATCCGAATTACGAACCTTCTGTTCATCAACAGTACTCGCGAAACCTTTTGGTACAACTGGCGGAACCAAATTTTTGGATCCGCCAGATCCGTGGGTGTCTGACTTAGTTGGAACACGTTCTTGTATTTCAACGGCTAGTTTCTTGAAACTACTCAAGTTTCCTGATTTCATAAAACCTAGTCCGGCTTTATCATGAGGTAGTTTTTGAATTTGCATTATCTCATCTGCTAGACTAATATTTTTATCAAACTTTTTAAACTTAGAATTTTGTTTGATAAGTTCTTCCTGTTTGGTCCTAAGTGTTTCTAGTTCAAGTTTTAGTTCCTGACAAGACACACATGTTTCTTTAACGTCTTTACCCTTTTCTAATCTTATAGATTTTTCTTTTAACCAATAAACTTCATTTTCTAAAAATTCCTTTTGGTTTTTAGAAACTTGTTTTTGTTTATGATTTTTAGAGTAATATCACACAGTTTGTTATATTCTACTTCTAAGGTTTCATCATCAATAGAGGAGTATGACGAGTCAGAATGTACCTCTTCTGTATCATGAGCCATGAGAGCAACTTCGTCGTTCTTAGGCTTGTCGTCATTACCTTCACTATCACTCCAAGCTCCACTTACAAACGCTCTTTGAGATTTGTTCTTTGGAGGCTTTGGACATTCTCCTTTTAGGTGACTAGAATCCCCGCACCTAAAACACTTCCTATCTACTTTTCCTTTCCTATCATCACGGTCTTTCCGGAAGGATTTCTTTTCTTCACGAGGTGGTCTTACGAACTTTCCTCGTCTCCTAAAGAACTTCTTGAAATCTCTTACGGCCATGGCATATTCTTCGTCTTCGCTACTAGAACTAGACTCTTCATCATCACTTGACTCTACCCTAGCTTTCAAGGAAATGGACTTCATCTTCTCCTTTTTGCCTTTAACTATTTCTGAGTCTTTTTCCATCACCATCTCGTGAACTTTGAGATTTCTGATGAGCTCGTCCAGTGTCATGCTTGAAAGATCCTTGGATTCTTCAATAGCCGTCACCTTTGCTCTCTACTTCGGATGAAGTGCTCTAAGAAATTTTCTGACAAAGTTCTTACTAGGAAAAGATTCGTCAAGTGCTTTTAGAGATGTAATAATAGTATTAAACCTAGCAAAAGCACTATCAATGGTCTCATCTTCAGGGATAACAAATTGTTCATATTGTTGAACAAGAAGATCAATTTTGTTATCCTTGACTTGTGAGTTCCCTTGATGAGTGATAATTAATTATTGCCAAATATCTTTAGCCGTTTTACACATAAAAACTCTTTCATATTCTTTCTTAGGTAAAACATTATAAAGCATCATTTTAGCTTCATTATTTTTGGCAATCAACTTCTTTTGCTCATCACTGTGACGAGTAAGAGAAGTACCTTCATCCCGACCAACTGATACATTTGATATAGGTTTATAATCACCCTCTACGATGATATACCATAGATCTATGTCCTTTGACTTCACATAAGTTTCAAAGCGATTTTTCCAATATATGAAACAATTTGGTTCAAATAGTGGTGGTCTTTGCATAGATTGCCCTTCTTTAAAGTTTTCAAAATCCATTGATCGTTTTAAGTTTTAAAATACAATATATTTTGAAAATCTTGAGTAACGTAGCTCTGATGCCAATTGTGGAAAACTAGAAGGGGGGTTGAATAGTTTTTACCTTTTTAAAATTAATTCGCTTTGTGACTTAACGTGATTTCAAAGTAAATACACACAAACAAATAATATAAGTTAAGTAAGTAAGAAAAGGAACAATCAAACCACAACACGGAGATTTATAGTGGTTCGGCTACAAGGACTCTCTTCCTTGCCCTACTCCACTCCTCGAGCCTCTAACTCGAGAGTTTTTCTTCACTAAGAAACAAACTCCCTTCTCGGCGGAGAAAACCTTTATACACGTCGCTTACACTTTATCCGGTACTAAGCTAAACACCGAGTTCTTTACAAGGGTACAACTACTCCCGTTGGTTCTTTAACAAGGGTACAACCACTCCCAACACTCTATGTGTTTTGAGGACTAAAACACTAACCGATCACTACTGAATGAATGGTATAAACAATGATGTGTGAACACTAACAAATCACACAGTATCTAAAAACTTGCAACAGTAAGTTGAAGCTTGTATGCTTGATCTTCTTTGCTACAAAAGAGAGATCACTAAGAATGAAATGAATGAATGATATGGGTTAGTGATGTACAAATGAATGAATATATAATTTAAGCTATATGAGTGATGAATGTGCTTGAATGATCAGCTTGCTATTTATAGGCAAACTGATCAAACAGGCGGCGGATTTGGCGGATCCAAAATATGGGATCCGCCCATATACTGGTTTGGTTCCGCCGGGACATGCCAGCTAAGATTTCAACAAATCTTTCCATATCTTGCCATATCTACCAAAGTCAACTCCTTTGCTTCAAGATCTCTACAAGATATCTTACAAATCCTCAAGATATCCTAAAGATATCAAAATGAGGTATGCCATGATGTCATGTTAAATTTCTATTTTAAGAATTAAAATTAAACATGTAAAAGTATATGTATGCAATGTAATTCCTAGTGATCATGTAATGAGTAAATGTGTTTTAAAAGACTTGTTACTATAAATGTAAAAGACTTAATCTTATATTTATGCTTTGCTTAAAGATAAACTTTGTAATTGTCATTAACAAAATTAAGCAAAGATCGTAAAATATAAATAACGTTTTTAGGACGATATTTGTATTAACAATCTCCCCCTTTTTGTTGATGACAAAACATAAAGTTTATTTTTAAGCAATGGAATAAGTAAAGTAAAAGTCTTTGATTCTTTGAAATCAATATATAAATATTTCCAAAGAATACAAGAAGGAGATATGTAAACCCGAGTCGTTTTCCCGACGAAGGATGAATGGAATTAGTGATTTTGAGTTGTGATTTTGTGTCGTGAATGGTGAAAATATGAGATTTTGGATTTTTAAGCTAAATTTTATAAACATAAACTAAAAACAAGTAATAAAGCAAGCAAAACAATTATGAAAAGCTAACGTAAGCAAAAACGTAAAAGGAACCTAAAAACGAGCACGCTCGGGCTAATCCCGAGCCTAAAAGGTAAAATCTGAAAAATACTAACCCTATAAATGTAAAACTAATTTTCCTAAGTCCTAAATGATAAAATAAAATTTTAGAAAAAAGAAAATTATTTTTTTGATTTATATTTTATTTATTATGATTTAAAAACTAACTTTAAAAGAAAAATTAATTAAAAATTCTAAATGAAAATGGAAAAATCTGAAAATTTAAAGGAAAGTACTTTAGAATAGGCAGATTCAAAGAAAAATAAAAAGAAGGTAAATGCTTATTCAGATAAGCAGTTAATAAGCTAAACTAGTATTTAAGCTTAAAAGGAAAACAATGTATAAATGAAATAAGAAGGAAACATGTAACAGAAAAGACCCAAGGGCGCTAGTGGTTATGTGTGTGGTGTGTGAGGTGATGTGTGTGGTGAGGTCTCAGGTTCGAATCCTGGCCTCACTTTTTTTTCAAAATTTATTTTATTTTTTTGATTTTTTCTTTTGAAATTTGAAAAACAGGTTAAAATAAGTAACTTTTATAAAACAACTATTTTTAAAAACTAACTATTAAGCCAGAAATAAGCAATCCAGAGAGCAGATTATGAAAAACAAGCTAAGACTAGGGTCAAATAAGCTATTAAGCTAACTAGAACTATTAAGCAAACTAAATTAAGCTAATCTAAACTAGATCCTATCTGAAAAAACTAAATTAAGCAGAATAAGCAACAATTTTAAGCAAATAAGCACAAAGTAATCAATAAGCTCAAGGGTTTTGATATGCAGGCCAAACAGACCAAAGTTGCTACTTCTAGCTTAAATAAAAGCACCTCGATGATAAGCAAATTTCATGAAACAGAAAATAGCTCAAGTACAAACCAAAACGTTATTCGTTACTCAATTTTACACTCATTATTCGTGTTGAGACAAAATTGTAAAAATCTCAAACTTCATTATTATTCAGGTCGTGTGTTGGAGTCATTCCCATAAATTACTTGATTTCATATTTCACTTTGCCAGTTATAATCAAGGTGAGTCATAGCCCCACTATTACTTTATTACTTGCTTTGCAAAATATTTGAGGTGAGAAACATGCAAAACACTTTTTAAGGAACGACACTATACTCATGTTTTATCAAACTGTTACGCAAGGATAGCCTAAGCATTTTATCCCCATCATGCCCAAACTCATGAACCGTTAATTCCACTCGGGAAACGCGAATGCTATAAATAGATATATTGGGGATGACACCCCGTTCGGTTTGGCTAGGTTGGCCAAATACGAGCGTAGAACATGTCGAAACACGAGTCTCTCGGGATAGACACTTACACGGGCCTTTATTTAACGTACTTCTAGAGCATGCATATTGTCAAGCTTCGGTTGCATGAACTTAGTGCTAGCGTAATAGACATTTATACGGATGTGGCATCATAGTTGTTGTGATGGTCACATGCTGTACTTATGATACAACTTTACTGCTTTATACAAACCTATGAACTCACCAACCTTTGTGTTGACACTTTTAGCCTGTTTTTCTCAGGTGTTTAATTGATTGAAATATGATGATGCAAGGCAGTACGTGGCAGAGGCATAGACACACTTTTGGAGTGTACACATAACACTCATGACCAGGGTTTTTGTACTATGGGACAACTAATAAATATTATGGGCCTTGTTTTCTGCATTTCAATTATGTAAAACTTATGTTTTAATTAATGAGACTTTTAAAACGGATTTGATAAATTCGTTTTCTATTACTTGTGTTATGATCCAATTAAGTAGCACCCCAGATGTTATTTTCGCTGCGATCAGATTTGGGGGTGTTACAGTAACCGAATTTGAGATTCAAGATTCACTTTGTTGTAATGGAATTAAGAGAGGAGAATTGATTACAATCAGTTTAGTGAATGAATTAAAAGAGAGAGTAGCTAGGAGTATTTATACAAGATAGAAAAGATAAAAGGGAAAACAGATTTTCCCGCCAAAAGTCATAACAGACTTTTGACTTTGTGGCTCACACGTGCAAGTCATGTGACTTGATTTGAAACTTCACTTTGGCTCGTATCAAATCCTTTCCCCTTAACATTTGACTGTCCACAGTCAAGCACCTTCAGTGGTCTCCTCTTGATCAAACTCAGGATACTTTTTGAGTAGCTCAGAGTAAAGTTCCCAAGTGGCCTCATTTTCACAACCATTAGACCATTGCACCAATACATAAACAGCAGGCTTGTTATTAACATTTCCCAACCTTCTGTCAATGATCTTTAGTCGAAACACTGATAGTTGACCCTCATTATCACACATGAGAAGGGTTTCAGGCTTGTCTACCACACCTTTGCAGAACTTAAGTTGAGACACATGGAAGACTGAGTGTATTTGGCTGCCACTAGGAAGCTGTAGCTTGTAAGCCACATTGCCAATTTTCTCCAAAACTTCAAAGGGTCCATAATACTTAGCTGAAAGCTTTAGCTGAAAGCTTGTTGTAGGAGCTTTGCTTAGATATCACTTGTCTGTAGCGCTGCAGTTTCAGGTAGACCCAAACACCTTCTTCAAAGTTTCTATCAGTTCTATGCTTATCCTTCAAGCTTTTCATTCTATCTTGTGCCCTTTTCAAATGAAACTTAAGCATGGTAACCACCTGTTCTGTGGCCTGCATTGTCCTATCCACAACCTCAACTGAGCTTTCACCAGGTAAGTAAGGCATGTGAATGGGTTGTGTTTGGCCATATAATACTTCAAATGGTGTAGTTTGAATTGCAGTATGGAAGTTGGTGTTGTACCAAAACTCTGCCATAGATAGCCATTGTGTCCTCTCCTTTGGCTTCTCACCAGACATGCACCTCAAGTAGCACTCTAAACACTTATTCACCACTTCATTTTGCCCATCTGATAAATATGGATAAGAAGTATTTTTTATGTGGGAGTTTTTTTTTTTTTTTTTTTTATTTTTTTTTTTTTGACATGATAAATAGGGATGAAAAGTTGTTTGAAATTATGTGTTTAGAAGTGTGTTTGAGATTGATATTTATAAGGTTGTAAATTGGTAAAGTTTAATTTTTTATTTTTTTAAATATCAAACGGTACAATTTTTTTATTTTTGTTTGTGTTTAAAATCGGTCGTTATGTAAACCCATTTCTCCAAAATCCAACCCTCGACCGATATTATCATTTAGCCCACAATGGAGATGACCGATGCAATAATCGGTCGACCGACCTTGGGTGACCTTCGACTGCGAGTAGGCTAACAGTTTGTGTAAGGCATCTAAGGCTTAGAAGGTACCATCCCAAGATATCACCTTAGGCTGCATGCAGTAGAAGAATTTCATTCGATCAATCCCCAACTCGATTGATCCATCCTTACTGCAAAGAAAAGCCACGATCGATCGATTGGCAAAAAAAAAAGAACTAGTTCGCATATCCGATCGATTGTTTGCTACTATTTCTTTTCTTTCTTTCTTTTTTGGAGATAGACACGTTGGCAAAAAAAAAAAAAAAAAAAAAAAAAAAAAAAAAAAAAAAAAGTGCTTGCTACTTTATTTCTTTTCTTTCTTTTTTGGAGCTAGACGTTGGCCAAAAAAAAAAAAAAAAAAAAAAAAACCCTAGATTATTAGTTTTGAATAAGTATTGTAATGTTTTAAATTTATTTTAAGTATTATGTAACGTTTTAATTATTTTAATGAAATTTAAGTTTGTGTTAAAAATGTAAAAAATAAATAAATAAATAAATAAATAAAAATTGGATGAAGGTCGCCTTACTGGAGCACCCAATCGCCTGAAGGTCGCTAGAGAGAGAAAGCTGACGTGGCAGAGAAAATGGGAGGGATTGACCTGATGGGCAAACTGAAGTGGTGAATAAGTGGGCAAACTGAAGTGGTGAATAAGTGTTTTATACTCCCTCCGTCCCAAAATAGTATAAAACACCACTTCAGCTTGTAGACTAGTATATCTAAATAAGAACAGAGTAGTTGTGTTTTATACTCCCTCCGTCCCAATTTTATTGTCACTTATTCTTTTTTTGGACGTCCCAAAATTATTGTCACATACCCAAAATAGAAAGTGAATAGATAGTGGAGTTTGGTAAAATTTACTATATTACCCTTGGTTGAAATTAATATTGCAAACTTTAAAGAAGTGTCAATTAATTGGTTAAGAGTAAACTTATCATTTGGCAAAAAAGTAAGAGAGAGAAAGTAGTGATAGTGACATTTTTCTAAAAGAATGTGTTTTTTGTCGGGTGACAATAATTTTGGGACGGATGGAGTAGTATTTTATGTCGTGTCAACGGATTCATTGTACTTTTATAATGATAACTAGTAGCCTATTTCATTGTTCATTTTTGACACTATAAGTTGAGTTTGATGTCCATATACTCTACATTTATTTATATTTTATTCAAGAAAAACAAGTGGTTACCGGATAAACCGCACCAAAGAAAACCAAAGAAAATTAAGGTTAACCAGTTGTATAATCGGTTTAATTTTCGGATCAAGAAAATATCAAAACGGAACTATCAATTATACGGTAATCGATTAAACACTTTCTAACTATTTTCAGTTTAGATCCCGGTTAACCTTTCATAAGCACCTCAAAATTCATGCAAAATAAGATTCTTCTAGTTGAAGTTCGTAATTTTCAAATATTTTAAAGCAAGTCTCAAGTGCATTTTGGGCTTACTGCTAACTAGAAAACTATAGTTTATTGTCAAAAGACAATCACCGGTTTTCTATGTTACGAAAACTGAATAGGAACACAAATTATGAAGATAATCCTACATATATGCTTGTCATAATTAACCAACCAAACGCATGCATGTGATGGTCAGTTATTTTATTTTCTTTTTAATTATTTTGTTATCGTATTCATTTATTTAAATTGTATATTTATTTAATTTTGTTTATTTATTTATATCTCACTATTTATTTTAGTTATATTTAATTGCATCAATTTTTTAACTTGGAGCGCTAGATGCGTAGACCGCGATGGAGTATCATCAGGGACGGCATTGATGCATATTTCGCTAAGCGCTACGGCGACAACAAGTATAACATGAAGCGAGATCATTGGAATGCCAGATGTGGGGCTCCTAATGTGGATGTGATAAGACGCCAACCTCCCCCGAACGTGGAACAGTTTGACTAGGAGGAGCACATTAAGTTATGGCTCGACCCGTGGCACGCGAATTGAGCTGCTTTCAATGCTCAGAACAAGGCTCAGAACACGATCTTCAGCTACCACGGATCCCGCTCATTGGCCGTCACTCGACATCAATACGTAAGACACATTATAATTATTTTACATATATTTCAATATATACATGGTGTTTGATTTTTCGTTAATTTGTCATATGTGTATATACAGTTTGAGAGGCACGAGAACCATGAGTACCCGACCCTCCTACAAAGCTTCTACGACCAGCATTGCAAGAAAGGGGTATGGTTGTAGGAGGAAGCCTGACTTCAATACGTAAGTTTTTTTTTTCAAACACGCACTTTAATGATTTATTGAAACATAATGTAGTAACCCAACTAATATATTAATTTTCTCGTTTTTTGTAACTACATAGGAAGAGATGATCAAGTTGCGGGATCTGTGAGCCAATACGCCTACCGGGCGAAGAGATACTTGCCAAGGTGATAAAGGGCCAGCGGGGTTACATAGCCGGGAGGGGTAGGCAGTTAGCTGGCAAGGGAAAGACTAAGGTATTTGACTTGAAGCCTACAGGTACGTACATCCAGGTTCAGATTTATCATATGCTGGTCGAGAGAGGCGAGCAGGTTGCTTCGGCTACAAGAGAGGCTAAGGCCGCTCAGCGTGAACTCAATGAGGTGTTGTCTGTATTAAGGACTAAACCCCAATGGGCCGAATTATGCAGCCAGGGTGGTTCCCGAAGCGAGGTGGGCTCGAGCAGCGGGAGTGGGGGCGGGAGTGGCGAGGGTGGAATGGCGATGGTGGGAGTGGCAGTGGGGATGAAGAGGACGGTAGTATGGGTATGGGCTATTTTGTGTGACATATCCATTTGAACTATATTTTGGCGACCCGATGTTATTATTGTACACTTTAAACATGTTATGCACTATTTTGGCGACTTGTACCTTGCAGATATTGCAACTTTTATGGATTAGCAGCTAGATATGTAGATTAGAACACCCGTTTTGTAGACTTGGTAACATTTTAAGGTATTGGAGGTACTTAGCGATTATATATAAGTGTTTTAGCCGTTATAAGTTGTTTTCTGACATTGGCATGTTGGTTTTGGTAAAACTTTTCTGAAAAAATTTCAGGAAAAAATCTAAGAAATTGCTGCTGTGCAACAACAACAACATGCTTTGCCGAGGACATGTCCTCAACAATAGTTGTTTAGCTTTTGATTTTCATTGACATGGCATTGACTTTCATTGACCTTTAACTAGTTTTACCAAGGACATGTCCTCGGCAATAGTCATTCAGAGTTTGACTTTCATTGCCCTGGCATTGACCTTCATTAACCTTTAACTAGTTTTGCCGAGGACATGTCCTCGGCAATAGTTATTCATATTTTGACTTTCATTGACCTGGAAATTAGTTTTCCGAGGACATGTCCTCAGCAATAATTATTACAGTTTTGACTTTCATTGAGTAATTAATTAGTTAATTGTTTGACTTTCGTTGACCTGACAAAAGTTACCTCGAGGACATGTCCTCGGGAAAAATATGGTCAAGCATTTGTGGACATTTGACTGGAAAGTGCGTGGGTCCTACTCTATCGTCGGGGAAAGTCGTCTGTATTGTGATTACCGACGAGGCATTGCCGATGACTGTAGCCCGATGACATGTCATCGATAATAAGTTTTCCAGATGAATAGTCGCCAAGAGAAAAGCCACAAATGTTGTAGTGGTTAGCATAAATTAACTTAATATATTGTCCAGTTTGCTATTTACATAGATGTATTTTTATAGAAATAATAAAATTAAATTGAAGATAGTTGAATGGGAGTTTGGTCACTGCAAGTAAATTTGATTCTTGGAACAAACAAGATATTGTGAATCCGAAACTTTTAAAGTTGGCAAGGAGACAAGGATAAAAATTGAACCCCTACACTACTATCCAAACGCGTGTTGTGCGTCATCAAAAAAATAATATAATTAAACAAGCTTTGCTATTTTTTTTGTTAAACAAGCTTGCAATTCTTACAACTTAATACTACTAGCTACATTGAAAAGTAGAAACACAATTTACATCAATATTTCTCTGTCGTATTGGAGTATCAATCTAAAAATATTTAAAAATGAAAATGGTACACATGGTTGTCCCTATCAATATCATATTTTTCTGCTTTGGAAAACCTACAAGATAAAGGTGATCGATCAGTAGAACTTTTCATACATTAATTTGTTGCTAAACAGTAGCTCTTTCCCAGTTGATCGATGTTACCCCATTTCCCTTTCATATTTCCATTTTAATCTTAACTGCCACTCTGCCAGCCAACTTGTACAGGCAAAAGTTTTTTTTATACATAAGATTACTTTGATCATACATAGATAGATGGGAAATACTTTGAATAAACAAATTGTTTTGAACAACAATGTTTGTTGCATTCTCTCCAAGAACAGAGAGTAAATTACAGATGTGGTCTAGCTATTAAAAATACACTTGAGATGTGATTCAAATTTGGTTGAGAAGTTAAACTGTGCTCTGTATTAGAAGGCCAAATTAATTAGTCCATGATAAATACACATGAGATGTAATATGCATGCACATATATATCAATATATGTACCATTGGGAGAAGGCCAGGTTTATTTGTATGATGAGATTAGCATATATTGTGACAAAATATCAAATAGAACAAGAATTATATTAGGCAGGTCATGTGCCACTACCCAAATGCAAGTGACTAGGAATGAAACATGAAGCAACTGTACGGATATTAGTAGCAAATGTTGAGAATCCCATTGCCTCACTTAATTTGTAGTCCCAAAACCATCCTATCTTCAAATAACTATTCTTCCCATTCCAAAATAAATATATCAGTAAATTGCCTATGTGCCAGGAGAATATGAAAACGTACGTATTAATGAGTTGTTATAAATGAATTGAAATTGGCAAATTAAATGTACCACTTTTATGACCTTTTAGGGTTACAAAATTAATGTCTGATTTTAGGTCACAAATTAATACGCGTATGAAATGTTGGGTGTTAGGTTTTTTATTACAGTACTATTAAAACTTTATTTCAATAATATTTTGGGTAAAGACAATAAAATAACAACTTACTTTCTTCATTTTACTGAGATGAAACACGTACTTTTTTATCAACATTTAAGCCAACGAAACTTGCAAATATTGTTCTAAGGTCAACAAAAAGACTTATTATATTAAAAATAATAATTGAAATGACTATATTACCCTTGTCTTCTTAAACTATACCCATCATCTTCTTCCAGCGTTACTTAGCCAACGAAACTTGCAAATATTGTTCTAAGGTCAACAAAAAATTAAAAAATTTAAAAAAAATTTTGAAATTTTTTTTTTCCGAATTTTTTTTTTTTCGAAAATATTTTTTTTATCGACGATTATTTGCAACGTTAGTCCTTTATACAATTTTAGACAAAACCGTATGAAACGTAAGAAAAACGGACGAAAACGTAAAAAAAAGGGAAAAAACCAGTATGAAACGTAAGAAAAACGGACGAAAACGTAAAAAAAAATGGACAAAACCGTATGAAAACGTAAGAAGAACGGATGAAAACGACTAAAAACGGACGAAAACGTATAAAAACGGACAAAACCGTATGAAAATGTAAGAAAAACGGACAAAAATGTATAAAGGACTAACGTTGCAAATAATCGTCGAAAAAAAAATTCGGAAAAAAAAAATTCAAATTAAATTTTTTTTTTTTAATTTTTTAATTTTTTAATTTGTTTTTAATTTTTTAATTTTTTGTTGACCTTAGAACAATATTTGCAAGTTTCGTTGGCTAAGTAACGCTAGAAGAAGATGATGGGTATAGTTTAAGAAGACAAGGGTAATATAGTCATTTCAATTATTATTTTTAATATAATAAGTCTTTTTGTTGACCTTAGAACAATATTTGCAAGTTTCGTTGGCTTAAATGTTGATAAAAAAAAGTACGTGTTTCATCTCGGTAAAATGGAGAAAGTAAGTTGTTATTTTATGGTCTTTACTCTAATATTTTTGTAGACTATTTCATTGAACATTCTTAATATTTAAGTTAGTTTGATGTCCATATACTCTACATTTAAGGGGTGGTTTATTCGGACCCTCCCCTCCCTTTTTTTTTTTTTTTTTTTTTTTTTTTTAATATTTTGATTTTTATTTTTTTATTTTTTTTTTAATTTTTTTTAAGTATAATTAAAAAAAATAGACCATGGATCGAAGTGATTTTCTTTTTCTAGCCCGTACCCCGGCCAACTGGGCAACTCGCCCCATATGATGACACGTGTCATCAGTTACCCAAAAAATGTCGATTGTTGCCCAAAAAATACAAAAGTTGCCCAAAAAAATTGTCAAAAAGTGACACTTGTCACTTCCAGATTTTAGTTGCCCAAAAAAGTGCAGGTTGCCCTTGACAAAAAAATTATTTTCCGATCTCGGGGTAGAAAAAGAAAATCACTTGGTTGCATGGTCTATTTTTGTAATTATCCCTTTTTTTATATCAAAAAACTATAAACTGAAAGTATGGAACAGAAAATATAAAGTTTAATAAGTCAAACGCTTAAAACTGTCATAAATACGGAACAGAAACTGACAAAAAACTGTGTTACACTGCAAACAAAAGGTGGTCTTACTGAATCTTTGACCAAACATCCACTTTTGTCACATCATAGGGTCCTTACATTTGATTATATTTTATTCAACAAAAACAAGTGGTTGATAAACAGCATCAAATAAAACCAAAGATAAGGTTAACTAGTTTTTGAATAATCGGTTTAGTTTTCGGATCAAGAAAATATCAAAACGGAACGTACTATCAATTATACGGTAATCGATTAAACATTTTCTAACTATCTTCAGTTTAGATCCCGGTTAACCTTCCATAAGCACCTCAAAATTCATGCAAAATAAGATTCTTCTAGTTGAAGTTCGTAATTTTCAAATATTTTAAAGCAAGTCTCAAGTGCATTTTGGGCTTACTGCTAACTAGAAAACTATAGTTTATTGTCAAAAGACAATCACCCGTTTTCCATGTTACGAAAATGACCAGAAACACAAATTATGAAGATAATCCCACATATAAGCATGTCATAATTAACCAACCAATTCAAACGCATGCATGTGATGCAAGAAATCCAGTTCAACTACATGACATACCATTCGATATTAATAGTCTTACATAGTACAAAAGAGTAATTAAATATCCCAAAATATCTTGCCAAATAGAGTTTTCATGCTTGAATCAGTAGAGAGCCGCTTTGTGCAGGTATTGCTTAACATCCCCCCAACTCACACTGAAAGACTCTCCCTTCTTCACTTTCCCTTTGAAAAAGGAGGTGAAAGTAGTGTCTTTTGGAAAGAACACCAAAAGCTCTCCTTTAGCGAGTTCAGCTGTCACCTTCTTTGGATCACAAGCTTTTTCTTTAGAAATGTAGACCTCTTCATCAATCGCCCTTCCTCCACGGATAGTAACCACTTGTCCCTCGACTTTGAGAAGATTGTGCTCAAGAGTAATGTCTATATCTTCCTCGTTGAAACCTACAGCATCCATGATCACTAACATACCTGTGGGGTAATATTTCTTCTCAGGCTTTCCTTTGGTTCGCTCGGGTTCTTTTTCTTTAAAGAAAAATGGGGATAAATGGGATAGCTGCTTCAACCACACCGTATACTCCAGAAACATAAGGGTAACCTAAGACAACAACAAAAAAGCTTATAGCTAATATATATAGAAGTACTTATAATCTGTCAAACTATGCAATAATCATTGTATTCTAGACCGAGTATATGTAATTAAATCTTTGCTAGTATAGTTTAATTAGTTACCCTACACCATCATTAAACCATAGTACGTGTTTCTCATTAATGTATGAGATAGCTTAATCATTTTTCACTTAATAGATAAAGTAGTCATATGTAAGATATGATATATTATCACAGGCAAAATTCTACTCTATGGTGTAAATAACCAATATTTACAAAGTCAAAACAAATTAGCCATGTTGCAACAAGACAGCCTATACTTACCAAAAAACATTCCACATTCCTTGGTGTCATTTAATTTCATTAAACTAAGCAAATAAATATAACTAAGAAACATATTGGTTAAACATGCAGAAACTTACAGTATTGTACGATCAAGGAACTGGCACCTGCAAATAATTTAAAAAACAAATAAAAAACATTAATGCTAGAAAAATAAACAAAATAAGTAGATAAAAGATAAGGACAGGATTTTAGAATTTTGATTATCAATAAAAAAGCACACATCAAACCTTTAACAACTGCTTTTTTCTTTGCTAGAGAAAGACCTAGATTCTTCAGATTCTTCATATACTCCAACTCTTCCTCGTCTAATGCAAAAAAGATAAAATATGTATATAAAACAAGTCTGAAACAATGATGAACAAAACTTAAAGAAAAATAAAAAGAAGAAAGATCTAGTAGCTAGTGAAAAACCAACCTTCCTGGTAGTTAGCATCAGGATAAAGTTCGGGTAACACCGATCTTAAGTATTTGTGTTCAGCAGAATTATCAGGGAACCTTTGTCTAAAAAGACGATCAATCTCATATTTAAAAATAACTGTATCACCACCTGTTGGGGAAAAAAAAAAAAAAAAACAAATAGTTAATAGTTGCCATATACAGTACCAATTTTTGTTATGAAAGGCATATTTATTCAACAAAACTCTCTAAAAAGGACGCTAGAGGAAGGGTCTTACAATGAATTCATACAAGCGCCAGATACTCATAATATATGTTATATGAAAATAAACAAGTCCAAAACTAAAAGCAGGAAAGAAATTAAGTTACCGAACAAACGAGCATGACAGAATGATACAAGCAGACGTAGAAACTCTTTCTTTGGAAAGTCTTTTTCAAATACTTTATACCAGTCACGCGGCACATCAGTCTTCTTAAGGTTTAAACGGTCCGTAACTGATACAATGCAAATAGTATATTTTATGTAAGAAACTAAACAATTCTGGAAAGTAGAAATCTAAAACTACAAAAACACGAGTAAACCAATTTACCTTGCTCGGAATTACCCTCAAAAGCACGGCTAGTAGAATGATAAGTAACTACTTTATCACCCACCCAGACCCTTAATTCTACTTTAACCATTGTTAGGTTGTGGTCTTTCAGATCTTGTTCCATACGTTTTTGCATACTTTCCATGTCTTCAAATTCCTCATCGGTAGATGCATATTCAAAGTGGGTCCCACCAAATCCGTCATCAGTTGGGGTTATCCGAAATCCCTTTTCAGCTGGCGGGGTTTTACCAGATGGGGTTTCATGACCAGATGGGTTATCAGCTGGTGTTTCACTAGATGGGTTTTCGGATGGGGTTTCACAAGATGGGTTTTCACCAGATGGGTTGTTAGCAGGGGTTTCACCAGATGGGGTTTCATCATCGGATGGGTTTTTAGCTAGGGTTTCGCCAGATGGGTTTTCAGCTAGGGTTTCACCAGATGGGTTTTTAGCTAGGGTTTCACCAGATGGGTTTTCAGTTCGGGTGTGAAAAGCAGCTGGTCTTGCACCGGAGAAACTCAAATCTGTGTATTTCAAGAAACTAGTTTTGGGAGGTTTTTTAGAATGGAATTCAGCATGCTTTTCAGTTTCTTTTGTAGAAAACAAGTAGGTAAAAGAGTTATTGGGAACCCTTGAACAAAAGCGAACAAATTGTGATGAAAATGGCTGGTGAATGATTCTTTTGGTGTTAATGAGGATGGCTGCCATTGTTTTGAACAAACTTAAAAATGAAGAGTAGTGTTTAAGAGAAAGACAAATATGCTCAAAGGGTTTATATTAACTTGTACTTGATGCGTTGCAGATAAAAAGTTGCAATGTAAATGGACATTTTTACCCTCCCAAAAGGTTCGAATTTACTTATACTTCACACATCTAAATTAGTGGGTAAACGAAACTCGAGATTTGTAAAAGATAAAGAGTAGCTTGAACTCGATTCGAGCGCTCGTTCTAGGCGAGCTTAAGCCCAGGAAATAAACTTAAATTATTTAACAAGTCATCCTCGAGCTTATATAGGTTCGACTCGACTTATTGACGAGATTTTCGAACTTTTAAATGATATAACGATTTTATATATATATTATGTATATTTTAAGCGTTTATATGTAAATAAACTAAGTCCATATACTTATTTTTGAAGCGAACTCATACCGCACAAAATATTTTCAAATGGAGTCGAGAGTGACAAAATATTGTTGAATCAAGTCGTGTCAAAATTCTAACTCAATTCGACTCGTGTGGCACTACCTCCAAAGGAAGAAGTTTGTATATGAATATACATTTATGCCGCCTAAAAAGTTTGTATTTACTTTTTCTTGAAGCCCTGCAAAGAAAACCTAGTTACATGAATGGACACATATACCTATCAGACAGCTCATATTTACATGTAAAACATTTGATTCCTTTCAGTCCGAACTCATGAATTGTGCCTAGTAATTTCATGCTGTTAGCCCATGTTAATTAAGGGACGTGTCCTATATTGGTTCTACTAACTACAAAAATTATTAACCCATATCAATTATCAATTATAGGTAAGTGTTCTAGTACCAAGTAATTCCTTAATACAATTTCATAAAGCATGATGTCTTTGAACATAGCAAAACTAATACGCCAAAGAGACAAAAGAGCAAAGTAACTTTACACTTTTTAGGGTAATTTTTTGGTGGTTTTAAATAGGACCTTTGTCCGCGTAAGAACTTGTGAGTAACCCGCGGAGTTATGTGGCTCAATAGAAAACTGCCATGTCACCATATTTTGACAATAGATGACTTTCTCCTTCCTCTATTTGGTCCTTGGAAAAACTTACAAGGACGCTGTGGAATGGATGAATGCTGCAGATGATTTTAAGTCAATCCCATTGTGTCAAGTGGTTCGGTGGGTTTCTCACAAGTTTCTATGGGGCCAAAAGTTTAAATTTGAAAGCTTTGAAAAATAGATTTAAAACGTGCAAGTTTTCTCAATTTTGATCTCTTAGCCTTAATCTTAAGAAAAAAGATGGTAGTAAAAGCAAGACAAATCAAGAGCACCATCAAAAGATAGTAGCTACAAGCCTACAAGTTACAATACCTAGAAAATATTTGTACTCACTCTTTAAAAACATAACATGCATTCACAATACATACATCACATCCATAAAACACAAATACGCGCGTCCAGCATATCAAAAGAACTAATTAAATACTCAAATACGTCCATGTCCATAGTTGTAATCATAGCTTGTAGACTGGTATATCTAAATAAGAACAGGGTAGTTGTGTTTTATAGTATTTTATGTCGTGTCTTCATTGTACTTTTGTAATGATAACTAGTAGCCTATTTCATTGTTCATTTTTGACACTATAAGTTGAGTTTGATGTCCATATACTCTAAATTTATTTAAATTTTATTCAAGAAAAACAAGTGGTTACCGGATAAACCGCACCAAAGAAAACCAAAGAAAATTAAGGTAACCAGTTTCTGTATAATCCGTTTACGCTGTGTTCTCGAGTTGAGTAAAAAGGAGGAAGTAAAGTGAAAGTGAGAAAGTTTGTGTTCTCTAGTTTTTTTTAGAAAGTAAAGTGAGGTAAAGTGAAGTAAAGTGGTTATATTTTAGTTATAAAACTTTCACTCCACTTTTGGGGTGAAAGTCACTTTACTTCCTCTCTCTTACTTTACTTCCTCTTTCTTTCACTTTCATTCATTTTTTTTTCTCTCTAAAACGCAGTGTTAGTTTTCGGATCAAGAAAATATCAAAACGGAACTATCAATTATACGGTAATCGATTAAACACTTTCTAACTATTTTCAGTTTAGATCCCGGTTAACCTTCCATAAGCACCTCAAAATTCATGCAAAATAAGATTCTTCTAGTTGAAGTTCGTAATTTTCAAATATTTTAAAGCAAGACTCAAGTGCATTTTGGGCTTACTGCTAACTAGAAAACTATAGTTTATTGTCAAAAGACAATCACCGGTTTTCTATGTTATGAAAACTGAATAGGAACACAAATTATGAAGATAATCCTACATATATGACCAACCAAACGCATGTGATGGTCAGTTATTTCATTTTTTATATTATTTTGTTAACGTATTCATTTATTTAAATTTTATATTTATTTAATTTTGTTTACTTATTTATATCTCTTTATTTATCTCCCTCCTATATAAAGGGGTGTTGTCCTACAAAATCTCCCTCAAAAATACTAATCAAATGACACGTGTAAAATAGCCAAAAATCCACAACCATCGATCTTGCCAAGCATGTTTTGGGCGGAACTCTTGAGAAACAACACATTCAGTCATTTTCATCTCCAAAAAAAAAAACACACACACAATTACATCCTCTCAAACTCTCTCACACAAACATTCACCGATTAAATTAGATCCATGGATCTTCAATATTTATCAATTTCCATATCTTTCTGCATCGTTCTATTTGATATCCTGGCATCAATCAATCGGTTTATAACCGGTTATGGTTTAACTCGATTCACATCCATGGATTTTAAAGTTTTAGATTGTTATGTCAAACGATTTAGTTCAGGTATTCATACAATGGATTTTATCCTTAATTTTATTGTCACGCATGTTCTATTTCGATTTTTTGTTTTGCGATTGATTAATCAGTTAATTATATGCTTTAGGTATTGATGTGTTGATTCTTCAAGTATTCTATACAAGGTATCATCTTTTTTTACTTTCTCAGCTATGATATTTATATGGCGTGATTGATTATTGGATTAACTATATAATTCTTTATATGCACATAATATGTTTGATAAAATACCTCAACGAAACTTTGATTAGTAAATTTGTGAAAGAAGGTTTTTATGAACCACTTAAATTTACAGAGTTGCTCACGTATTCATAAAATGGATTTAATCCTTCATGTTATTTGTAATTTTCCAGTTCTTTATATTTTTAAACCTTAATGTCAGTCAGTCATCACTAATTTCCGACTCTATACATGTTTGTATTTAGGATAAGTTGTTCTAAAAACAATCTTATTTGTTATCGGATTATTATTCAGTCATCATTTTTAGTTTAATCTTTATTTGATCTTTATTTCCTTCACAGTCATTTTAGTATTCATGTTATTAGATCTTTATTTGTCTTTAATGTCAATCAGTTATCACTAATTTCCGACTCTATACATGTTTGTATTTAGCTTAAGTTGTTCTTAAAACAATCTTATTTGTTCTTGGATTATTATTCAGTCTGCATTTTTAGTTGCATCTATAAATGATATTTATTTCATTCACAGTCATTTTAATATTTTTGTTATTAGATCTTTATTTGTCCAACATACACTTATGTTAATTTTATTTTTCCTGTTTATTTGAAATTCTTATTGATCTTTGTTTTCATAACATTTTATGGTTATAATTGATGTTATTTCAAAAAAAAAAAAAAAAAAAAAAAAAAAAAAAAAAAATTAAACAAGACATTTAATATTCTTTACAGTTTTTTAGGAAAGTTTGAAAATTCAATTCATAATTGGGGAAATGTTAACAAACATTATCATATCATTTAAACCTTTTAAATGTCAATAAAATAAAATGTATTATATTAACTAACATCCTGGTTTTTTTGCCCAAAATTTTAAATTTTGAATACTTTCCTTACTGCAATGCAGATATGTTCTGCATTTAACTTAATTCATACCATTATATATTCGGTTGTACCCTAATCAAATTCTCATTCATCTCTTCTCATTTCTTCTTAAACAATAAAAGTAGAGGTAATTCAGATGCATTCTTTTATTTCTTATTTTTCTTATCAATACTGATTATATGATTTTGAATTCCAAACCTTTATTAATATTTTATAATCTGTAGGCAAAAATGGCTGATCAAGCTATCACTGCTTTGAGTGACATTGACCCTATGCTAGATGATGCTAAAATTTTGGTGAGGGTAGTACGTGTATGGAAGTCTCATCCTTTCAGTAGGCCGAATGAAATTTGGAGTTTAGAAGTATTATTCCAAGATGAATAGGTTATTAGCATACCCTCTTTATTAATATTTAACCTGTCTGTTAAACATCTAATTTTAGTCGAATTTCAGGGTAACCGTATTCAGGCTTCTATTAAGAAAGCAGATATGAAAAAGTTTGAAGCTATTTTGGATGAAGGGTCTTGCTACAAAGTTGGAAGCTTTGTGTGGGTGAAAACGGAGGAAAGTTTCCTCTGCTCAGTCACCGTTACAAAATAGGATTCTATAAGAATACCTCCGTGACAAGTTAACATCGACAGGGCATGAGGATACAGTTGTAGTTGCCATAGTACCCCATTTACACTAAATCTGATGCAACACAAGTTTGCAAACATGGTACGATACAGATTTGAACACCAGGTTGGAGAAGATTTTTGTTGTTACCATAGTGCACATACTAGACTATTATGGACCTGGTTGTATGTTTAGGGGGTTTGGCTAAGCTTTTTGAAAGAACACATGGATTTATTATAAACTTATTGTATAATAAACATCCACCTTAATGCCTTACTGTAGTTTGTTTATATGATGTTAGGACTAAATTTGTTATTATGCACAATCTTAAGATATAAATATGAAACTGGTTGTGTGCGCGTCTTTTGCTTCTAATTTAGATGATACCGAATTATGCTTGCAGAGTTGCAGGTTTAAAATCATAATGTAGTTTCTATTTTGATGAAAGATTATTTTGCGTAATGAAATTTGTGTCTTTTTTTCCTCTTGCTATTTAACAGATTAAAAAATCACTAAGAGGAGTCAAGGTTGAAGTAACACATCGTGGAAATATGCGCAGGAAGTATCGCATATCTGGGTTAACATCTCAGGCAACAAGAGAGCTTAAGTAAGTAATAATAGCTCATTTTATGGATCTATTTTTACCTTCATACCAAGTATAAACAATAATTATTGTTTTCCTTTCAAACATCAGCTTTCCGGTGGACGAAGGAGGAACGATGAAATTTGTGGTTGAGTACTTCTGTGAGACATATGGATTTGCGATTCAACATGTACAATGGCCATGCCTACAAGTTGGGAATACTTAGAGACCAAATTATTTGCCTATGGAGGTTAGTCATTTGAATAACTTTATTTGTTAGTTGTCATTTGTTTTGTTCGTAAAGTAACTTTATTTGTGTTAAAATCGTCAGGTCTGCAAGATTGTAGAGGGTCAGAGGTATTCAAAGAGGCTGTACAAATGAGCTAAATATAGTATGTATTATCACAGCTCTATCACCAATCGCAATTCCATGTGTAGTGTTACTACACCTTTACTGATATGTTGCAAACTGTGTGTAGTTTCTTCTTTTTTCTATCACCAATCGGTTTGGTGGAGATATGCTTTATGTACTAATCTGTTCATTTTTTATATGTACATTTGACTTTTGTAATTATTATGCAGATTCTTTCTTCTTCTGTGGAACTAATTTCATACCAGACTTCACCATTTACTAACTTAAATATGTTAAAGATTTATCCAAAAGTAGTAGACTCGGCTGAGCGAGCACAAAAGAATGCAAGTATGTCTGTGGAAGTCAAAAAGTTTCTGCTAGATGGTTCTCCAATTGCCACTTTTACAATGGTTTCACGTGAGGTATTCGCGTTTTATTCTGATCTGCTACGCAACATACTTATTGCATTAAGCTCTATAGGAATTATGGCAAGAATTGGTTAAATAATTTCAAAAGCTCATCTTAAGTATCAACAGTAAAGATCTCTATGTCGTATGGATAGTCTTATCGGGACTTGTGGTGATATTTAGTTATTATATATGTCCTATAACTTACCTATATTGATGGGTTGCGAAATAAGTTAGTGTGAATGAGAATTCCTTTGCTGCAACTATTTTGATATAAAAACACAAGGATACATGAAGAGCATTATTACTCCGTAGAAAGCTGAACTTCACGTATATGTTGTTTCCATTAGAGGGTTGAATATTTGGCTCATTAAGATATCTTAGAAGCTTAGTTAGAATGCTTAACTTTAGTTCCCATTCATTTTTAGTTTAAATATTTGTGAAAGGTGAAGTGAACTACTACCACACCAAACCAGATAATGAAACCTATAGATGGTAAATTACTAAATTTAAAGTACATGTACAAATAACTGAATTGGTGGTTCTGCTACATTGTTAGGAATATGACCGATTTGAAACAGTTAGTTAAAATTGGTAACAAGAGAAGATATGGAGGACACTTCAAGCTATTGGAGATATCGCTTTTTCATATGCTCATTCGGCAATACTTATTGAGATCCAGGTGATGATACGTGATTTGTTAAGAAAAACGTTTGAAATGGATTAATTTTGTTAAGTCATTTGCTAACAGTGATTCATTTAAAATTATAGGGGTGTTTGGGATTGTGTTTGCACGATTGATGAGTGTGTAAATACTCATCATTTCTTTCACATTTGAGCTACAGAAACAGTCAAAAACACTTTAAAAATTCTAAAAATGTATAAAAATATCATCTGACTGTGTTTTTATAAGTTTCAGGGAAAAACAAACAATAAATGGCATAATTTGCATTTTAGTCCCTGAACTTTCATAATTTGGCAAATCTAGTCCCTAGAATCTAAAAAAGTGGAATCTTATCATTCAAGGTCCCTGAAATATTCAAACTTGGCAAAATTAGTCCTTGAATGAAACTTTTAAACAAATGGCAGTTTTAGTCCCTGGGGTTTTAAAAATGACAAAACAAGTCCCCGGGTGTTTTAAAATGGAAAAATATGTTTTATGGTCCTTGCACTTTGAAATTTGGAAATATTGGTCCTTTGGAGTAACTTTGGAAAAGTACAACATCAGCCCACCACAAATCAGGAAATTACACTTTTGGTCCTTGATGCGCGTGATGTGTCGTTGCGGTTTAGCAGTTTTAATGCCTACTCAAGTTTTAAATTTATATTTAGCCGACTTATCAATAACACACACACTTAACGAGCAGTGTACCCGGTCAGTATGAAGATAATGGTAAGTAGAGTGTCGATCACTAAGAGTGGAACGTATTATCTAGTTATTCTAATCAGTATTTTAATATCCTAACGCAAGGGGGTTTCAGCCTGAGAGACTGGCACAGTTTTGTAGTAATTAAATGATAAAATAAACCAATAGGCACGAATCAGCAAGTAGCACACACGTACACAGATAGATACTCGAGACAATAAGAGGGCTGTCCTTATGATTAAGTAGATTGTCACTTGTTTTATTGATAGCTTTATATGAAGTGTATGTAATTAACCCTTTCTCGTTGGTCCTATTCTCATCGGCGAGTAAACCCTTAATGATTACTTATGTCTAAAAGTTATTCCTAAGTGATCAATTTAGAAACAACCGTGGGAGCCACATCTTGTCCCGCAGTCGGATGCCCGCAAGCCACTAATAAACACAGAGGTTATCAATGCACTAATAAGTAGTAACCAAAGACATCAACATATAAACTTTAATTGATGGGAAAGCAAGTATTAAAGGGAGTGCAATCTTTCGTTGTCACATTACACAAGCCACCAATCCTGATGAATTAAAGTTTGCTAACACAATAAAACAAAACTACTTAATGAATTAAATACATGCAGCACCTTCTTACAGCTCTTGTATCTTCGATTTGGGTGTGTCTTGTGCTGCCTCTTGACTGAATTCGTCCTCCTGTTCTGCTGTCCGAACTTCGGTTTTAGGGTTTCGAACTCTTTAACTCGTCTGGTCTACGGGGTATTTATAGTTTCTGTCTGAGGGAAGATGCGGCGCATCTACTTAAGTAGATGCGGCGCATGTACTTAACTTCGCGTGGGGTCCAAGATTATAATATTCAGGAATATTCGTACACCGCCAGAAGATGCGGCGTAACTCTTGATTAGATGCGGCGCATGTCCTCTTGTATCTTGGATCGTATTTGGTGATATCTTGATAGAGATGCGGCGCATGTCGAGAGTGAGATGCGGCGCATCTGGAGCAGAATTGACTTGATCTTGTCCATGTCAGTAGACTTTCACTTTATGCACGTTTTGCTCCATTATTAGTCCATAATCGCTAAGTTTCACCAAATGCTTGTTTTTACCTGAGAATTACAAAAGTAAACAATTAAGTATCAATCCTCATACATAATATAGTAAAACAAGTCAAATTAATAGGATAAATGATAGTAATAAAATGTACTTATTTGAGTTCATCAAATATCCCCCCACTTGAACTTTACTTGTCCCCAAGTAAACCTTAGAATTTCATTTATGAAAATGTATCCTAAAAGATGTTAGGATTTATTTTTATATTTAAGCATGTATTCGTTTATTTCATAATCACACAACTAAACACTTAACGAATTAGAAGTAAAATAAAATAAGTCGATAAAAGCAAATCTAATCGTTTAACTGTCCAGTCGCGACGAATATTCTATCATAAGCTTGGCAAGTATACACATCTCCACCACTAAAGCTAAGGAATAACAAGTCTAAAGCGGTAAAAAGGGTTTTTAGGCTTAAGGGTTAATTATTCTTATTTACACTATCGATCTCAAATTCCAGAAAAGGCGACAAAATCACAAATACATGATCGAATCCACGAACACGATACTTGCAATTGCTCAAATCCTTAACTCGAATAGGCTAAAGATAGGTCCAAACTTCACCAATAATAATATATCAAAAAGGGCGACAAAATCATAAATACATAGCCGAATCCACGACTACGATACTTAAGATTGCTCAAATCCCTAATCTCAATAAATCAAAGGTTCGGTTGGATAAAGAACAATACAGGGTATGGATAACATTTGGGATATAAATTGGTGTAAAAATAAAAATAAACAAAACAAAACAAATAGATTAAAATCCTAAGTGTGGTTAATCACTATCCCAACCATCCCATGAATAAGACTCATATCATTGAATAACTCACGCTTTAACACTTGAAACACACGCTTTTGGTAGACACGAATTATACTCAACAAAATCTTAATCAAAGAATAAACCTTAATCGGCATTCCCATAACTGTCAATTCCCATTCAATCCATAAATATAGTATAACAAATAGTGGTGATATCGACCACTTACATAACTCTACATCGTTGGCTTAAAATAAACATCCAACTTTTCTTTCTTTCTTTTTCTTTTCTCATTTTTTTCGATTTTTTTTTTTTTTTTTTTTTTTTTTTTTTTTTTTACTTGAAACATAAACATAGATGTGTAAAATTTCACCACATCACTACAACTTTCTTTCCGGATAATTTTTTTAATACTTTTCATACTTTCAGAAATAACGGTAATAGTGAAAGTAGTAAACACACGAAAAATAAACTCAAAAATATACAATATTTACTTTCACTCCAATTTGCATTGTGCAATTTCCCGACCTAACCAAAGATAATGAATTACGCACGCGAACACAGGTATTGTAAGGAAACACACTCTGCCTATAGCAATTAACCAACCACGGATTCTAATCTACAGGGTAGGCTAAGGTGTAAGGGTGTAACGAAACATTTTAAACATAGGTGTAAGAAACGAAAGGAATGGCTCTGAGGGTTTTCTAGGGGTATCTTACTCTAAAAATGAGAGTAACAAAAGGGTTTTATACGGGGGTTAACTAACCAGTGTAGTTAGCTAATAACACATAACATATAAAGGCTATTTGGTGTAATCCTAGAATTTTACCAATTTAGACAAGTCATTCCAATTATATAAATAATACTCATTATGGTGGTCTCGAATAGTATACAAGCCAAGTTCTAAAGTTTACAAGTCACCGGCACACTCATAGATTTGTGAATTTTGAGAAATCACAATTTTTGAAAATAACGTCATGTGTGCAGTTATGTAACTTAGATCTTAAACAAAAACATGCTAAAATTTTTTAAGTTTGATATATTAAGCACATTTTAAGCATAATTTTTGAAAAAGTAGGACAAGTAATTGTTAAGTGTTCTAATTCTCCAATCCCCCCACTTAATTTAAACAACGTCCTCGTTGTTTGTATAAAAGGTTAAAAACTGGAAAATAAAAGAATTAGAACAAGAAAAACTCCCCTGAGATTTGCTCGGTATGATCCTCCATTAGTATAAGAGCAAAAATCATCTTCCATGTGGATTAGAACGTTAAAACTTCATACTTGATGTATCCACAGGAAATCCAGGAAACTATAATACCACCAACACTTTAAAACACACCTAAGATAAGAAAGGTTCAACTTGCATAACACATTAGTAGTTAGGAAAAATAAAACTTAAAAATTAAAACTGAAAATCATCAGGTCAGTCGATGCGCCGTATCTTATTGAAGAAGATACGCCGTATCGAGCCTGGAATAAATACGGATCAGAATAAAGATGCGCCGCATCCTTAACCAGGGATGCGCCGCATTAAAATAAACTGATAAAAAGTTTTAAAGTCGAAAAATAAAAATGCATAAAAAAAATAAAATAAGATATGACCATTGCAGAGGATGCGTCGCATCTCAGGACTGAGATGCGCCGTATCTTCGTGCGGCCTGGACTGACTCGACACAGAAAACAGAATAATAAAAGATAAATCCGGGTTGTCTCCCGGTAAGCACTTGTCTTTATTCCAGAGTCTTCAAGTTAGACTCACGTTCAGCTCATTATTCCAATACGTCGGGTTCAAACTCCACCACCTCATTCTCATTATCATCGATTCTATTATCAAAGTATTTCTTCACACGTTGCCCGTTCACATTGAATATATAACCATTTTTATCGCATATTTCAATAGTTCCGTATGGATACACTTTCTTGACAACGAATGGTCCCGTCCATCTTGATTTAAGTTTACCAGGATACATCTTTAATCTGGAATTAAATAGTAGCACTTTCTCTCCAATAGCAAACGTTTTATCCCCACGTAACCTCGAGTCATGCCATCTTTTAGTTCTTTCTTTGTAGATCTTAGTATTTTTGTAGGCCTCATCTCTTAGTTCATAGAGTTCATTAAGTTCCATGAAACGGTCCTTCGTTGCAGCTTCCATATCCATATTACAATTTGTCAAAGCCCAATATGCACTTTGTTCAATTTCGACCGGTAGGTGGCATGCTTTTCCGTATACAAGACGAAATGGAGTGCATCCCGTTGGTGTCTTATAGGCTGTACGGAATGCCCATAAAGCATCATTTAACTTGTCAGACCACCCTTTAGGATTATACCCAGTCGTTTTTTCAAGAATTCGTTTTATAGCTCTATTGGTTACTTCAGTTTGACCATTTGATTGAGGATGGTATGCGGTGGAAACCCTATGATATACTCCATATTTTTGCAAGGCTTTTCCCAGATGGTGATTACAAAAGTGCGTTCCCCTATCACTAATTAATGCTTTAGGAATTCCAAATCTAGAGAACAAATTTTGCAAAAATTTAAGTACTACCTTGCTGTCGTTTGTTGGAGACGCTTGCGCTTCGACCCATTTTGATACGTAATCAACAGCAACTAAAATATATTTATTACCTTTAGATTCAGGAAACGGTCCCATGAAGTCTAATCCCCATATGTCGAAAACTTCACATACATGGATATAGTTTTGCGGCATTTCGTTCTTTGATGTAATATTTCCAGATCGTTGACACGCATCGCATCCTTTTATATAATCTTTCGCATCCTCCAACATAGTGGGCCAGTAAAATCCCGCATCCAGGATCTTTCTTCTTGTGATGACTGGACCGTGATGTCCCCCTGTTGGCCCTGAATGGTAATGTGCCAATATTGCAGGAATGTCATCACCATCTACGCATCTTCGTATAATATTGTCAGGACATAATTTAAAGGCATAAGGTTCATCCCAAATATACTCGCTAGAGCGAGTTATAAACCTCCTTTTCTCGTCGGATGTTAGCCCTTTTGGAATTTCATTTGCAACAATAAAGTTTATAAAATCGGCGTACCATGGTCCATTATTAGTGCTCTTAATTCCTACCATCATAAGGTGTTCATCAGGGAAGTCATCAGCTATTTCCCTTTCGTCAAGCACCTCCATGTCAGGGTTTTCAAGTCTAGATAAGTGGTCAGCAGCTAGATTTTCGGCACCCTTTTTATCTTTAATTTCAATATCGAATCCATGGAGCAATAAAACCCACCTAATAAGCCTTGGCTTGGCATCCTGTTTATTGAACAAATACTTCAAAGCAGAATGGTCAGTGTAAACCATAGTTTTTGACAATATAAGATATGATCTAAATTTATCGAATGCAAAAACTACTGCTAAAAGTTCTTTTTCCGTGGTGGTGTAGTGTTCTTGGGCATTATTCAATGTTTTGCTAGCATAATAAATTGGCTTAAATTTCTTATCTATCTTTTGGCCAAGTACGGCTCCAACAGCATAATCACTAGCATCACACATTAATTCAAAAGGCAGATTCCAATCTGGCGAAATTATAATGGGTGCAGAAGTTAGTTTTTCTTTAAGTATATTAAATGCCTTTTTGCAATCATCAGAAAAATCAAACTTTGCATCCTTTAGCAATAATTGGGTCATAGGCCTAGATATTTTTGAAAAATCCTTTAGGAATCTACGATAAAATCCAGCGTGCCCTAAAAAACTTCTAACGCCTTTTACGTTAGTGGGGTAAGGTAGTTTAGCAATTACATCAATTTTAGCTTTATCGACTTCTATACCTTTCCCAGAAATCTTATGTCCTAACACAATTCCCTCTCTAACCATAAAGTGACATTTTTCCCAATTAAGAACAAGGTTAGTTTCTTCACACCTAGCAAGCATTTTATCAAGTTTAAAGAGACAATCACTAAATGAGTTACCGAACACCGAGAAGTCGTCCATGAAGACTTCCATAAAGTCTTCTACCATATCATGGAAGATAGCCGTCATACAGCGTTGGAAAGTAGCAGGGGCGTTGCATAGTCCGAACGGCATTCTCCTATAGGCGAAGGTTCCATAAGGGCAGGTAAAAGTCGTCTTCTCTTGATCCTCGGGGGCAATGGGTATTTGGAAGAAACCTGAAAAACCATCCAAAAAACAATAATAATCATATCCTGATAGTCTTTCTAACATTTGATCAATAAATGGAAGAGGGAAGTGATCTTTTCGCGTAGCATCATTGAGTTTGCGGTAGTCAATGCAAACTCTCCATCCGGTAACGGTTCTTGAAGGGATTAGCTCATTGTCGTCATTGAGTACTACCGTCATTCCTCCTTTTTTCGGCACAACGTGGATAGGACTGACCCACGAGCTGTCGGAAATTGGGTAGATAAGTCCGGAGTCAAGTAACTTTACGATTTCGTTTTTTACCACATCTTGGACTTTTGGATTCAAACGCCTTTGAGGTTGGATAGTTGGTTTGAATTCATCTTCCATAAGGATTTTATGTGTACAAAATGACGGGCTAATTCCCTTAATATCAGACATACTCCATGCTAATGCTCCTCTTCGTTTATATAATACCTGCAAAAGAGACTCTTTTTCTTTTGGCGTTAAGTCAGATGCAATAATAACGGGTGAATTAGTATTTCCGTTTAAATAAGCATATTCTAAAGTAGAAGGAAGATCCTTAAGCACAGGTTTAACATTATCAATTTCAGTAGCACTAGCGGAATAAACCTGTTCTTTAATTACATCGCTGCTGTCATCAGATAGATGCGCCGCATCGAGGTTTTCGATGCGCCGCATTGCGTTACATACAGCAGAATCAGCAGCAAAATTATAATCAATAGTATTCTCATCAACTTGATCTTCTATAGCAATTGTGTTTTCTAAATTTTTAAGCAGAAAAGAATCAAGCAAATTATTTTTTAACAATCTCTGAGTAAATTGATTAATCGTGTCATCAGAAACATCGATGTTATAGCATTCATCATCATCGGAATTATCTTTACTCATAGATTGTTCCATGTTAAACTCAACCTCATCTTTTCCTATGGTAAGAGTTATTTTTTTATTAAAAACATCAATCATCGCCCTAGCAGTGGCTAAAAATGGTCTTCCTAATATTATAGGAGTTCTAGAATTTTCAGGCATATCAAGGATAACAAAGTCGATAGGTAATTCAAATTTATCAACTTTTATTAATATATTTTCCGCTATTCCTAATGGGTATTGTATGGACCTATCAGCTAGTTCTAAGCACATCCTAGTAGGTTTTGGTTCACCAAGACCTAATTTATCATACATAGAAGAAGGCATAAGACTTATACTAGCTCCTAGGTCGGCTAAGGCATTTTCAATATGCAAATTTTTAATTTGACAAGGAATAGTGAAACTCCCTGGATCTTTTTCTTTAGATGGAAGTTTGTTGAGCAATGCTGCTGAGCTTCTTTTCCCCATTGTTATGGTGCAAACCTCTTCGAGTTTAGACTTGTTTGTAAGCAAGCTTTTCAGATATTTAGCATATTTCGGCATTTGCACTAGGGCTTCCATAAATGGTATGCTTAGCTGCAGCTGCTTGAGATTCTCCAGGAACTTCTTTTGATAGGCATCTTCTTTCTCTTTCATTACCCTATGTGGGAAGGGTGGTGTTGATCGTTTAGGTTCAACAGAAGGTTCTCTTCTAATTACAGGTTCTGGATCAGTCTCATTTGGTTGCTCTTGCTCAGGTGGTAAAGATTCAGGGGAAATTTTGTTTATACTGTTATCCTCGGGTGTTTTCTCCGATTTGAAAGGTTGACTTTCCGCCTCTAGTTGTAATTCCTTTCAGATCGTGCCTTACCAAAAGAACCTTATTAAGTACTGTTGACAATTGGTGCACTTCAATTGCCAAACCATTGATCAAATTGTTTTGTTCCTTTAGTAATAGCTCATGACTGCCTTTGAATTCGGTGATAAAGTTCCTTGCCTCATGATATTCTTGTTCATTGGCTTGAGCGATTAGTAATGCAAACTCTTCCATAGTAAGGTTTCTTTGGGGTCTTCCGAACCAGTTTGGGAAAATATCGAACATTGATCCTGAAAATTAAGAACAAGAAGATTTCAAAGTAAAAGCTTCCAAGTATAAGGGTAAGTCAGAATATTTTCCGTTCGGAAATTAGAAAAGAATAAGAGTTGCTGATATCTGCAGACGATGCGCCGTATCCAAAAAGTTGGATACGCCGTATCTTATAATCGTTAAAATTTAATCAGACTTTATTCAGAAAATAGATACGCCGCTTTAGAATTTAAGAATGCGCCGTATCGAATTAATTAATCAAAAATCAACTTATCTAATTAAAATTAAATGCGTCGTATTAACGAAAGTTAATGCGCCGTATTTTCGTTACGTTTAAAAATAAAAGATTTTTGATTCAGTAAGATGCGCCGTATCGACAGAGATCGATACGCCGTATCTGTTTAATAATTCGCAAACTGTTTTTAATTAAAATAATAGATACGCCGTATCTGCAAAAGCAGATGCGTCGTATTACTTTATCGCTTAGAAAAATTTTCTTATTAAAAACAGATACGCCGTATCTTGGGGAAAAGATGCGTCGTATCGAATTAATTAAACGCGTTGTATATAAAAAAATTAAACGCAATACGCCGTATCTGAGAGATCAGATGCGCCGTATCGTTTGATTTAGCACAGTACAACGATAGCAGAACACACAAAAAACGAAAAATAAAACAAAAATAAAACACACGAACAAAAACAAATAAAAGCAAAAATAAAAGAAAACAAATAGCACACAATACAACAATTATGCAAAATAGTACAATGATGCAATTAATCTAATAAAAAGAAAAACCTAATTAAAATACTAATCAAATTAACAGATAATAACAATTCACTCCCCGGCAGCGGCGCCAAAAACTTGATGCGCGTGATGTGTCGTTGCGGTTTAGCAGTTTTAATGCCTACTCAAGTTTTAAATTTATATTTAGCCGACTTATCAATAACACACACACTTAACGAGCAGTGTACCCGGTCAGTATGAAGATAATGGTAAGTAGAGTGTCGATCACTAAGAGTGGAACGTATTATCTAGTTATTCTAATCAGTATTTTAATATCCTAACGCAAGGGGGTTTCAGCCTGAGAGACTGGCACAGTTTTGTAGTAATTAAATGATAAAATAAACCAATAGGCACGAATCAGCAAGTAGCACACACGTACACAGATAGATACTCGAGACAATAAGAGGGCTGTCCTTATGATTAAGTAGATTGTCACTTGTTTTATTGATAGCTTTATATGAAGTGTATGTAATTAACCCTTTCTCGTTGGTCCTATTCTCATCGGCGAGTAAACCCTTAATGATTACTTATGTCTAAAAGTTATTCCTAAGTGATCAATTTAGAAACAACCGTGGGAGCCACATCTTGTCCCGCAGTCGGATGCCCGCAAGCCACTAATAAACACAGAGGTTATCAATGCACTAATAAGTAGTAACCAAAGACATCAACATATAAACTTTAATTGATGGGAAAGCAAGTCTTAAAGGGAGTGCAATCTTTCGTTGTCACATTACACAAGCCACCAATCCTGATGAATTAAAGTTTGCTAACACAATAAAACAAAACTACTTAATGAATTAAATACATGCAGCACCTTCTTACAGCTCTTGTATCTTCGATTTGGGTGTGTCTTGTGCTGCCTCTTGACTGAATTCGTCCTCCTGTTCTGCTGTCCGAACTTCGGTTTTAGGGTTTCGAACTCTTTAACTCGTCTGGTCTACGGGGTATTTATAGTTTCTGTCTGAGGGAAGATGCGGCGCATCTACTTAAGTAGATGCGGCGCATGTACTTAACTTCGCGTGGGGTCCAAGATTATAATATTCAGGAATATTCGTACACCGCCAGAAGATGCGGCGTAACTCTTGATTAGATGCGGCGCATGTCCTCTTGTATCTTGGATCGTATCTGGTGATATCTTGATAGAGATGCGGCGCATGTCGAGAGTGAGATGCGGCGCATCTGGAGCAGAATTGACTTGATCTTGTCCATGTCAGTAGACTTTCACTTTATGCACGTTTTGCTCCATTATTAGTCCATAATCGCTAAGTTTCACCAAATGCTTGTTTTTACCTGAGAATTACAAAAGTAAACAATTAAGTATCAATCCTCATACATAATATAGTAAAACAAGTCAAATTAATAGGATAAATGATAGTAATAAAATGTACTTATTTGAGTTCATCAGGAAATTACACTTTTGGTCCTTGTTGTATTTAAGCTATAAACCAAATCCGGATCCAATAATAAACTAAACCCAACACCCTATTAACCTTAACCCAGCCCAACCACTAAATCCTTTGACCCGGCCCAATCCCTTTAAATAACTAAAACCAGGGTTTGACCCCAGTCAAACCCCTTTTCCCTCCCACAATACAACCATCCCTGTACCATCTCCTCACCATCACCTGCTTCCCCAAAACCACCATGGTTTTTACACCTCAACACCTTCCAACTCATCACCCTAGTCACTAATCTCTTCCCTCCACCTCCACAAACACCCAAATTTCTTTAATTGAAGAAACCTGCTCTTGATCTTTTTCCCGCCAAAATGCCACTTGGACGGATATGATGAATTACAAGCAATCAAAGGTCAAGAATTGGTGGGAATCACTCAGAGATGTCGACAGAGATTATCCCAAGAGTTTTTTAGTATTTATAAACATGTAATAGACTAGAATAAAAAGTTAGTTTTTATATTTTTTAATCGTTTTTTTATTTTTAAGTCTTCATCTTTTGTAAATTTTAAGTTCCAGTGATTAATATAAGTTGTTTTCTGTATCATTGTCCTTATTTTTAATCAATATTGAACTCAGTTGCAGTTATAATGTAATTTCAAGTTAAGTGGTAATTCGTATAAGCCAAAGGTCACCTTAAAGTACAATATCAAGCTTCAAAATACTCTGCAATAAGCTTATAAAAGCTCTATATAGCTTCTTGTAAACTTATTTAGTGTAATTCAGTTCTAAGTTTCAAATATGGAAGATGGTCAAAGAAAGTCAAACAAGGGTCTCATAAGCTGTTCAGGGGTGAAATAAGCTATAAAGGAAGGCTTGTACTGGTTTTAAAGCTTGTGTGAACAAGCTAGGTTGGTTCTTGGTCCTTGTTTCTCTGTTCCACAAGCTTAGCAGTTGTAAGCTTTTTCTAAGTTTTTGGTCAAATTTTCATTTCCACTATTGTAGTGCTTATTACTAGCTTATTGTTATTATTCTTAGCTTATCAGTAGTTCTAGATCATATATTATCAGTTCACTAAGTCTTAATTAGTATTTCACTTAGTGTCATTTAAAACTCTCAAAAAGTCAAAAAAAAAGTCACATTAGCTATAGCTTATTTAATCTGCTTATTTAACCTTAAAACCTGCTCAACTTAGCTTATAATAGTTAGTGATCATCAGAAGTTCAAAACCTAAGCTTAAAATCACCACTTCAGTTCAAAAAAAAACTCAACACAGAACCCTTTAAGGGGTGTTTAGTTTAAGTCAATCCAAAGGTCAAAATTGCAGTTACTGTAGATTTACCTTAAGCTCACTTTTGAGCCAGCTTTTCTAAGCCCACATAAGTCATTTCCAAGCTCTAACCAGTCCTAGATATAGAAAATCCAATTTTCTCAGCTTTGTGTTAATTTCAGTTCACTAAAAGCTCAAACAAGCTAGTTTTGGCCTCAAGCTCATTCACACCATTAACTTGGCATTTTTGAGCTTAGTTCAGTCCCTTTAGCAAGTCCACAAAGTCTTAGTATCACTGCACAAGTGTGCACCAAAGTGCATAGCACTTCAGTCCACATACTGCATCAGCAGTCCTTGTGATTTTTGCAGCCCTTGTTGAATTTTTATCTCACTCATCACAAGCTCCCACAAGCTAATTTTCTGGATTACAAAACTCACCCAGCTTGTGTGTATTTAGAATTTTTTGCAAGATTTTTAGATCTCCTTTAAGCCACTAAAATCAGAATTGAAAATGGGCAATTTTGCCCTGTGCAGGGCACATCAGCAGACCAAAATAAGCCTTGGCTTATTTTGAGCTTTTGTGGCTTATTCACCTAGCATTTCTTGGTTCCTTTAGATCACTTGCAAGTATCTCAGTTCATTTCATCTTTGTTCCATAAGTTTTAGCTTAATTTTCAAGCTTTTAGCTCATCAAGCTCAAAAGCTTGGCTGTTAAGCTTTTAAAGTCCAAACTGCTTATTCTTTAGGTTTCAAAATTTTTGTCTTCATTAAAGTTGTTTGTTTTCAGTAGTATAATAAGTTTGTAGTTTAAAGTTTTTGATAAAAACCACTTTTTAGAAAGTGATAGCTTCTATTTAAGAAGCTTGAGCTTTTTAGCTTATTTTTCTGCTTTTTACTTAAGCACTTTCTGATTTTATATTTTTCATAAGTTTCTGTAACCATAGGATAATTATATAAAAAATTTCATAATTTTCTGAGTTTGTTTAGTATTTATTAGAATTAAAAATAATTAAAAAATATTTAAAATAGTAATTAAATCATAATAAATAAAATAATAATCAGAAAAATATAAATCTAATTTTCATAATTTTCTTTTGTCATTTGTAATCTAGGAAAAATATAAAAATATTTTTAGGACTTAAGAAAACCAAAAATAGAAATATAGTGATAGCTTCTATTTAATAGAATTTATCTTTTTAAATTTTAATTAAGTAGATTTCATTTTTATAATTTTCTTAGCTTCTTATCACTTTAAAGTATTTATAGAAAAATTTTCAGATTTTTATTTGATCTTTTAGTATTTATTAGAATTTTAATTAGTTTAAATAATTATTAAATAGTTTTTAATTAATAATAATTAATTAATAAGTTAAATAAATAATTTTCTTTTTCCAATAATTTTCTTTTATTATTAGGGTTGTAAAAATATAAATTTCATATCCGTAGGCTTTTTATTTCTTAAATCTCACTTTTTATTTCGTACGTTTACGTTTGTTTAAATTTAAACGTACATTTTTAGGTTTTTATACGTTTCTAGTTAACTTGTCTTTACATTCTTGTTTATATAGCTTGGTTAAAGCTATTTTCTTATCTCATTAGTGTAATCAAAATCATAATCCCTTTTCTGTTCAATAACACTTGATCACGATCCGTTTTTAAGCACAATTTCGCATCTCGCTGGGACTTAAACGACCCGGGGATAAAACTATACTCCTTGGATAATTGCATTGTGCCCTTTCTAGTTTGACTTTTGTTGACCAAATCCTTGGTCAATATTAGTTGACTGTTTAGCACGTGTCAAATTTTGGCGCCGCTGCCGGGGAGGTGTGCTGCGTGTTCTAAACGTTTTGCAGTATCGTGTCTTTGAACCCCAATCTGTGAATATCTTTTCTCTCTTGTATATTTATCATATATAAAGCAAAACGCTTGTGAAGTTAACTCATTTAACGGATCAAGCACCAAAAATATCGTATTCCTATTTCCCATAAAACCATATAAAAAAAAAAAACAAAAATATTTTCTTTTCTTTTCTTTATATACTATCATATAAAAAATAAAAACATCAAAAATATTTTCCATTTTCTGTGTTAAATAATAAACAATAAATAAAAATTAACCATCGAGAACCAAGACTGAGCACTACCTAACTGGGGGTGCGGCCATAATAAGTTCCCAAACCTAAGATAAAAACTTGCCTTTGTATCACTTGCGAATATCGGCTCACCTTTAATTGATAAACAAACTCTAACGGAGGTTCTAGGATAGTCTGACATTAAATTGTCGGACTGAAAGAAGCGGGTTTTTAAGGAGCGTAACTGCCCACCTTTGCTTCTCCGCCACTCTGTGCGTTTGTCAGTTAGAGAGCTACCGTACGCCTGTTGATTATTGGTTTAAGTTCACTTGTGTTTTTTCTCGATCTTGATTTTTAATAGAAAAATTTTGTTCAAATAAAAATCCAAAAAGAATCTTCTTCCCCTTTTCTGAGTTTCCTCCACTATAAAGGATTCTTAGACTCGTCTTAGTGCATGCGCACTCGTTCTTCAAGGTCATCAAGCCCTCTCCGTGAGCTTGGAAACATACCTCGAAGACGTCGTAGACGTTCTGCCCCATCAGTCGTATCTGAGGAACGTACTGATTCTGTCGTCATGGCAGATTTGCCGATGAATGAGCTTCTCCAAGCACCCATCGAGGGTTATAGAGATGCCATTGTTGTTCCAGCTATTGTAGTTGAGAGTTTTGAGCTCAAAACCGGGTTACTGAATCTTGTAACCTCTAGCCAATTCTACGGTTTTGACAGGGATGATCCTCATGCTCACATTCGATGGTTTAACAAGATTACATCTACCATCAAATACAAGAACATCCCGTCTAGCTCAATCAAACTTCTTCTATTCCCATTTTCTCTCGAGGGACAAGCAAGGATATGGCTTGAAAAACAACCCCCTCGTTCAATTGAGACATGGGAGGACTTAGTTACAAAGTTTGTAAACGAATTTTTTCCACCGTCTAGAACGACAAGTCTTAAAAATGAAATCATCAAATTCACACAAAGATTTGATGAATCGTTTAGTGACGCGTGGGATCGTTTCAAAGAATTGCTTCGTAAATGTCCTCATCATGGTTTTACCGAGTTGATGCAAATCGACACTTTCTATAATGGAGTGAGCCAATCTGACCAAGATTCTCTCAATGCCTCCTCAGGAGGTAACTTTTTGAGCAGAACTGTCAAAGAAGCTTTAGCGATTATTGAAAATAAGTCTAAGGTCCGTACTGCACGAACAAAGCCATATCATTCTCAGGCTAGTGCCGGTCCTTCTACTTCATCTCCCGTGAGTACTTCTAGCACCGATGCTAAGATTGACAAACTCACGGATGCTATTCAAGCTTTGGTTCTCTCAAGCCAAAAGAAAGTCACTTTCACACAAACTCCTTCACATGCTGAAGTGAAGAAAGTGGAAGTCTGTGTTACTTGTGGTGGCCCTCATGCATACTACGACTGTACTGCCACCGATGGTAGTCCTTTTGAAGTTAATGCTATAGCCGGTACTTCAAATCAGGGAGGTAATCAATACCGTCCTCAAATGGAATCAAATTACCGAGCTAGAAGTTACCAAGGACCACCCGGTTTTAATCAGAACCAGAATTTGCAAAACCGGAACCAAAATCAACCTCGAATGAACCAAGGTTATCAAAACCAAGGGAATTTCAATTCTGGACAAAATCAAGGTTTCCAACACCAAGGAAACTTTAACCGAAACAATTCCAACCAGGGAAATCATTTTCAGGGAAATGGTAATCCAAATCAAGGGAATTTTCAACATCAAGGTTATAATCAAAATAACCGAATGCAAAATTTCCCTAATCAACATCAAGCCATTCCAGCCCAACATCCATCATCTGATGAGTTATTGAGGCAGTTCATGAAAGCTCAAGAGGACACAAACAGGTTGTTGGTCAGCCAGATCTCTGAGATTAAAAAGTCTTTAAATGATCAACCTTCGGGCTCAGGAAAACTTCCGAGCAACACGATCGCTAACCCGAAGGGCGATGTTAAGGCGATCACAACCCGAAGTGGTGTTTCATATGAGGGACCCACTATTTCCACTACCACTTCTTCTTCTTCCCCCACGGTAGTGAGAAGTGAGCCTGAGGTGACTAAGGACCCGGTACTTCCTACTGATAACGGAGGTACCAACAACGTCCAACCTCAATTTGTCCCGAAACCCAAGACTAAACATCAAGTGGTCTTTGAACATCCTGAAACCCCGGTTGAAAACCCTAAATCCAAAACTTCTATTCCCTACCCATCACGTTTAAATGAGCAAAAGCTCCGCGAAAAAGCTAGTCAACAAATGGATAAATTCTTCCAAATTTTTCAAGAATTACACTTTGACATAAGCTTTGCGGATGCTATCATTCTGATGCCCAAGTTTGCATCCACAATCAAACACTTGTTAAGCAACAAGGAAAAACTGTTTGAAATGGCAAAGACTCCATTAAATGAGAACTGCTCAGCAGTTATCTTGAAAAAGCTTCCCGAGAAGCTTGGAGATCCTGGAAGGTTTCTACTACCTTGTGTCTTTCCAGGAATGGTTGAATGCTATGCCTTGGCCGATCTTGGTGCAAGCATCAACCTGATGCCTAAATCAGTATGGAAGAAACTTTCTCTTCCTGAACTTACTCCTACCTGCATGACTCTTGAGCTTGCAGATCGTTCAATATCTCGTCCGCTTGGCATTGCTGAGGACGTATTTGTGAAAGTAGGAAAGTTCCATTTTCCAGCTGACTTTGTGGTTGTTGATTTCGATGCTGATTCCAGGGTTCCTCTCATTCTTGGAAGAGGATTCCTAAGAACGGGCCGTGCTCTCATAGATGTATTTGAGCATGAAATCACATTACGTGTGGGTCATGAAGCTGTCACCTTTAACCTCGAACAAACTTCGAGGTACTCCTCAAATTACGATTCTGAATCGGTTAACCGAATCGATGTCATTGATATTGTTTCAGAGGAGTATTCTCAAGAGTTTCTTGGTTATTCTGATAATTCTGTGAGTGGGGAAACCACCACATCTTCTTTACCTGGCATTTCCGACTCTTCCCCTTCTCTCACTCCGTTTGAGGGAAGTGATTTCAATTTGGAAGAGATCGATGATTTTCTCAAGTGTGATTCATTCCTAGAGGGGATTGATGACGCTGAGATTGATCTGGAGGGAGATATTCTTCTTCTTGAGACATTGTTAAATCAGGACAATTCTCCTCCACTCCCTCCCGTTGAACTTCATAATGAGGAAATCAGATCAGTTGAGAAAACCGATGAATTTCCTGAGGTCGAACTCAAAGACTTACCGCCTCATCTTGAGTACGCATTCTTGGAGGGTGATGATAAATTACCCGTCATTATTGCTAAAGACTTAAGTGTTGAGGAAAAGACTGCTCTAATAAAGGTCTTAAAGTCACACAAGCAAGCCATTGCTTGGAAACTCTCCGACATAAAGGGTATTGACCCTGAATTTTGTACTCACAAAATATTAATGGAGGATGACTTCAAACCAGCAGTCCAACACCAGCGAAGGGTAAATCCCAAAATCCACGATGTTATCAAACAAGAGGTTCTCAAACTTCTTGATGCAGGATTGATTTATCCCATCTCTGATAGTCCTTGGGTTAGTCCCATTCACTGTGTTCCAAAAAAAGGTGGCATGACTGTTGTCACGAATGATGAAAATGAGTTGATTCCAACTCGTTTGGTTACGGGATGGCGTGTTTGCATTGACTATCGTAAGTTAAATGATGCTACCCGTAAAGACCATTTTCCTCTACCTTTTATGGATCAGATGCTTGAGAGATTAGCAGGGAACGAGTACTATTGTTTCCTTGATGGTTTTCTCGGGTTACTTTCAAATTCCCATTGATCCACAAGATCAAGAAAAGACTACCTTCACATGCCCTTATGGAACCTTTGCTTATAAACGTATGCCTTTCGGCTTATGTAATGCTCCAGGCACGTTCCAGAGGTGTATGATGGCTATATTTACTGACATGATCGGTAAAACAATGGAGGTCTTTATGGATGACTTCTCGGTCATTGGGGATTCGTTCCAAGCATGTCTCTCCAATTTAGAAAACATGTTGAAACGGTGTAAAGACACCAATCTTTGTCTAAATTGGGAGAAGAGTCATTTTATGGTCAAAGAGGGCATTGTCCTCGGCCATAAGATATCAAAGAACGGGATTGAGGTTGACAAAGCTAAAGTTGATGTCATTGGTAAATTACCTCATCCCACTACCGTCAAAGGTATTAGGAGTTTTCTGGGTCATGCCGGTTTCTATCGTAGATTCATACAAGATTTTTCTAAAATCGCCCGGCCTATGACTCATCTTCTTGAAAAGGATGCTCCTTTTATCTTCTCACCAGAGTGCATCAAAGCTTTTGAAGTATTAAAGAAAAAGCTTACTGAGGCACCCATTCTAGTTGCCCCCGACTGGGATTTTCCCTTTGAGCTCATGTGCGATGCAAGTGATTTTGCTATCGGTGCAGTTCTGGGGCAACGAAAAGCCAAACATTTTCAGCCTATCCACTACGCAAGTAAAACAATGACTGAAGCTCAAACTCATTACACCACTACAGAAAAAGAATTGTTGGCTGTGGTGTATACCTTTGAGAAGTTTCGGCCATATTTAATCTTGACAAAATGTGTAGTGTATACGGATCACTCGGCTCTCAAATATCTCTTTGCAAAACAAGATGCAAAGCCGAGATTACTCCGTTGGGTTCTCCTCCTGCAAGAATTTGATATCATTATACGTGATAAAAAAGGAGCTGAGAACCTAGCCGCTGATCATTTATCCCGATTAGAGAACCCACACCAAGATGTTTTCGAGAAAAAGGAAATAAATGAAACATTTCCTCTTGAAACACTCAATGCGGTTACTTTTCGAGGAGATTCTACTACCCCATGGTTTGCTGACTTCGCAAATTACCATGCGGGTAACTTCATAGTAAAAGGGATGTCGACCCAACAGAAGAATAAATTCTTCAAGGATGTTAAACATTACTTCTGGGACGACCCCTACTTGTTCAAAATCTGTGCGGATCAAGTCATCCGACGGTGTGTTTACGGACAGGAAGCTATTGACATTCTCAAAGCCTGCCATGCTGGACCCACGGGGGGCCATCATAGTCCAAACTACACCGCCAAAAAGGTGTTTGATTCCGGGTTTTATTGGCCCACAATCTATAAAGATGCCCAAGATCTCATCAAAACTTGTGAAGCTTGTCAGCGTCACGGAAATATTTCACAACGAAATGAAATGCCACAAAATGCAATTCAAGTTTGTGAAATCTTTGATGTCTGGGGCATTGACTTTATGGGGCCATTTCCATCATCTCGAGGAAACAAATACATTCTCGTGGCTGTTGACTATTTGTCAAAATGGGTTGAAGCAAAAGCTTTACCCACTAATGATGCCCGAGTTGTTGTAAAATTCCTTAAAGCTCTTTTTGCCCGTTTTGGAACCCCACGTGCTATAATCAGTGATCGTGGTACGCATTTCTGCAATGACAAATTTGACAAAGTCATGCAAAAGTATGGTGTGACTCACCGTCTTTCTACTGCGTATCACCCACAAACAAGTGGGCAAGTTGAAGTTTCAAATCGGGGGATTAAAAGAATCTTAGAAAGGACTGTAGGAGAAAATCGTGCATCCTGGTCGGATAAGTTGGATGATGCACTATGGGCCTTTCGTACAGCTTATAAAACACCCATCGGGTGTACACCTTACAAACTTGTGTACGGAAAGGCATGTCATCTACCGATCGAATTAGAGCACAAAGCCTACTGGGCCTTGAAACATGCGAACTTTGACCTTCAAACTGCGGGTGATCACCGTAAAGTTCAAATGAATGAATTAAATGAACTGCGTGATCAATCTTATGAGAACTCTTTAATCTATAAAGAAAAGACAAAGAAGATTCATGACTCAAAAATCAAGAACCCGCGTTTTCAACGTTAGGGATCGAGTCCTTCTTATCAATTCAAGATTGAAGATTTTCTCGGGAAAACTCAAATCCCGTTGGTCTGGTCCATTCTCTGTTACAAAAGTTTATCCATATGGTACCGTTGAGTTATCTCAAAATGACGGACCAAATTTCAAAGTGAATGGTCATCGATTAAAACACTACTTTGGGGAGGACATACCATTCATGGTTGTCCCGGATCTTCAAACTTTCCCCATGAACCAATGAATGCGGGGATCGAGTCAAGCTAGTGACTCGGTGATCAAAAACATTAGCACAACATGGGTTTTCACCCGTGTCTCTGTTTTCTTTCTCTTTTCTACCACCTAGTGTGGGGAGATGGTCTCTTCCACTTACTTCCCCGTAGACTTTTAAATTGCTTTTTTCTCCCGGCTGTTCAGGAACACTTTATTACAGTTGGCCGTTCACAAGCGGTTAGCTTGCGTGATAAACCTGACTGTTCGGGAGGAATCAACTTAATTCGGGGTCGAGTCAAGCTAGTGACTCGGTGATAAAAAAAACATTAGCCCGCACCATATGGGTTTTCACCCATATTTCTGACTTCTTTCTATTTTCTACTACCCTAAGTGTGGGGGAGATGCCCCACATGTTGTAATTATGTACAGTCAAAAAAAAAAAAAAAAAAAAAAAAAAAAAAAAAAAAAAAAAAAGGGAATTTGCATGCCTTAACGGCTTAAATGCAAATTAAATAAAAATAAAATAAATATGTATATAAAAATAATGGCTATTCAGTATTTCCCTTTTACATTCTAAGTATTGGTTTAACAGCCGGTTCTTTGAATATTGAGGGCAATATTCAGTTCTAAGTGTGGGGGGGAAATTCTAGCGAATTTTATCAAATGTATCATCTAGCACCCCCATTTTAGCCAAAATTTTAAAATTTTTTCTCACTTAGAACTCAGAAAATGGTTATCAGTCCGCCATGTCTAACCCACATAAGGATTGGCTAATCCAGGAGCAAACGGCTCTTGGTAAAGATATATCAAATCCGTTTATGGCTTGCAATTTGCCAAAAATTGTATGGTTTTCGACTCACCATATCTTTAATTAGTGAAGAGTTGGCTAGCCCGCAAGGTTATGGCTTGTGGTAAAGGCATTGGAATACCATAATTGGTAATCAGCTCACCAAAGATAATAGTTGTAATTTATCTAAGAGCTGGCTAGTCCAGAAGCAAACGGCTTCTGGTAAAGACAAATCAAAACCGTTTACAGCTGGTGATTTGCTCAAAATCACATGGTTATCAGTGTACCATAATTCTTACTTGAACTGAAACATTTGGCTACTCCAGAAGTAATGGCTTTTGGTAAAGAGTCTTTCAAATCCATTAAATCTTCATAAAATATTGCTAGGGACTAGCAATGGTTTAGTGTGGGGGATTGATGAGTGTGTAAATACTCATCATTTCTTTCACATTTGAGCTACAGAAACAGTCAAAAACACTTTAAAAAGTCTAAAAATGTATAAAAATATCATCTGACTGTGTTTTTATAAGTTTCAGGGAAAAACAAACAATAAATGGCATAATTTGCATTTTAGTCCCTGAACTTTCATAATTTGGCAAATCTAGTCCCTAGAATCTAAAAAAGTGGAATCTTATCATTCAAGGTCCCTGAAATATTCAAACTTGGCAAAATTAGTCCTTGAATGAAACTTTTAAACAAATGGCAGTTTTAGTCCCTGGGGTTTTAAAAATGACAAAACAAGTCCCCGGGTGTTTTAAAATGGAAAAATATGTTTTATGGTCCTTGCACTTTGAAATTTGGAAATATTGGTCCTTTGGAGTAACTTTGGAAAAGTACAACATCAGCCCACCACAAATCAGGAAATTACACTTTTGGTCCTTGTTGTATTTAAGCTATAAACCAAATCCGGATCCAATAATAAACTAAACCCAACACCCTATTAACCTTAACCCAGCCCAACCACTAAATCCTTTGACCCGGCCCAATCCCTTTAAATAACTAAAACCAGGGTTTGACCCCAGTCAAACCCCTTTTCCCTCCCACAATACAACCATCCCTGTACCATCTCCTCACCATCACCTGCTTCCCCAAAACCACCATGGTTTTTACACCTCAACACCTTCCAACTCATCACCCTAGTCACTAATCTCTTCCCTCCACCTCCACAAACACCCAAATTTCTTTAATTGAAGAAACCTGCTCTTGATCTTTTTCCCGCCAAAATGCCACTTGGACGGATATGATGAATTACAAGCAATCAAAGGTCAAGAATTGGTGGGAATCACTCAGAGATGTCGACAGAGATTATCCCAAGAGTTTTTTAGTATTTATAAACATGTAATAGACTAGAATAAAAAGTTAGTTTTTATATTTTTTAATCGTTTTTTATTTTTAAGTCTTCATCTTTTGTAAATTTTAAGTTCCAGTGATTAATATAAGTTGTTTTCAGTATCATTGTCCTTATTTTTAATCAATATTGAACTCAGTTGCAGTTATAATGTAATTTCAAGTTAAGTGGTAATTCGTATAAGCCAAAGGTCACCTTAAAGTACAATATCAAGCTTCAAAATACTCTGCAATAAGCTTATAAAAGCTCTATATAGCTTCTTGTAAACTTATTTAGTGTAATTCAGTTCTAAGTTTCAAATATGGAAGATGGTCAAAGAAAGTCAAACAAGGGTCTCATAAGCTGTTCAGGGGTGAAATAAGCTATAAAGGAAGGCTTGTACTGGTTTTAAAGCTTGTGTGAACAAGCTAGGTTGGTTCTTGGTCCTTGTTTCTCTGTTCCACAAGCTTGGCAGTTGTAAGCTTTTTCTAAGTTTTTGGTCAAATTTTCATTTCCACTATTGTAGTGCTTATTACTAGCTTATTGTTATTATTCTTAGCTTATCAGTAGTTCTAGATCATATATTATCAGTTCACTAAGTCTTAATTAGTATTTCACTTAGTGTCATTTAAAACTCTCAAAAAGTCAAAAAAAAAAGTCACATTAGCTATAGCTTATTTAATCTGCTTATTTAACCTTAAAACCTGCTCAACTTAGCTTATAATAGTTAGTGATCATCAGAAGTTCAAAACCTAAGCTTAAAATCACCACTTCAGTTCAAAAAAAAACTCAACACAGAACCCTTTAAGGGGTGTTTGGTTTAAGTCAATCCAAAGGTCAAAATTGCAGTTACTGTAGATTTACCTTAAGCTCACTTTTGAGCCAGCTTTTCTAAGCCCACATAAGTCATTTCCAAGCTCTAACCAGTCCTAGATATAGAAAATCCAATTTTCTCAGCTTTGTGTTAATTTCAGTTCACTAAAAGCTCAAACAAGCTAGTTTTGGCCTCAAGCTCATTCACACCATTAACTTGGCATTTTTGAGCTTAGTTCAGTCCCTTTAGCAAGTCCACAAAGTCTTAGTATCACTGCACAAGTGTGCACCAAAGTGCATAGCACTTCAGTCCACATACTGCATCAGCAGTCCTTGTGATTTTTGCAGCCCTTGTTGAATTTTTATCTCACTCATCACAAGCTCCCACAAGCTAATTTTCTGGATTACAAAACTCACCCAGCTTGTGTGTATTTAGAATTTTTTGCAAGATTTTTAGATCTCCTTTAAGCCACTAAAATCAGAATTGAAAATGGGCAATTTTGCCCTGTGCAGGGCACATCAGCAGACCAAAATAAGCCTTGGCTTATTTTGAGCTTTTGTGGCTTATTCACCTAGCATTTCTTGGTTCCTTTAGATCACTTGCAAGTATCTCAGTTCATTTCATCTTTGTTCCATAAGTTTTAGCTTAATTTTCAAGCTTTTAGCTCATCAAGCTCAAAAGCTTGGCTGTTAAGCTTTTAAAGTCCAAACTGCTTATTCTTCAGGTTTCAAAATTTTTGTCTTCATTAAAGTTGTTTGTTTTCAGTAGTATAATAAGTTTGTAGTTTAAAGTTTTTGATAAAAACCACTTTTTAGAAAGTGATAGCTTCTATTTAAGAAGCTTGAGCTTTTTAGCTTATTTTTCTGCTTTTTACTTAAGCACTTTCTGATTTTATATTTTTCATAAGTTTCTGTAACCATAGGATAATTATATAAAAAATTTCATAATTTTCTGAGTTTGTTTAGTATTTATTAGAATTAAAAATAATTAAAAAATATTTAAAATAGTAATTAAATCATAATAAATAAAATAATAATCAGAAAAATATAAATCTAATTTTCATAATTTTCTTTTGTCATTTGTAATCTAGGAAAAATATAAAAATATTTTTAGGACTTAAGAAAACCAAAAATAGAAATATAGTGATAGCTTCTATTTAATAGAATTTATCTTTTTAAATTTTAATTAAGTAGATTTCATTTTTATAATTTTCTTAGCTTCTTATCACTTTAAAGTATTTATAGAAAAATTTTCAGATTTTTATTTGATCTTTTAGTATTTATTAGAATTTTAATTAGTTTAAATAATTATTAAATAGTTTTTAATTAATAATAATTAATTAATAAGTTAAATAAATAATTTTCTTTTTCCAATAATTTTCTTTTATTATTAGGGTTGTAAAAATATAAATTTCATATCCGTAGGCTTTTTATTTCTTAAATCTCACTTTTTATTTCATACGTTTACGTTTGTTTAAATTTAAACGTACATTTTTAGGTTTTTATACGTTTCTAGTTAACTTGTCTTTACATTCTTGTTTATATAGCTTGGTTAAAGCTATTTTCTTATCTCATTAGTGTAATCAAAATCATAATCCCTTTTCTGTTCAATAACACTTGATCACGATCCGTTTTTAAGCACAATTTCGCATCTCGCTGGGACTTAAACGACCCGGGGATAAAACTATACTCCTTGGATAATTGCATTGTGCCCTTTCTAGTTTGACTTTTGTTGACCAAATCCTTGGTCAATATTAGTTGACTGTTTAGCACGTGTCAAATGAATTATGCGTCATCAAAACTATCTTTAGGCATGTTTATGCGTTTTACTTCTTAAATACTTTAAACTGAAATCTAAATGTTTCATCATGCTTACAAGTTATTGTTTGGTGCAGGATATTATCTTTCTTCCG